>JAXCHO010000034.1:87555000-88010000 GCA_036630365.1 Acanthiza pusilla | reverse complement strand
GCAAGAAATGCTTAATTGTGTGACTTTTGTGTGCTTGAATGTGCCTTCTACCGTTTAGAGTGCGATATGGAACCATCCTTGAACCAAAGACTGAGGAAAATTTACCTACAGCTTAAGTGCTGTGTTGCAGTCTACTCGCTCTAGGTAGTCTAAAGTGACCCCCAAAATGCAGACAGTGTTAACGCTGAGTCCCTGGAACAACCTGTCCAGATCTGCTCCTGCAAGGCAGCGTGAATTAGTCCTGCAGACACTCTGCAGTTTGACTGGATGCTCTTCTGGGAGGAGGTTCCCATATTTCACAGATAACACAAAACTGTCTTGGTGTCACAGCAACACTGATGTATCTTGCTCATCTCTACAAAAATTTCACTCCCTTTCTCTTGCAAAATTTAACCAGGGTTTTGGAGGTTGGGGTTTTTTTTATTATTATCAATTTTTCAGATAGGCATTCCTTTGCCCTGCTTTCCCTAGAAGGTTTCTTTTGGCGGAGCAAGTTATGACATTGCAGGTACCTCCTTCTGCGCTGTAAAGCAACAAAAGAGATCACTACTTCACAGTTCACCTTGAAAAAACACAGAGTTCAGGTCAGCCTCAGGTGTGTTCCTCATGGTGCCAGGTGTCAATACAAAGCTCTTTAATGACTCATTTCCTAATTAAAGGCTTCCCTCCCCTGACACACAGACCACTGCATCTTAACTATTCAGTTCACAAAGCTGAATATTCTGGCAGCTACTGAATCTTTCAGACTGGAGATAGTCAAAGGTTGTTTTAAAACCTCTGGGATTTTAATATTCTTTTCTTAAAACAGTGGCTTTCTAAATACAGAAATTCCATGAACCTGTCAGTTGGGTGCTACTAAATTTGACACCACTACATCAATTTCAATGAATAATTCAGGGAGAAAGAAAACAAAAACAAAAAACAAGCTTTATCCCAGGAGTGTGGTCCTCCAGTGGCAAGGGATAATCTGGTGGGAAAGGTATGCTGGAGGACAGGAGGAAAACCAGGCTTTTTTATTTCTGGAGAATAGTTGAAGTAAATTCCTTTTCTATGACTTTTATCCCTTGTATAAGCTGTCTTGTGAGCTACTCATCCATTAAATGTGATCTATAGCAACAATATTTTTCCTAAATCTTAAATCCAAGCTCGTAAGTTCATAGAGACACCACAGCAACACAGAATTTGAACATATTTTTGCCTGCAAGACTCCTGCAAAAGATGCTTTTGGGCTTGAATTCAGCTATAGACACAGTCACAGTGTTTGAGTCACTGTTGTTTAATGAGCAGCCACTTCTCAGCAAAGGAATTTAGGCTCTCATGGGACAGGAAGAAAACTCTCACTTGAGCCAGACACAGCAGTCCCACAGTCACATTGAGCCTTCCAAACCACGGGGCTTTCCAACAAGCTTTGGGGTAAGTCTCTCAGCTACGGCTATTAATGTAAGAATTGAAGGAGTTTCAAGCAGGGACCAAACCCCGTGGTCATCAAATTGCTGTGGACATGAACAGAAAGGGCTCTCTCCCACTCCAAACACAACAATAGATGGACATGGATGGGTGAGTGGAGGGAAACAATGGCAGATTCATATCACGAAGCAGCAGCAGAGGAGAAGTTAGCCATCTAGCCTGAGCTGGCTGCCCAGGCACAACACTTTGCTGGGCTGTACAGTGAACTGGAACATGGAAGGAATGCAGCTTCTCCAAGCCTGGTCCTCTGCAAGCTGCAGCAGTTCCCAGAGCCCCTGCACAGCACAACTGCATTATCCCAGCTGGGAAGGTGGTGCCAATGCATCGGGCAGGGACTCAGCAAAGGAAAACAAAAATACTTCAAGCTGATCCTGTTGGTGAAAACTGTGTACTGAAACAAGTGTTGAGGAGTGTTTGCCTCTGAGAAGGAGCCTCCTGGGTCACCACTTGACACGGGTAATGGTGCAGTGCTACCATGTCTATCCAGGGCTACTTGTGGGTGTTTTTCATGGGAATTTTCATCTTTTGAGCCAGAAATTTTTCTGTCTTTGAGATAGCTTATGCATCATTAATGACACATGCACCTGAACCCAGAAACTCTTGCCAGAGATGATTAAGTGGGGTTATGATAAGATTTATTTTCATACAGATAACAAGAATATCCAGAGCTATAAATATTGCTAACCAATACCTCTTTGTTGTTCAATCTCATTCTTCAAAGTTTAAGCCAAACTCTAAACATTGAAGATATAAAACAGACCTACTGAGGTAGGAAAGTGGAGAAGAGGAGAAACATTACCCCTTGTCTCCCAACTAAGAGAATCTTAAACCTTTCTCCAGAGAGCCAAACTCACACCTTGGTGACAATTTGGAACCAGAGGCCAGATGGGCCTTTGCTCAGCTCCAGGATGGCAGCTCTCGTCCTCTTGCTTTCTGTTGACTATATGGATTTCTGCTGGAATGAAGATCACATAATTAGTGCCATACTAATGGAGAAGGGATTCATCATGATCATTCCTGAACCCGACAGGGTCTTCAAAAAGTTTCTGAAAGAAAACAGGAAGCTGCCAGAAAGAAGTGGACATCTCTGGTCCAACAGTTGGCTCTTTTGTTTGAAACCAAGAAAAGCACCATTCAGAACTCTAATTGATTAAAACTGAGTGCAATTGCCAGAGCACCAATAATTGCTGGAAGAGGGCAACGGTCACCCTAACGCGTTGTCACTTCAGAGGAAGTTGAACACTAACAACCAATCAAGCAGCATTAGTTAAAAGTAACCTTTTAATGACCCCTGATTTCTCCTTGAGGAAATATTTCCTACAGAATTTGTATTACGGTTTGCAATGCTAGTGCATTTGTCTTCGAATACCTTATTTATTTTAAATTTTAAAATATGCAGAACTCTTCACTGTTCCATTCTGGCTGTGCACTCTGAATGCCTTCTGTTGTGATTTTCAGATGAACCCCAGGAGTTTTGTAGCTCATCTAAATTTGTCCCAACATTCCTGCTTGTTCACAATAAAACTACTTATTTTCCTAACTTTTTTTGCAGCTGCCATTTCTTCTACTTGTCTTGTTTTGCTTGATTACTTACCCACAATTAACTCTCACTAACTCAGTTTTACTTTTTCATTCACTCACTTATGTGTAACATACACGTCTTCCTTTTCCACAATGTTCAGCATTGCAAGAATGCTACTGATAATCCCATAAACTATATGTTTTTCTTCCAGCCTGAAGATTATAATAGCATGTAAACCCTGGAATCACCACTCTCATTTACAGAAGGGGAGAAAAACCAGTATTGCACTTCAGGCTTTTTCAGTAAAGATATTAAATTTAACACAACTTCAGAAAACCTGGTGCAAATAAAATGCACTCAAAATATTTTGAAAAAAAATGCCATTTTAAAAAAGGATTTTAAGTTCTGTGGAAACATATCTACCCTTCAGATCATCTGGATTTTTTAAAAAGGAATTATTTTCTCAAATGTGCTAGAACGTCTGAAAGTTTGATACCAGCTTTGTTTTATTTTTCTTTGGTGACAAATTTCTTACATTCCATTATTCTGCTAAGTGATGTATGCATATTAAAATACCTCTTTCAAAATCTCCAATCTTTATTACAATGAAGAATCAAACAAAGAAAACACATAACAGCATCTTGGTATACCAACATCTTGAATGCCAACAACTCTATATTCTTGTATTTTTCTACTTCAGGTTGTGCCTTGGCCTTTTTTTATCGCTTACAGTGTTGTCTAAAAATATGCTGCAAGCATTTAAAATGCTTTTATACATTGTCAAATCAGCAGACACCTCTAGAAGGCTGTGTAAGTATTAAGGTATTAATAAATAAATATTAATGAAAATACTAATTAATAAACTTTCTCTTTACAAGTGAAAAATGGAGTTATGAGACGTAATCTTGCTCTGTCAAGACAGAATAAAAACCCATTAATGAAGAGGCCTGTAATTAAGTAGAAATGTCTAGAAACTCAGGGAACCCTTGTGAAGAAGGAAAGCGTTTTAGGTGCAGAGAAACAGAATGATCAAATTAGAGAGACTTCAACCATGAGCAGGAGAGTACTTCTCCTCTGCCTTTCCCTATACCACGATCAGCTCACAAAGCACAGGTGATCTCAGAGCAAGAATGGAACACAGAGGCTTCCCCTACACGCAGGAAGGAGAAGAAACATGAATTACTAAATAGGTTGGAGGCAGCTGCCACCAGAAGAGATTGGATGACACATCCCTCAGAGCTTTGGGAGAGAAGACCAATAATCTCCAAGTGAGGGATGTGATGCAATGAAGAAGGGTGGACAAAAGCATCTATATTTGGGGGACTGTATACTTGTCCTGGAGTAGGCAAACTCATCCAGATCGTCATCTTGCCCTGAACATCCTCCGTGGTGGATGGCATGGCTGTGTCCCAGCCTGACCAGGTAAGTTACTTCAACTCAACTAACCTGAAATGAGACAAAGCTCCCTGGGAAGTATGAAGGAAAAGAAGACGTTTGCCAGGCCTGCATTCAAGCATCTCTGCACCTTGAACTAGGGGAGGGAATATAATTGTTGACCCTAAAAACAAACTTTCATTTTGGGCACTGCTGCCACCAGTGCACATGTGCAGATTGCTTGTCTACACTAAAACCTCGTCTTCTGCCTGCATCCAGGTGTGTTGCTTTTTTTTGCTGGAAAGATTTTTTAAAGTGCAAAAATACCACTTTTGTCCTTAAAAACCTTGTTTCCTTGTTTGAAGTTGACCAGAAAACCTTATAAGTTCTCTCCTTGCCTCTCTGATCTTAAAAAAAGCATTGGACACTTGTCCCTGTCTTTCGTCAGTATCAAAGTGGTACACTCCCCCCCTTCAGGACTCTGTGTTTTAGCTCCTTTTTTCAGTTGAGGTAGATGATGTATTTGGGATTCATTTGTAATGTTCAAAAGCTTTTAGATAACACATCTGTTTTGTAAGAGTAGCACACACCATCCTAAGTGTTGGGGAAGGAAGGGAATATTGGGCTGTTGCAGACTCTCTCTATAAAGGGGAAGCAGTCATTCCTCTGGGGTCAAAGTCCAGAGGGTCTGCACTTTGTTCATTCTCTCCTGCCTGCAAACAGGGAATCAGGAAACATAAACACCTACGGGATAAAAGCAAAAGCTAAACCTAGAGAAACTGTTGATCTAACTGTGGGTTAGAGCCTTGCAGCACACACTGGAGTCTGCCATCAGCTACTGCAGTTCACACTACAAGGGAGGAAGGGACCTATCATGTTGAAAATTACCTTTGCAGCAGAGACTCTAAGAATCAGGCATAAGGAAGGGTATAAGATAATAAAACAGTGTTATTTTACTGTGAGAAAAGCAAGAATCTTTATATGAGGGGGTGTACTGGAGAACGTCAGGTATGTACATAAAATAAAAGGCTATTGCAACAAACCCAGAATATTTTGCTAATCTTCACTGAGAAATCAGCTTGAAAAATTCATCCTTGCAAAGTCAGTTTGCCCTGTCCTGTCTGTTGCCCAATCTGTTTGACTCAGACCACGATAAAAAGAAAGGTAAAAGAGATACTGATTTCTGATGGACTTCCCTTGAGAACTCGTTGCCCGAGGGGAAAGGTCTGGCTCACAGAAGGTTTTCAGAGCTCTGCAGCTGTGTGTCTGTGGGATGAACACAGGGAATGCAGACATCTACAGTTCACCCTCTGCAAGTTTCTTTTAGCCTTTATTATCTTCCTCATTCATTGCTTTGTAGGCCCAGTCTGTCAGGCTTTGGCCCCATTTAGTCAAAGCTCTTGTAGTGATCAGGCTTGTCATAAACCTGGTCATTCTAATTTTGTCTGCTTCATCTCCTACCAGCATCACATTGGTGTCACTGAGTCTAGATATTTACTAGCCCTGTAAGGCCTGATTTTCCTCTCAATTTCTCAGGATGTTTAAAGGAAAAACTCATCCAGGCTGGAATAGGGAAGAAAAAATCTGACAAGTCAGGAACAAAAAAAGAAAATCAAAAATGGACAAAATGATGAGTCTTGAGAACTTGAAGATGAAATTGGAGCAGTGAACTCCTTCCATTTGCCCTTCAGATTGGACTTCACATGATTACATGACACTACACTTCAGCCTCTCTTCTGCTCTGTGTCTGATTTGTCAGGTCCTGATTTGCCTGGGGACAATAGGAGAGGTGCTGTGGCACTGGGCTGCAGCTGGACAAGCTGTCCCTGTTCCTGGGGCCCTCAAAGCCACACTCTCCTGCTGCACCCAGTGCCAGGCTCCTACTGAGGCACATTCCAGATGTGCAGTCTGCTCTGGGATTTGAGTCACGTGCTGGAACTGGATAAATTCGAGAAGTCAGAGGATAGAATGAGCACGAAGGACAGTAGGTAGATCCTTACATAAACATCATCTGACAGAGAGGAGAATGGTGTCTTCTGCTTTCAAAGAAAGCAGCTGGAATCAAGCCCAGAAATTTTCTCCAGCTCTCATAACTCAGCCACACTGCACAGAAACCTGAGGATGCAAAAATGATACAGTATGAAAGTGATAGAAGTGCTGCAGTTTGGCTTAAAATTGCACTGGGAATTGGAATTTCACATTTCTGAGCTATGTGTGTGATTCAGCTCACAGACACAATGTATTAATATGACTTCCCACAGACAAGGTTGTTAGAAAAGGCTCAGCAAAGTGGTAACATGCATGAACCCTGTCTCCAAGAGCTAGATCTTGTAAAAGGATATGCTTCCCACTGGCTTTATGGAGAATTTTTCTTTCGGATCCTTGGACACCCTGCAGCTGCCAGCCCTTTCTGAACAGCAACTTGTATTTGCTGACAGCAGCCTGTATTTTCATATGGGATGCAGAATCACTGTACCTTAAGTCCCCATGCTGTCTTAAAGAGCTGCTGTTTGTCTCCTCTGAGTGGATGCATTTCAGTGTCAAGAGAATAGATCCCAACACGAAGCAGGCAGAACTCTCCACTGCTCTGTGCTTTTCTGCATTCCTGCAGCTGCATTCCTGCAAGGTGGGTGTGGAAGGCTGCCAGTTCCTAGTGGCTGTCTTTCACACCCTTATTTTATGGGTTATTACAGTAGTTACAAGGCAGTGAAGCTATCAGAAGGATATATCAGCTCAGGGCTGTATGCATACTTCAGGAACCAGTTTAACAATAGCTTGTGCTTATGCATTTGATTAAGAGCTCAAACACACACGCTGAAAGAAAAGGAAACGCAGGACAGTCTCAAGCAGCTGCTGTCACAATTGGCTGTGGTTCTGTTCACCACAGCAGTGCTGGGTCAATTTACACAGGTGATCTGGCTCTGGGAGCTGGTGGCTCAAGGAATATTATGAAATAGTAATATTGATGTTATCTTTCCAACAATATTTTAGAGACAAAAGATGAAAGGGCAGAAAGTCTTTAAGAAGCTGCTTTATCAGCATGGTATCAGACTATTGCAATCTACAACTGGGGTACCCGAATATGCTTGGTAAGCATATTTTTGCCTTTTTAGGGCGGTCAAAGATCATTTGGTCCTTGCAGTAACTTACTGAAAAGAATGTAGAAGCACAGAATACTAAATTATCAGTATAGTACAAAGTTATGTATTATTTACAAGCACAGTGTGAGCTGTCAGGTCAGTTAAATCAATTATTCACCATTTGTTCAATTTAGCTTTGTGTAAATCTTCATTTTCTCACTCAGCAAATTCCAAATTTACTACGAAGCCTTATGCCATGTCTGTAATGAGAACAGACTGAAAAGTAGAAAAAGGCAGACAGCTTACTAAATTTATAAGCAATTGCTTGAAAAAAAGACTGATCAATGTCTACACTTTGCTTTATTTTATCTAGAGTGTGATTTTTGTGTATAAATCATATATGATATATATATATAAATTTACATTTTGAGATAGAAGTATTAAATTCCATCCATTTCTTGTCTGTTACATACAGCAAGAGATTAAGACATTCCTGTAAGTATTGAGGGACTGATTAGAAGTGAGATTCACTGACTTTTAAGGCTGGAAAGGACCATTATGGACTGTGACATCTTGGATCACATAGACCATAAATTTCACATAGGAATTCCTATAACAAGCCTGTGTCTTCTGATTGAAATAGACTGAATCAGAAGAACTTTTTCCACTTAATTTGGCCATAATTTGCTGCTTCACATGGGTGGAAATAGTTCTATAGACCAAGGTAAAAAAGAAAAATTTGCTTATTTGTGTAACGAGAGAACCAGCAGTCAGGCTAGATCTAAAGTCTGATCTGCTGCATAATGTACAACTGGAATGCATTGCTAGGATAAGTTATTTGCACTAGAGATTTGAGTGCAGTATTGTTCAAGCAGTGTGCAAACAGTGAGATTATCTACCTTACTTATAGACCTCAACTTTGCCCAAGAAAAAACCCTCAGCTGAGAAGATCATTCATTCTCTGTCTTTTCCATACCTAGCTTTTCTTGAGAGGACCCTGGCTATGTCAATGTACAGGGACAAGGGGAAATTACAATGCATGAAAACAACTGATTTTTTGAATTATTGATTAAAGTTTAGCATTCATTAGCTGAGCAATGGGAGTTGGCCATATATACATTTAGTGTGGCTCACTTGTGAACCAAAGTGAGTTGGGTCAAACCACAGAAAAGCTCCTGTCTAAGGCGAGTCTGCTTTCCTACAGCGGTCATTACTCATTGATTTCTGCAGTGGTCAGTGTTGTATTCACTGAAATGATGTATAATGAGGTCTCTGGTGTGCTAAATGAAATATTTTTTTTCTCTCTGTACTCCTTTCTTGAACACAAAATTCTTTTATGAGGAAATATTAAATCATGCCTTTCTTTTTCCTACGTCCTAATTTGAGTTGAACAGAATTCTTCAAAGGAGTGCTCATAAGAAGGTCTAGGCTCTGCATTTGTTTACCATGCTGTAGGATGTAGTTCTACCCCCAGCTCCTTCAGACAAAAGGTTTCCAGTTCTGTGCACACTGAATTAGGCCTCCGTAGCTGAGTTGTCTTGATGGAGCATGGCCATCCTCATGAACTGTCCTTGTCACTAAGTGCTTTGAAAGTGAGTTGTGGTACTTTGAGTAGGAAATAGAAGAGAACTTAGCATTGAGCAGAATTATAACACATGAAAGATATCCCCATAACAGCAGGGAGAAAGAGATTAAATCTGCAGGGTCAAAATTCTTGTATTGCATTCATAATGTCATTCTATTAACTACAAGAGTTTAGAGAGAATTAAGTGAGTAAACTATACCTATACAATCTTCCTGGTCATCTGGGTTTAAATTTGGATTAAAAAGGACATAAAACTTGCTGGAAAATGGTGGTATGAGTTTAGTTGAAAGATGGGTATATATATTCAAAGTGCTTCCATTTCTGACTGTCATCATTTCTATTGCTCCCCAAGGCCTCTCACCACCCAGAGTGAGATGGTTTTTGGAGCAAGGGGGATTTTATTTCTGTATAATGAGGTGGTGGTGGCTGGGAACGCCTGAATAGAAGCAGGTTAGTCTGTCTATACTGCACAACAGGTAGATACTGCAGAGATGAGATATGGGCTGTTTGCTTTTGAGAGACCAGAACACAGGAGAGGTTTTCAGTGCTCCACAGTGAAAAGTTACTGGGAGGTGAGCTATAAAGTCATTTTGCTATTCCAGGTGTTTTTCTAAATTGTCTGTCTGTCCTTGTGGTTGACTGGACCAAAAAGCACCAAATGGGACAAGGCATTCACTGCTACAGAAGAGGCTGCTCTGTGTGTCACAGTTACAAACTCAATGAGCGGCAGACTGAAACTTGGATAAGCAGCATAAGTTACAGATGGGCACTTGGAAAATATAAATCATATGGTCTCAAATCTTTCCTTGGACAGAAGGACTTGGAGAGGTCTTTTGGAAGAGGTGTTGTATACTGAAAATTCATGAGAGCCTTTACATTTTCTAAAGGAGTTTAGTACTGAGAGAGGTGTTCAGCTTAAAGCATGGCAGATGTCCTGTATTATTCTGAAATTGACTTCCCATTCCTGAGTAGCCACTTATATTTTTGTGTCTTTTGTTACTTCATTAATAAGGACAAAGGGCCTCTAAAATGTGCGGAGATAATAGGTGCAATTCTGAAATATTATTTAAAAATTGTGCATGTCTTTGTTTCTAAATTTGGGGTATTTGGAAGGAAAAAAGAAACCTTTGGACATCCCAACAAAATATAAAAAGCCTCCCTCATAAAAATATTATCATTAAATATTAGTTGCTTAAAAGTCCATGATCTTAGTTAGTGAAGAGACTTGCCCCAGAGAGTGTCCTGCAAGATGGTTTAGCCCATGAAAATTAGCATGTAAAAAGATGTTGCAACTCTGACATTCTTTTTCTTGCTTATCCATGCAAGGGTGTAATCGAAGAAAAAACTCAATTAAACATTCATGACAGAAACTGTTTGAAAGCTGACATAAGAACTAACACTAATGTGTCAACTTTCCAGTCTGGTACCTTGCAGACAAGCTTTGTCCCTGATTAGTCTGTCTATGTTTCTTGGCTATTTAAAAGCATTGTTATTGAGAGAACACTCCTTGTTACTCACCTAGGCATTGATTCCTTCCCTGCCACTTCTAAATATGAGGGGTTTTTTTAATGACAAAATCTGCCCATATTGAAGCAGTGTTGTGCAGCCAAAGGAGAAATTGACCTAAAGCTTCACAGAGACTACCAGTCCCTCAAAATCCTCTTAAAAATAAAAGCATCACAGAATGGTCTGGGTTGAAAGGGAACTTTAAAAGTCATCTAGTCCAACCCCACCAGGGGCAGGGACACCTTCCACTAGACCCAGTTGCTCAGAGCCTCATCCAGCCTGGCCTTGGGGGTGGGGCATCTACCTTCTCTTTGGGCAACCTGTGGCAGTCTTTCAATACCCTCAGAGTAAAAAATTCTTTCCCATATCTAATCTAAATCAATCCTTTCTCAGTTTAAAACCATTATCTCCTGCTATCGGAACAGGCCCTGCTAAAAAGTCCATATCCATCTTTCTTACAAGCTACCTTTAAGCATTGAGAGGCCACAATAAGGTCTTCTTGAAGCCTTCTCCAAGCTGAACAACCCTAACTCTCTCAGCCTTTCCACACAGGACAGGTCTTCCAGTCCTCCCATCATTTTTGTGGCCCTCTGGACTCCTTCCATTTCTTGTACTAAAGACTCAAGGGCAGGATTCAGTACTCCAGGTGGATTTTACCACAGCAGAGTACAGAGGGAGAATCCCTTGATCTGCTGTCCACACATTTTCTGATGCAGTCCAGGGCATTTTTGGCTTTATGGGCCACAAGCATACATTGCTGGCTCAAGTCCAGCTTTTCTTCTATCCCTTCTTCATTCCCAAGTCCTTCTTCACAGGGCTGCTCTCAGTCCTGCATCCCCCAGCCTTTATTGACAACTGGGATTAACCCAACCCATGGGCAGGACCTTGCACTTAGCCTTGAACTTTATGAGGCACAGTGCTTCCCTTTTTCCAGTCACCAGGGACTTCACTTGACTTCATAAATCATGGAGATTGGCTTGGCAACACCAGCCAACTCCCTTAGTACCAAGTGTCTCGTCAGGTCCCACAGACTTATGTATGTTTGGGTTTCTCAGGTGGTCACAAACCCGATTTTGTCTTACAGCGGGAGGAACTTTGCCCCCCCAGTCGCTGCCTTGCAGCACATCCAGGTACCTGGCAGAGTACCTGTCCTGTGACAGGTACTGTCTTACAGCAATTTCTCTGGGAAAATCTTAGCAAAAATGCATGCATTTGGCACTTGCTATTGGGCTACTCGGTGCAAGTCTCAAGGATAGATTTTAAAACAGCTGTTGGTTCTCATCAGGAGAAATATTCCAAGCACAATGCTTCCCAAAAATAACAATGTAGTCCTGGATACTGTTTCATCCTAGGCTTCTGTAGGTTCAAACACCTGAAGCAATTCAGAATAGACGATCAACACCATGACTCGATGCAAACATCGTCACACTACACTGGTTCTTAAAAATCCTGCTTTGCTAACAGGCAGGTTGGACTTGTTGCAAGTCCCTAGGAGGGAGAGAAAGGGAAAGGACATTTGTGTCAGTGCTCCCATTTCAAAAGCAGCTTATTGTTTTCTTCAGCTTTGGTGGATGTAACCTTGATAGAGATGAAAAAAATTATCTTGGCTTCTTGGGCCAAGTGTTGGTATCAAGAGAGGCTTTCCAAGCAAAGGCTTGACAAGCAGACATTGAAGATGTTCACTCATCTTCTCATCTTTTGACAAAGAAGGGGTATCACTGAGGAGTGATTTTACACAAAAATAAATAAATAAAAAGTCAGAGCTATACAGCAATTAAAAGAAAGAGCAGCCCTGAAACCTGAATCATCAGGAGAAGCTAACAAATTACTTCTTGTTTGGGTGGTCACTGCTGAATATCTACAGCACAGTTCATGAAATGGACCACTGTCCAATACACTGTGTTCTGCCTGAGCCATAGAAAGGTTTTTATTATCCCAGTTAGTTTTCTAACTAACTGTGCTCTCTCTTAAGGCAAACTCATGTTGTGGAGGATGAGACATTTTTCCATGAGCCACCTTTCTCCTCTAAAGGGTCTTCTCAGGGCATCTGTAACTCATCCTGCAAAAGCTAAATATATAAGCCCTGATGTAAGAGTATATTCACAGAAGTGTGTAGCAACAGAAAATCAGCTGAAGATGCTATACAAGAGTAATAATTTGATAATATTTTCCAAATGAAACCACTCAGGATAAAAATAACTTTTTTTTTTTCTGTAATGTCAAACTAAAGGATGAGCGTTGCATCAGCAGACTTTCACAACACATTAAAAATCCCAGAGAAACAATGCATCACACATGAAGAGTTTCCTACCAGATTCATGCAGCTAATGAAATTCTACACAACTTCTTCCAGGAAAATGGCTTGCGTACTCTGAAGCTACATCCAGGATTTTTACAAACTGTTCTGCATGATTCATTCAGTGCTCGGTAGATTAGATGTTACTGAATTTGCAAGAGTTCAGGTTAAATAAATAAAATGAAACACAACAGCTGGGGCTACTCATCACTCAAGCACATGACACCTATTGCCAAACCCAAGAGAGACTCAGCAGTGTTGTAATTACCAAGCTGGGTCAGTGGTGAAGTAGAAAGAGGGGATGTTATAACAACAACTGCTCCGATTATCTGTGATCAGAAAAAAATACCATAGAGGTCTGTAGTATATGGCAAACAGCAGTGCTCCAGGAACCATTTCAGAGAGGAGCAGTATTTCATCCTGTAAAATTCCATTACATGGAAAAAGGTAAGTTGGAACAGTCTTGTCTCACACTTTATAGTGGATTGAATGGCCTAAGTGCCACACACGCAGAAATCCAGCAGAGGTTGGGGAGCACAGATTTCTCTTCCAGTGGTTTCTCCCCAAATGGCTGTTCAGAGCTCTGTGCTTGCTCTGTGTTTTGCCAGAACCAGGCACAAGAGCAGAAGCAGAGGAAATTTTTTAAAAGGAGATATGTGGCTATAGAACAAGTCTGTGTCAGGGAAGAGCAAAGGCTCAAGATCAGAGTGTGCCAGGCACAAGCAGAGCCAATGTCACACTACAGGAAAGCAGGAGATGACAGCTCTGGGCAGTTCAAGGCTGTTTTGTTCATGTTAGGTCAGCCTCCACAACAAAGGTCTCAAGCCTATATCCAGTGCAGGCTCGAAATATTAATGTACACCAAGAGTAGTCAGGGGAACAATGTGACCAGCGCAGCATCTGTCTCATTTGAACTTTTCTACCCTGCAAGACCAGGAACAGCTGGAGAGAAGAAGAAGAGAGTGGCCTTTGGCTGCAAGGCTCACACTCAGAATTTCCATTCCACAGCAAGACACCTTCACCACTCAGCACCCCACCCCTGGCGTGTGTATACTCATTCTTTGCTTTGATAAGCAAATCAGGACGTACTTTAATGTATTATACCTGGGGGAATTTGACTCAGTACGTTGGGCTGAGGTTCCAAGAGGATGTAGTTATTTTTGACGCCACTAATTTGTTTTTTGTTTCTCTTCCAAATAGGCCAAAAAAAAAAAAAAAAAAAAAAAAAAAAAAAAAGAAGCTAGCACTAGATTTTTGCCTGGTTTCCATTCTAAATCACATTTATCCCCTTGCTCCCTTGCTCAGCTGACACCACTGGAAACATCAGAAAATCTTTATCTTGCAAACTATCATAAAGGATACAGAATCACAGAAAACAAAAATAACTGAAGAGGATACAGGAATCACTACTCAGCTCTTGCTCTCATCCTTGTCCTTGCATTCTGTAATGCTCAAGCATTTGACCCCTGAAATGGCAAATAGCCCTGCTTCACAACCACCTAAGGATGCATTCCACCTAGGATCCAACTCACAGATTGCAGTACACACCCTCTGCTCAGCTGTTATCCACCTGGGAGCATCTAAAACTCTACATATGACTCAATTTTTACCTAGGAAGTCACCTAAAACCCACCTTTGTACATATGGAAATGCGTTTTTCTTTCAAGAGATAAGCAATGAGAATTCATAAACAAAATTTAAAGGCTTCAGAAATTAGTTGATCCTCACTTAAATGAGTAAAGAATCTCACTCAGGAATCAGAACAGTGCCCAGAATGAAGGAGCAGACACACATTCCTGCAAGACTCACTCCTGTAGGATGCTGAACTTGGGCACTGGTGTGTGTAACAGGGAATTACAGATGGTGGGTGACAATGTCACTAAAGTCACTCTCTCATGTGCTCCAATTGAAAGAGTACATCATAACAGTTCCAGTCAGCAATTGATTGTCAATATTAGCAGTCATACAGAAATACCCAGAGCCATTCGCCTCCACTCAGACTCTATCTTTAAATGTTTCATAACTTGCCGGCTCTTGTAGTCCAGACTTGAGGCAACTCTCAGCTCTGATTTCCAGTTATTCATCCCCTAAGAACACAATACCAAAGATGGGGGACTTTAGCAGGCTCTTTTAAGCAAAACTTTGGCAATTTTGACGCCAAGGAAACACAGGGATGCAGATGCCAAGTATTACCTATTACAGCTTTCACAGAGAGTTATTTTTCATGCAACCAACTCAGCTGCATTAATGAGTGGGGCAGAGCCACAGAATAGAAAGGGTCCTCCTAATGCTGAGCCTGTCACTTTGTACAACCATGCTGCACCAGAGAGGAGGGACAGGGATCCTCCACAGACAGAAAATGTCTCATGGCTTAAAAATCACGGCAAGCCCTTCATTTGAAACAACTACAAGGAGGCTACTGAGAAGACTGAAACTTTGAATATCCCTTGTTCAGCAAGCTGTCTCACTGGGCTGGGAACGTGCTGGAGCTTGCAGTCCTGGAGTCTAACATGCTCCCTCTGTTTGTTTGTTCACTCTTCCATGATCTTAGAGCTGCTTTATATAACAAGCACACAGGCACCTTACACTGCTGGGTGTGTGTAGAAGTAAGATTTTAGCTGCCAGTCTAAACTGTAGCTGGGCTGGTATTTTTTAAAAACCTGCAATAGTCTCCTTTCAGTTTTCACTATCCCTCAAGGCTATTTCTGGCATTTCGGGGGCAAAAGACACTGCAGAGCACCCAGATAAAGCAATTTTGAGTGCTTTCGCATTTTACGGGAGAAGAGTGTGTGAACCACACCCTGGAAGATTTTCACTAGAGACAAGCACTGTCCTCAGATATGTCATATACAGGCAGCATTCAGCTCCCCCGCAAGACCTGCCAAGACTCATGTGCCAAAAGTGAGATTCACACAGTCAAATCCTCCTCCTCCAGACACTGCTCCCTCCTGGCGCCTCCTCCTGCATTTACAGCACAGCCCCTCTCTTCCACTGCCTCTCTCCTGCTTCGGGACCTGGTCAGTGTTTTTGGATTATCCAGTCTGCTGCATCTTAATGATGCAGTCCCAGTCCTGAGTGCATGTGCTGCAGGAATTCTTTTTTCCCACTCAGGTTGTCACTCACTCTTCAGTGAGTGTTTCCCTGTGATTTGACAGCAGACAGCACTGCCGACTGCCTCTAAGACGAGGTCTGCATTCAGTTGCTGGAGATGATGACTATGTGATGGCCTTTTCCATCTGTGCTGTTACTAATCCCGTTTCATTCAGATCAATATGTGGCCGATTTTGTCAATTCCAGCTCTCCTGGCAGTAGGCACAAGCCAAGTGACCAATGCTAAGGTGTGCAAGGGCCTCAGCACTCTTTTAACTTAGCCTCACATCCCAAACCACTGGGCAAATGTAAGGCCGGAGGGGTGGCTCTGGCTATCAGATCTGACCTGAATGATGCAAGGCACAGGAATTCATGTGGTCATTTCCTCATTCAGCACTGTCATGGGTCATCTGCCTGTGCAAGAAGTGAAAAGGGAGCCGTATAAATCAGATGATTTGACCATGGTGAGGTATCAACACAGCAGGGAATAGGGTGATCCATTGCCCCAGCTTCTGCCCTCTGAGACTGCAGTTAATTAAGTTTAATGCCCTTGGATATAAGCAGCTGCTGTAAGACATATCCCTCCAGCTCTCAGAGTACAAGGGGGAAATTTGGGATGGCTCCTGTGTGATCCTGCTTTTGACAGCCACTCCTCATGGACTGGAGGGTGGGAGCAGATGAGGAAGCAAGGGCAGGCTGGACTACTGCCCAGGGGCAAAGGAGTGCATTCCTTCATGTTGTTATAAGCACAAATGGTAATTGCAGGATAATTTGAAATGACTTTCAAACTAAAGCCCCTTTCTGCAGCTTTGGCAACATAAGGTGGCCTTGCTGAGGGGACAGAAAGAGCTCATAAGAACATGGTGTGGCAAGGGCATGGGTGAGGAACAACAAGCTGTCCCTCCCAGTGTCGATCTAAAGGGCAGGGTCAGGACAAATATATCCCAGTTCTGCTGGCTGCTGCTCTGTCCCTGCAGCAAAACAGGTTTGCTATTTGGTCTGGGACGACAGGTTGAGTTGTGGTCACTGGTGTGCAAAACGTGTCAGTGACAGCTACAAGAAGGAGATGAAATGCAGCAAACATGTCCCAGTGAGGGTCCAGCCCTGCAGTGCTCTTGTTGCAGGGAACAAAGTGACCCAGGACAGAGATGATGTTGGGTAGTTTTGCCCCTCTTTGACTGGGAAAGCCTGGAGGAAGGCTGGAGGTGGAGGAAGCTGCAACTGCAGCCCAGAGTGCTCTGGTTAATCTCTTCTCAAAGCTGCTCTAAGATCGGGACAGCCCCAGGCTGCCTGGGAGCAAGGGGAAGAGGAAAGGTTATAGAAAGGCCTGTCTGTCCTCTTTCTTCTCTTTTGCCCCAAGCATAAGAAGCAGACTTGGGCCTGCTGGGTTTCTACAAGAAGGGCACGTTTCTTTAGAAGCCCTGGCTCTCTGCTCCACAGAATCATGGAGTTGTTTAGGTTAGAAAAGACCTCATAGGATGGTTTGGAAGAAGCCCCCTGTTCTCTCGTGCCTGAGGGACTGGTGTGTCAGGATCCCCTCGCCCAACGCCGGGTCAGAGGCTGCGAGTGATGGAGAAGCAGCCACAGGAGACTGTCACCAGTGCTTTGGGGGTGCAATGACCAAAGATCTGCTACACGCACTGCCTCTGTTGTTTCACGGTATTTAACACTGAATACTTAAAAAAAAAAAAAAAAAAAAAAAAAAAAAAAAAAAAAAAAAAAAAAAAAAATTAAAATTCTGGAGCAATTACCTTTCCATTCTGCTCTTAAGGAGGACGCTGGCTAAGGAAAGCCCTCACTCTCCCTTCCCCGCGCATCCCCCGCCGCGGTCCGGAACGCTGCGCGGGCGGTGCCGCGGGGCCGCGCTCCCCGCGGGGCCATGCTGCCATCCAGCGGTGTCCCCTGCCCGCCGCACCCGCCCTGCTCGGGGCACGGACAGGAGCCGACCCGCCCGTGGAGCCTGCGGGGCTGCCCCGCTGTCCCCGCAGCATCCCGGGCAGGCGGCGTGGGGCGGCGGTGCCCCCCGAATTCGGGGCGCCTTGGTGCCCGGTAACCCTCCCGATCTGCTTCCCTCCAGCAAAGGGAAGGGGAGCAGGACTTCCCTGCTTTGGTCCCTTTTCTGTTCCTTTTTCCTCCTCCCCCTATTTTTGTAAAGGATAGGCAAAAAGCTTGATTTGTAAAGGTTTTTAAGAATTTTTAAAAGATCTGCAAGTGATGACACCGTGGTACCCAATTTATCTCTCTTTTTCGAAGCTGGTGATCCTCCCAAATTAGTGAGAGTTTTGCAGCTGGGGAAATGACATTCAAGGCAAGTTGATGCATTTAGATAAAATATTGGAGAAATTACAGCCTAGAACATTCATCCACAACCACTCCCCCTATCATGTCTCTCAAACAGAATCTTAGAATGGCTTGGGTTGGAAGGGAGCGTTTTAGATCATTCAGTCCCTCCCTCCTGCTGTGTGCAAAAGGACATCTCTCATAGATCAGGCTGCTCAGAGCCTTGTCTGACCTGACTTTTAATGTTTTCAGGGATGGGGCACCTACCACCTCGCTGGCAGCCTGTGCCAGTGTTTTAGCATCCTCATTGTATAAAACTTCTTCCTTATAACTAACCTAAATCATCTCTCCTTCAGCTTAAAACCACTGCCCCTTGTCCTATCGCATCAGGCCCTGCTAAAACTTTCATCCCCATCTTTCTTACAGAGTGGAGGTCACTATGCAGACAAGCTTGCTGGAATCTGACACCATGGTGTCACAAATGTCCAAGCACTGGAGCTGGTGATACCAGCTCAGGTATTCCTTCCCCATCCTGCTCCACACCACTCAATCCAGCCCTTGCTGCTTTCGTGTCAGTTTGACCCTTAGGTCCGTCCATCTGTTTAAATTTCAAACAGGTTTCTTCCTGTACCCGAGTTACCAGGTAGCTGCACTGCCAGAGACACCAGCTTGATTGAAGAGATGATGAGATGTACCAGGGCAGGAACCAAACTGCATCCCAAGCCACGCAGTGTCTGCCACCTTGGCTCATGTGGGAGCTTGCACTGAGGTACAGGATGCTGTTCTACTGCAGGGCTCTTAAGTACAAGGATCTCTAAAGTGTCAGATGTCCAGCAGCAGCTCAGTGCCTTGAGCTGTCTACAGCTTATGATCCAACTTTCTGTCCAAGAGAACGTATCTTACACATGCAGGTAAGGTGACACCTCACATCTTCCCAGCAAAGTAAGGCAACAATCAAATGGATCTTTGTGCCCACCTCAGGAGACCTGGCAGTCCTGCATGACATGAAGGATGTCATCTTTACCTGTAACTGTGCATACACACATGGACACTCATTACTGATGGGCCAAGGTCTTAAACAAAATACAGTGTGGGCAGCTGGGGTCAGGGATTTTCTATGACTAAGGAAAAAAGCAAAGGGTTGTGGGGTTTTTTCTCCATCTGTAAACCCTGAACAGTTTTAAGAGCAAGACTGAACCTGGAGAGAGTGACAAATTATAATTGCAAACTCCAGCTGATCTGCTGGCAAATTCCATCCTGCTTATCATGTGTGAATGTAAATCAGGGAGGAAAACTGTGCTTCAGCCAGGCCAGCCAACACAGCAGGTGACACGCCCAACACAATATGAAGGGAAGGGAGCCTCCATTATGGGGAGTAGGGGAGATGGGACAAGGACATTTGAGGCCATCAGTTGTGTTGAGGGGCCGCTGGTGTTTCATGGAGTGGAATTTGCTGGATTTTGCTGGAATCTGCTTGTTAAAAATTCCAGATGAGTATCTTGTACCCTACGTGGGACTGAAGCAAATTATGCCTTGTTTTTCAAACCCTCCATCAGGAGGGCGCCTTGATTGCTGCTTCTGAAGGACTCTTTTGTCCAAACACTGGCTTTCCTTGCAGTAAAGGACTTACCAAGCTGCAGTCTGAGATGGTTTTTTTGATCTCCATTTTCCTTTGCTTGTCACTACCTGGTAATGATGGGCTTTGACTCTGGAACTGAGGACTCCCAGGCACTACAAAATGCAATAAAAAACCATATGGAGAGTTTTCAGATAGGTTGAATTATGTTTTGTACTTATTTTTATGAGAACCCTCAAAACTATTGGCTTTCTTTTCAGTGTCTCTGGAGGTTTAAATGCAGTGATGCATTGTTCTTTTGGACCTCCAAATGAGTGGGGAAGATTGAGGCCACAGAGGACCATGTTCACAATTAGGCTCATCCTCTCACAACAATTCTCCTGTGTGCACCATCTCCCCACGGTCAGAGAGAAAGCAGGGAAGACCTTGAAGCAAGCAGAGATCTAATGGGATCACTTCTCTTCACAGACAGTGTTGATGGAAGTGAAGGAACCAAGGATTTAAATGTCTCCTCACCATCTGATCCCATCTGATCCTTGGAGATGACCACATGGAAATGTATGGAAACCTCTAACTCTGCTGAATTCAAACGGAAGAGAGAGGGCTGTGGGATTTCAGGAGCATACAGGAGGGTGACTATTGTCTTTTAATTTCTGTTTGTTTTTAAATGCATGTATCTAAAAATCTGCAGATCCCACTTCTATGAGATTTCTGTACAAGAAATAGCACTGTCACATTTGGAAACAGGAGAACAGGAGACCCTCCACCTCTTCTGTCTGAGAAATAACACTGTCATATTTGGGAACAGAATAGGACACCCTACACCACCTCAAAAGGGCAGAGGGAAGGGGCTGTTTCACCACCAATTTCTCTCCTGCAACCAGTTTAACCAGGGTGCTCATGGTCCTGGTGATCAAAAGAGAAGTTAATTCTCTGGGTTTATGTCAAAAATTACTCCCTTCTGCAGTATCACTCCTTCTGCCTCTCCCCACCTCTTCTGTGCATCTGAATCTGTTCACAAGCCCTTTACACCCCACTTAATCCCCCCTCCTCTTCTCATGGTAAAATCAGTCCTCCACACCAGGCTTCAGCTGTTTTTTGGAGCTTGTCTGTTCACATCACTGAGCAAGGGATGAAGTAATGAAAATTACAAGCTGTGGAAATTTGATCTCTCTATTCTGTAATTACTGCTCTCTGAAATCTGAGAATATATATTTACTTTAATATTCTTGCAGAGGAGGAAAGTATCCCCAAGGCATAAAGGAAAGAGAGAACTAGGAAGAAGGAATAGCACGAAACCATTTGTACTTGATTAAATGTTATATACAGTAGTGAGTGGATCTTGCCTTTAAGGCTGACACAAAATCACAGCATTGAACTCATCTTGGTATTTAGAAGTAGTTAACACTTCCTCTTTGCAATGTACATTTATATGTAGTCATTTGAAGGTGAGGAGTTGTCATCTTCTGCTTTCCCAACACATAATTACCAGTGTTCGCTATTTCATGATGATATATTGGCATTTTGCTTAAAAGCGTAGATATTGGAGTCTTGTAAATGCAGTAAGAATCATAGTTGCCTGTCATAAAATTAAGTGAAAGAAAATCAATTTATTGGTCTTGAAATTATCACATAAAGATAGAAAATATGATTAGCATAAACCCTAAAGAGTCAAAATTTGAAGTGAATTAAAATATCTGCTAGAATTTGTTTTGAACTTGTATAGAACTTCTAAAAATCCCATGATTTTGGGAAAGCAAATTGGCACATGCTATGTAAAAACTACTATTGCTGTTGCTATAATATCTAATTTGGTAGTTGCTATATAAAGCTAAGTAAGTCTAGCCATGAAAAGCTTAGACTCTATTGTCTATGATTTTACTGTTCAGATAAAACCATAGAATAAACATGAAGGTCAAGTTGATCATCAAGCTGACCAGGACTAAAGGACAAAGGAAACTCTAGCATTTACCAGTGTAAATCTTCAGTGTTTTCCTCCAAAACCTGTGAGGAAAATGTTCAACAAATGTCTTTCCAAAACTGTGTGGTTTTTCTTTATTGTAACATTCTTCCACATATGTGTTCATTGTGTCCATTGTCTTTCTGACTCTATTGTCCCTTGGGTCTCTTTTACGAAGGAAAAAAATTTTAAAATTGCATAATCAAAAAAATGCTGCTAAGAACGGTCTTGTGTTTCAGAGCTATCTCAATGGCAAGACCTTCTTTTTTCTTTTTAAACTGATCTAGTTCAAGAGTCATTGCCTTCATCTGTTTCACATATTTACAATAAATATAATCCTTGCTAAAATATCAGTTGAGTAACAATAAAAGTCTGGCAGCTGACTTGCCTTCAGAAAGGCAGCCAAATCAACCTCCCAAGATTTTCTCTGCTTCTATTTTCTATTTTACTCTCCAGGAAAAGTATGCCCTGAAGTAGCACATCTTGAGGGATTTCAGAATTGTGGTTTTTGAACCTTCTCGTTCTTGGTAGCTTCATATCACAGAGGCATGAGAACAGAAGCAGGGAACATTCTAGAGCACAAGCTTCTGATTGGCAGCAAGCAATGGCTGATGTATTTCAGGGAGAAGCCCATTTTTCAAGCTACTCTATAATGCTCTCACCCTTATGCTTGGCACACTGAGAGTTGGGGCCTCAGAGGAATCTGTGTGTCCTGTGTCACCCCCTCCATGTTTCTGCAAATGCTAGAAAATATTAATGAAGGAGTGTCTATACAGAAAATGTTCTTCATATGTTTTCTTATTTTCCCCCATGGTTTATTAATTATATGGAAGGGGAATATGTTATCTAGTTCCCAGTATCCTTTCTCTCACTGTTCTCAGGACATTGATAGACTTAGCCAAGTAATTAACACGTGCAGTTGATTTAATTTCATGTTTGTTTGCTGCCTGCAACAAATCTACCCTGTAAGCACTGGGCCATCCCTAGGGGATATAGCTTTTGTTACAGCTTTTGCTTTTATAACCTTCTGCTGCTATTGAGGAGATTTTCTAAGTTATTAAAAAGTCTTACACACCAAAAGTTAAGTCTAAGCAATCTGTGAATCCTGCTTAATTTAGGCCTGGCCCTTCAAATTGTTTCAGGGAATTTAGCCAAAGTATTCAACTCAAATTCTAAAAAGAATTAATTTTTTCATTATTTAGTCAACAATGTTGTGAGAAATTTAAGATTTTCTGATATTCTGGCTTGCCTATTTTTGAAAGTTATCTGAAATTTGCATAAAGTTTTTTATAGCCTTGGGCTAAAACACTTTCTTGTGCCTGTACCGATCATCTTTCACCAGAGAATGACAGGCAAATTATTTTAAATGCAATCTGCTTCTGTCTGCTTGTAGGAGCATCTCTTTAGTGTGAATTACTAAAATCTATCGTTCACTTTTGAATGAAGGCTAAAAACCAGATATTTGCTCTCACTCTGTCATAAGTACCAAGAAAACAGACATTTCCAGGGAGAGGTTCTTATCCCCAGCCATAGCTACTAACATCCCAAGGCCTGGAGGGAGTCTAGGTGATAAAAAAGTGGATATTGATCTTGCAGATGGCTTTAATAAGGTGAGATGAGTAATATCATAAGATTTTAAGAGTATCTACGGCTCATACCCACTTCCAAACACTGGTTAAATAGTTGGTCCTGTTAGGGGTAGTACAAGGAACTATTTGTATCTATATGCATCTGGGATTTTTCTTCATCTGTGGACTGATGGAAGTAAAACCATTTGTGAGATCTTTCCTAGAGCTTTCACCTGCTTCTGAAGTGATGACAACAGTCAGTCAATGAAATCCAGAGCACCCCAAAGGCCATAAGGATTTTGATTTCAGTCACTAATCCACAGTTAGAATGTCTAAAATAACACAGTGAAAAACAAGTTTGCTAAAAATGGCTGACTACATCCTCCTGCCTCTCCAGTCACAGACCACATCCAAGATAAACCTGAGATACAAGGGCCAAACAGCCTTGGGTCACTTTTCTACCCCAGCTCATCTCATTTCTGACAGAAGGCAGTTGACAATACAAGTTAAAGTCAACACCACTGGAAGTTTCCTCCCTGCTTTAGGGAATTGGATAAGCTCCTTTTGCAGCTGCTCTGGTCCATCAGAGCAGAACAGAACAATTAGGGTCTGTATCTGATGTATGGATCCCTGTGTAGGGAAAGTCACAGTTAATAGAATCTTTGTTGCACGTGAGACTCAATACTTACTCCTGACCTTATTTATATCAGACCAACAACCAACAGTGCTTCTACCTACAGTGAAGCTGCAACTGGTTTTAACCCATACATGTGGTCTCAGAGTCATTGAAATCAGGTGTAAAAAACACCAAATAAATCACTTTCCTGACTAACTAGAATTACTCTTTACTCTATATTCCAGTGCCCAGGCTGAATACCTCTCCTACACAAAGATTCTGTGTAAATTAAAAGCTCAAGAGAAGTCATTCCAATCAATTGGATCAATGACACAGCAACTAAAACTACATTAAGTACGGTCTTGATACAATAAACTACACCTAGGAAAGGAGTTGTTTGATTTTATTGGGACATTGATTTGTGAACTAAAGTTTCCCTAAGTTATCCACTGTAACAGATTGCAACAGCTACTTTAGAGACATTGCAAAGCTCTTCTGGGTCAGTGATCTAAAAAAGTATTTCTAAGCTGTAACCTTGAAAGAATCTCCTTTAGTCACATAGCCACAGCAAAATATACATTTGGTGGGCTACCTTTAGTTGTAATTGTTGCTTTGCTTGAACATGCCTGTGTTCCACTTGAATAGGTTGCTGAGCTTTCCTCTCATTGAATATTGTAAAATCATTGAATGAATGTTTTGGGTTGGAATGGACCTTAAAGATCCAAAACCCCTTGTCATAGGTAGGGAAAATTCCACTACATCAGGTTGCTCAGTGCCTCATCCATCCTTATCTTGAACACCTCCAGGGCTGGGACATCCACAACATCTCTGGGCAATGTGTTCCAGTGCCTTACCGCCCTCACAGATAAGAATGTCTTCCTAATATCTAATTTAAACCTGCCCTTCTTCAGCTTCAGGCCATTCCCCCTTGTAGTGGTGGCCATTCCCCAAGATGTAGTGGTAGTGTCCTACCACTACATTTTGAAAAGTCCCTCTCCAGCCTTCAGGTACAGGAAAGTTCTTTAAGGACTCCCCAGAGCCTTCTCTTCTCCAGGCTGAACAGCCCCAACTCTCTCATGCTGTCTTCACAAGAGAGATGCTCCTGTCCTGTAATCAACTTTGTGTCCCTCCTCTGAGAACATGTCCATGTCTTTCTTGTGTTGGGAGTCCCAGAGGCGATGCAGGACTCCAGGACGTCACAAGGGCAGAGTAGAGGGGAAGAATCACCCCTCTTGACCTGCTGGTCACACTTCTTTTTGGTGCAGCCCCAAGTGCAGTATTGAGTCATATTGAGATTTTCACCAACCAACATCCCCAAGTCCTTCTCCCCAGGGCTACTCTCAGTCCATTCTCCACCCAGCCTGTATTTTTGCTTGGGATTGCCATGACCCAGGTGCACAACCTTGCACTTGGCCTTGTTGAACTTCATGAGGTTCTCACAGGCCCACCTCTCCAGCCTGTGTAAATTCCTCTGGATGTCATCCCTTCCCTATAGTGACTTGAGACAACTTGGCTTGGGCAGAAAACTTGCCATGTTGAAAACAATGCATTCAACATTCTTCAAATAAAACCCAGTAATTTTTTTATTATCCTTCTTCATGAGATCTAATACCTTAAAACTGTTTGTTTAATTAAACTTAGTTGTCAAGGTTCCCACTATTGTAAAGAGAATGTGAGGATGATTTGCAGTGTGATTTATTTCACCTTCCTTAATCAAGATGGGCTGAATTGCTTTCTTGAAATAGATTTATATAAGAAAAGATAAGTCTTACCTTGGAATGCCTGACTTTATATCTTCAATTGCTTTTATCTCTTTATAGTTCTTCATTATATTAACTCACATCCTCAGCATTAACTCTGGGCTATGAGTCATTGTCCTGTTATTCCCTCAAGTGTTAAGGTGTTGTAAACCATGGACTTGCCTTCAAGCTTGGTGCAGTGCCTCTTCTGTGCAATCAGTGCAGTCTGCACAATACTTCTGAAGCACCTCAGAAAACCAGATTCCACAGTGTTTGATGAGCCACATAGTATATTCATTCAATTATTACAGATCTGTTTTCTTAGCTACCAACTCCGTGCACATAGTGAGGGATCTCACCTGCGTGGTCAGGACAGATTTTTCCAGGCAGCTTTACCATGCTGATTAGGACTCCAGCACCAACTGAGGAGGGGCTCCTCAAGTGATAAACCACAGCTCCTCGATATGCACACAGCTCTGCTTAGGTGTTAAAGTCAAATGAGTCAAAGTGGAGGGCCTGTGTTTTGTCACAGTTTCACAGGAAAGTGAGAGAAAGGCTGGGCAGGGAAGTCTGGAGTTACATGAGACTTTCTTCTCCTTCTCCAACAAACACCAGACCTATCCCTTGCTCGTGGATGGTGGCACATTCTCATAGGTGTGTAACACATGGACTTGCAAAAGAAATAACATAGTGTGTGTTCAGGAACACACCTGTATTTATTGATTAGCGGGCACCAGAGCAGCGAAGAGGAGAGGAAACAGTCAAATGCAAGAAAATGCAAGAGAAATTCTCACCCAGGGGCTGTGCTGATGTGTGTTCCAGGCAATGAGTGATAAGGCCTCTTAAAAGTCCACCTTATGGGAACAGATGGACTTTAAAAAAAAAAAGATTTGTTGTGTATGTTAGAACATGATCATTTTCACAGCAGTTATTTTTCATCCTAAATTGTGTAGGGCATTCAGAAACAAGGCATAGAAGATTGACAGGAAGGGAAACTTGTCTTATAGATTGTTACAAATAGCACAAAGGTTTCCTACAGATCAGCCAAGACAGTTCACACCTTGAAACTCTCTGATGACAAATCCTCACTTTTTTATGTAAAATATGGAGGATGATAATATCCTCAGATAAATATCCATCCATAGCTTGCTTCACTGGTTTTGACAAAAAAAGACAAAACTTTTTCAGGCACTTGATTGTTCTATCAGTCCCCTGAAAAAAGAAATGCTTTCCGATAAAGGACCTTGCAACATCGCTAGGATCTAAGCATCCAGCAAGTGACAACACCCAATTATTTTACCTCTAATTCAACAATCTCTGCAGGAAATTATACATAAAATGCCAAGAAAGTTTAATAAAGTAAGCAGAAAAAGAACAGGTGAATTTCTAGACATACGGAAGATGACATAGGATTCATGACTGAATTCTTCTCTCATCTCTGATAACAAAAATAAAACAATCTAGGCAAATTCCAGTAAAAAACTACAGACTGTAACGAACTGAGTTATCTTACTTTTGTATACGCAAGACCCAGAGTGCCCTGCAGGCTACACTTTTAAAACTGAGAGTATCTTGGTGAGAGGCTTATCCCTGTGCCTTCAATTGTAGGACAGTATTACAATTGTAGGGAAATACATTGCAAGTATCTCTGAAGAAAGACTGAAACAGAAAGGTTTGATCTGGTGATGGGAGGAATTTAATCGTGATGCATCAAAATGGCTTGTGCAAACATTGCTTTAGTATCCTGCTTTTCTGCCTCAAATTCATGTTAGAAATAGGAGCAGCCACCGAAAAAGAGCATCTGGAAAACCCTTATCCATGTATCTAGCACTGTTAAAGATAATATTATTTTATTATTGCTATGGTATTACAGGAGTGCCTACATATTTCCTCTGAGACTTGTCTACAGCTGTGTTAGATGTATAAATAGGATAAGGTAGTCCCTGCTGAAGTCAACAGAAAGATTCTTTGGTAAAATTTAGATCAAGCCACAGATGTTCTGAAGTTCCCAAAAGGTAGCTATTCATAACTTCTTTCTGTCTCTCCCTTTAAATTCACATGGGGGGAACTGACAGACAAAAATATCAATACAAGGTTTAACATGATGCAAAAGATCTGTAAGAAAAGAGGGCAGAAGAAGGAGGATAAAGGCAGGTGTATCCTGGAAAGAGTGATACTAAACCAGATGCTGCACTTCACTTTTAATGTATTTAACAGCCTATGGAGCATCCATTTAGCCAGCAAGGTCATTCCATCTTTGAACTCATGTCAGCTCCGACTTGGGAGAATTGCTTGGTTAAATTTCCATGTTCTCTTGTACTAATAGTGTAAACATTCTCCAACCTCAAAACAGCCCCCAATGTTTGTCTTTATCATCTTCATACAAATGTCAGATGCTATTTGCTTACATTTGCATAGAGCCTCTCTGCTTGTCACTATGATTAAAGGACTGGTATCACAGCTGCACAGCACAACCTGAGGGGGAAGAAGGAAGAGTCAGTCTTCTCCTCTCAGGCAGAAAACATTGTGGAATTGTTGGCACGTTGGGTAGGTGCACTTGTTCTGGGGAAAGAAGAGAAAATGTGTTCATCAGAATCTGTAACAGAAACAAGGCAAGTGAAATGATAAACTACTTGTTCCCTAAGGGGAGGAATCTGCACATCCTTTTCCTTTCTCTCCCATTGACTGATTTTGTAATTAGGCAGGTCACTTCATTCTCTTGCCCAGTGTTTCCCCTTCCACAATTTATTTAAATCTGTTTAGATCTTGATGTCTTCAAAGAAAAGTTTCCCTCCTATTCTATTTTTATACTGCACCTAGCACAAACCAGCACCAGCCATTGTTTCATGTCTATTTGCTGAAATCTAGAAGGTTATTAAGAAAAGGAAGTTAAGATGCTTGTGGGAATAGATCAGTAATTAGGAAGGATGTGAACACTTTGTATAAAGAACAGAATATAGATATTTCAGATCCCTTTGAATTGCCGGGTAAGGTCATTGAGTAGCAAGGGGAAGCTTATCCTTGAGCCTGTCATGCTCCCCTTGTGTCTGGAAGGACTCAGAGGGACGGTGCTTGCACAGCCCAAGAACAGCTGATCTGGCACCAGTCAATGTTGAGACACTCTCCATTTTTTGCTATGTCTTTATTAGTGCAACTTGTCCGTAAACTTCAGGTGCTTCCCATTCTTTGCTTCATACCTCAATACCCTGAGGCTCAGGCAGCTGCAGGGCAGTTTGGGATGACTCTGTCTGCCCCAGCCTTGAGGGCTAAAAGGCTGTGCTGGTAATGGGAACCGTGCCAGAGGTGGTGAGCTAACAGCAAACTCCAACAGAATGCACTGTTGATGACATTCTGTGCTACAGTTGTTCAGAGATACAACCACACCTGTGTCTGATTCTGCCCCTAAATAAATCCCTCCTTAACCTGGAACATGACAGTTTGGTATCTCAATGAAAACTCTTGTCCTCTCTAGCAGAGTTGCCAATCTTCTCCTATTAAATAATTTTAGACCAGTATTTTTGAACATGTGTGTGAGAGCTCTAGCTAATGCAAATGCCTGAGCATGATTTCAGGTGCAAAATTTCAAGCACACAGGTTTAAGAGAAAATCTATTTATATATGTGTTTATTTTAATTTTGATAGAGTTGGTGCTTTCACGTGATGCTGACACTCTCTGTAGCACTCATTACAACAGGAAATTGTTATTTTCTCATCTGTTAACCTATTCCATGCCACTGAAAATCCGTATACTGTTGTCTAATAATAGTGGTAAGAAGTAGCACCCATTTTCATTTTGTTCCATAAACTTTTTGCCTGTATGTTTTTTCTGAAATCCTTCTTTTTCCAAGGGTCTGGATGTGCTCCTTCAAAGTCTACAGGAAGATGCTGGATTATATCTTTTGTAAATCTATCCTTCCATTCCCATGTGTGGATTTTCCATTCCTGTGATAATTTCTGAAACCAACTTCTGCCTCTCCCCACCTCCTTTTTTGACGTGTCTCACTACTGCTGGATGTTGATTTCCAGGTGAGGAAATAATATTTTCTCTGGTGTTTTCTGCTCTTTTCCATGTTCTTTCTTGCTGCTGGTTTGGTTTTCAGCTACCAGCCCAGGGAGGGAAGGCAATACACGAGCAAGCCAGGGCTGCTTTCTTCAGCTTAACAGAATCTGGTCATGTGCTTGCAGCATCTTCAAAGTGCCTCCGTGTTCTGCTTTTGGCTGGGAGAGTTCTTTTTCTCCATAGTACCTGGCAAGGGGTTGTATTTTGGATTTGTGCTGCAAACAGTTGATAACACAGGGGTGTTTCTGTTGCTGCTGAGCAGTGCTGACACAGAGTCAAAGCCTTTCTGCTCCTCACCCCACCAGTGAGGAGGCTGGGGGTGCACAAGAGCTGGGAGGGGACACAGTTCGGATAGTTCACCCCGAATGACCCAAGGGATATTCCATACTGTATGGCATCATATAGAGTTGGAGAGGAAGAAGTAAGGAGAGTATTTTCAGAGTGATTTGCAGAGTGAGTATTTTGTTCCCAGAACACCATGATGTGATGGAGCCCTGCTTTCCCTGAGTGTGGCTGAGCACTCAGAGAAGGAATGAGTGCCCTGCCCGTGAAAAGGAGTGAATCAATTCCTTGTTTTGTGTGCACTGCTTTTGCTTTACCCATAATCTGTTTTTATCTCAACCTGTGAGTTTTCTCACTTTTTTTATTCTCTACTCCATCCCGTTGAGGGGGAAGTGAACAAGAAGCTGCGTGGGGCTGAGTTTCCAGATGGGCTTAAACCACAACACTCTGTGTTCTGGTTTATCCCTAGGACTTTAAAGAAATGGGAATCAGCCATGATTCCCTTTCAAAGCAATTGTGCTACCAAACACAGTAGAAACTTTGCTTTTAACTTCCTGGGGAAGCTCAAGTGATTTCAGGGAAGAGTTGCATGTAAATTTCCTGATTTTCACTGCTTTATGTTTGTGTTAGCCCTGATTTGAATAATGTTATTCAGGTTTCTCCATTAGCTTTTTCTACCCTGCACACCTTCCTCCTGGACATCCAGCTCCAAATGCTCTCTGATAGTTGCTTGAGATTTGTGCATTCATGTATTGCACCAGAGTGGTCCAGGTTTGCTATCAAACACTGTGCCAGGAATGTGCTTCTGGGGATCTCCTTTAGAGAAAATTAAAGTGCTCCATGGCAGGCTATCACTTCTTGCCAGAGTTTAAATCTGTGACTGAACACAAATCTGACAGCGGTGTGGCTGCTCTGGGGCTGTGGCTGCTGCCTACCAATTACCTCATGATACCAAATCAGGCGCCACAATAATTGATGGGAGCTTTATCCACCTAAAACTAACTCTCTGGTCTCAGCTGACCCATTATGTTCTTTTGACAGTCAGCAGAATGTTTTCAGTGGTTTATTCAGCCTATTCATCTTCAGCATCAAAATTACATGTACATATAACTAAATATTCCAGGGTCTCTGTGCTGTTGAGGCCAACTGACACGTAAGAGACCTCATGCCAACTCTCACAAGTCCAGAACAGAGCAGCTGCATAAAAACCATGCCTAGGACCAGTGTGGAGATTCAAATCCCAGTACCTGGGTACATGGCTTGGCTTTTGTGCATGAACTCACGTCCATGGTGCCCCGGAGTCCAGAAGGACCTTGGATGTGTTGTAGCTGTGCAGCTTGGCCTCTGCTTCCAGACAAAGTACCACCAGAGAAGAAATGCTCCTCAGCCTAGTTTTTATGGCATGGTTTTCCTTCAGACAACAGATCCCTGTCACCTTCACACTCACAGTTATTCTGGAGTTGACATATTATTCATGCTTCCTGTTAAAGCTGGCCCACTGTATGGAAGAGAATTCAAGACTCTTGGGTGAGGTAAAGGAAGCAGAAATAAGTCTGGCTCCACAGCCTTGTGAGATCACTGACTTGGCAAAGGAATCCTGAGTTCCAATCTTTTCTTTTAGGGATTATTCATGCACCTTTTTTTTTCTTTTTTCTCTTTTTTTTTTTTTTTTTCCCTTTTTCTTTCCTTTCTTTTTTTTTTTTTTTTTCCCTTTTTTTTTTTTTCCCAGTGGAGTATTCAGTGTGAAATTAATCCAGGCAGACAACTGGAGCAAGCTCTGCAGTCCAGAAGTCACTACTTCTGGACTATTCTGGACTACTCCTTCTTTCTGCACTAATCATTTTGCCAAGCACTCTGAGGCTTAAGTCTCCTCTAGGATCAACTCTGCACTTCATATTATATAAGAAGCTTTTTAATTACTGGATAAACAGAATCACCCAGTCACAAAAGAAGATGCTTGAACAGAAGGACCCACCCCACAGGCCACATGATAGCAGAATATTTGGGTCCTGAGCAGCTTCCCATGCCCAGCTGTCACAGCATCCAGCCCTCGTGTGCCTCTTGCTGCCCCAAGTAAAGGCACAGTCATCTCCCATGAAGGATTTGTCTCTGAAAAATCGAGAGAAGATGGTCCCCCGCACAATCAGCCTGACTGCTGGAACTGTCAGTCCAGCAAAAATCTACCCCAATAAGGTCGTTGTAGCCTATTAGAAAAGAATTTTTGGCAGCTTCTCATGGTTTGTGAATACTAATCATTTGCTAATTGTCTGTCTCTTTGATGGAATGCTGGACTCTGCCAAGAGGCATTGCTCTAGGCACTGCTTTCTGCTTAATACGAGAACTCAAGGCCAAAACTGCTCCTGATAGATTCCCCATGGAAACTCATGGGCTTTAATAAGATTGTGCTGTTTGTGAACCAGAAAGGAGTTTGGCACCAAGACTCTGATTGTATTGATTCATAAGCTAATAACTACAAAGGACCATTAAGACACTCTAGACATTAACAATTACTCAGGAAAGAAAATAAACTTCCTGAAAGTGATGATGTCGATCCAAATAGCCTTTAAAAAGATGTGCCCAGTTCAAGAGAAATGGCTTGGCATACAGTGCAAGAGGCTCTGAGCAAACTCACCCACAGCAGTGGGGTTGTGGCAAAGTGAGCTTTCGCCTGGTCTTGTGGCACCCAAGTCATAAGGGAGGGAAGCTGGCTCGCCCTGAGCTGGCAGCAGGGCTCACCAGTTCCAGCTTAGCCATGCTGCAGTGACACAGAGCCTACCCATTGCTAATGTGCTGAATTACCTTTGCCTCACATGCTACACCTGTGCCTTAGCATCTCCACTCCACTTGGCCAGGAAACGTTCCTTCTCCAAGATACATTTGCCTCTCCCCATTTTTCCTTTAAAATCAGAGGCAGGAGCTGTGAGTGTGTCTGTACATACAGCTTCACTTTCCTAGTCATAGAACAGCTGAAGGCTGATAACTTCCCTTTTCACATCTTAATTTAGGTGAGAAGTGCTTTGCTAGAGACAGTGACCTTTACTTCTCTGAAAATGCTGCTCACAATTATGCTGCTGTCTAAATAATGTCTGTGGTTATATTGAGGTGAACTGGGCACCTCGTAAATAATTCCACTAAAGTCCATTACTGGTGAAACAAAGAATAGAGAGAAACTTATTTACGGGAGAGATTTTCAATTTGAGACACTGCCTCGTTTATTTTCCTTCCTTCACCTGTCCCACAATAGGAGCAGAAATACAGCTCTGGGAGAGAAAAAAAAAAAAGAAAGTGAGCATTCTGAAAATATGAGAGCTTCATATTAACTCTTATATTCAGGAGTATATATTTAAAAATTGGAATATTTTGGTGGATTAAGTTCACCAAGCTTGTAAAAACAGATTTATCTAGGACAAGTTCATTTTGTCCATTTTATCAGATATATAACACCAAACTCAGAAGAACTTGCCTATTGGGGACAAAACGCATCTAATGATATCCTGCAAAACTTTGAAATGGTATTAATGAAGACAAATGAAACTCAAGGACAACAAATTTATTTCTAAGCAAATTAAATGCTTCTTATGCACATTTTTCACTGGACTTGAAAGAAAAAATCATTAAAAGCACCAGAATATATGCTTTATTGTTGCTTTGAAACGTGAGTCATTAAAACAGACACACTAGCTAAGAAAATGAGTAGTCTTTGAAGGTATCAAAAAGACTTATGCTATAGATACTTATCTGCAGTTTTAGAACTTAATTTAATTCTTGCTTGCCACCATTTTTTAGTAGTTTAATTTCAGCAGTTCCTTCACAAAACACAGAGTAGATTTTGCTCAGCTCCATTTCAAATGCTTCAGGGAATGAAATAATTTCCAGAACTGTGCAGATCATTCTGAATCTTTCTGTGAGTGACAGGAGTAGTTAGCAAGAACTGGTTTTAATTTTTGTTATTATCATACTGTTAAGGTGAGCATGCCTGTCATTCAGAGCAGAATAACTAAGTGCCAATCAATTTGTTTAATTACTAATCACTAAAGGTTGAGTGCAACCTAAAGACTTAATGGACAAATGGACAGTTGCAACAACTGCTTTTTTCATGACTTTTTCTTTATTTATATCTCCCCTTGGGAGATTGGCTCTGTTTTGCCAGGATCAGAATCTCTGTCATGTAAGAATGTAATTGATATCTACTTGTGATTATTGATTGTCTGGAAAAAAACCCCAAAACTCTATGCAGTTACCTACAGCTGATAATACAATTCTGCTGTGCTGGGGAAAATAGATGACTTTGCATGGATTAGATCTGCAGCCAGGGCACCACCACGAGCAGAACTCAGGACCTTCTGGCGAAAGCAAGACAATTACAAGGGTTTAACCTGTGAAAAGAGGTTTGCTTGGTCTGGGAAAAAGGAGGCATTGGGAGGATCTGATAGCAGCTTTCCAACGCTTACAGGAAGGTCATTGACGAGCACAGCTTCAGGAATTCTGCCAACCCTTGTGGAAAGGGCATTCAAGAGTAGATCAGGAGGTCCAGGATTCTTCCTACAAGAGTTCCAATATAATTTGTGGGGATTTCTGTGTAGGCTGAATTCAGGCATGATGAAATTTTCAGTGCTTTTAAAAATCCTCTTTGAGCATTTAATATAACCTCCACAAGTATAAAGCCCTCTGCTCACACTTGTATTTATGTTAACTCTTACCTGTATCATTTAGAGGACAGAAAATACAGGGAAGTGTGAGAGTCCCAGAAAACAACTGAGTGTGGTGAAAAATGTGTTCAGGAACTGTGAAAGCACCAACTTTGTCATCAGCTCTCCACATTCAAGTAAGTTCAGATCAACTGGATACCCAGGAATCTCCATCACCTTTCTGGAAATCTGCATTCATCTCTAGATTCAGCAGCTTCAGCCAGCAACCTTCAGAACTGCCTCTAGACCCTGCCAAAAGAAATAAAAATCTAAAAGATACTCTAACATTCTGCAATTCTTTCAAACAGTGTTTCTCTGGGGTTGGAATGCCAGACTATTTATCTCCCTTGAGTACTGTGTTCAGTTTTGGGTCACTCACTTCAGAAAGGATATGGAGGGGCTGGAGCATGTCCAAAGAAGCCAACAAAGCTGGTGAAGGGTCTGGAGCACAAATCTGACGAGGAGCTTCTGAGGGAGCTGGGGGTATTTACTCTGGAGAAGAAGAGTCTCAGCAGAGACCTTACCAATCTCTACAACTCCCTGAAAGGAGGTTGCAGCCAGGCGGGGATCAGGCCCTTCTGCTATGTCTCAAGCAAAAAGATGAGAGGAAATGACGTTAAGTTGCAGCAAGGGAGGTTCAGATTAGGTATTAAATTTAAAAAAGACGTTGGAATAAGTTGCCCAGGGTGTTTGAGTCACTGTCTCTGGATTGTTCAAGACTTGTCTGGATGTGGCACTTGGGACTGGTTTAGAAGCAATTAGGGTGGTGCTGGTTTGAGAGTTGGACAAGATAATCTTGAAGGTGTCTTCCAACCATGATGATTCCATGATTCTGCAATTCCTGAATGGTTGCTCCTAGATCTGGGAGACCTAAATGATTTTTATACACCTTTGAAACTGATGGTCACCTGGGACTGCATTACGGTGCTGACCATGGCCTTTGAAAAGGCACTGCATCTCCAGAGGTCCACTTCTGCTGCCATCCATTGATAATGAAGGAAACTGTTATTGATGGAGTGTGCAGGACACACAGCTGAATTTTTCTGGTTCTGTCTGATACGGATGAATGTTCTCCTTCCATACAAGTGAATTTACAATGTGGCCACAGTAGTGATTATTAGGCTTGAGCTTAGAGAACAGCACCAGGCTGTCTCTGAATTTGTAAAATGACCACTATTTGCTTCTAATATCTACAGACTGATTATACCAATTGCTGACAGATAAATAGTTTTCTGTACTTCATAGAGAAAGGAACAAAATCTAAAGTAGTCAGGAGGACAGAATCACATCTGGACATATAGGCAAGCATTAAGTTGCCTTTCTAGGGAAGTCACAGCACTTACTTTCTTAAATAGTGGTTAAAAAGTCTCTCTCAAACAATTTCCTTATAAATGCACATACTCCAAAGGTCAAGCCAGAGCCATTGTGAAATAGGCTTTAAAAGAAGCATAAAACTCCTGTCTGACACAGAGTCGGTGGCAATTGAAAAAGCAAAGACTGGGAAGGTTAAAGGCTAATTACTAGAAGAAATCTGGCCTGCTGGCCTGAGGTCTTTTGAGTGGGAGCACAGTCAAATTGGAGTTGTGGGATTAATTGGGTGAAAGACATTGTCACCTTGACATTCATGAAAGTACTTGAGAAGAGCACTGTTTGCTGATATACTGCGGACAGTTCATTTGAACCACGGAGGTAAAATATCTCTTTTCCACAGACTTCACTTTGCTTTTTAATTGGTGTCAAATACAAAAATTAAAATCTCCAGTGTGAGAAACCATTGCACATATTTTCTAAAGTTTGTAAAAGTCTCTTCCTGCTCTTACTGTAATATATGAAAAGTAAATGTATATCCCAAGGACAAAATTTTCAAACCCTTGGCTTAAGAAAATGAGGAGTGTAAAACTTGCAAGCTGTAAGTCCCTTTGGAGCTCTTTGTGCTGTGGGAACATAATGAGCAGCTCTTTGTGCTTCTTATAAATAACTCCGACATCCACTGATCAGCAGCATGACCTCAAGCCAGGCAATTCAGCTCTCTACTTCGCTTTACCCAATAATTGTGATACAATGAATGGATATCTTATCATCAGGGATGACAGTTTGGCTACAGGGGAATCAGGTACATCCTATGCATAATAAATACTGTTTGCTGCAAAACTTCACTGCAGTCATATTATATCAAAGCATGGAATTGTCCTTTCCTTCTGCTACATCATTTACTCATAATAATTCTTCTGCCTCATGGCATAAGATACCTATTCATAAAAGTTTGGACTTCAGGATACTTTTACCCCTTCAGGCTACTTTTGAAGCACTGTGTAGCAGATGCTTGGACAGTTTTGTGAACTGGAAGTATACATTAACACAGCTGATCCCTCCTTATTAATGCTTTAGAATACCTCAAATCTTCTTGTAAAGGACAGTTAATACAGTGCAGGTCTCTCTCATTGATAATTTTTTTTTCACCTCAGCATCACGCTGTAGTAGAAAATAAATGAGATTTCAAGAGAAATTCCCCAGCTTTGAAATCTGAATTCTGTCCAGCATGCAAGTCTCACTCATGTGCAGAAGCATGATAAGCATTAAGAGCCTGGTAAATCCTCAGCAGAGACAGAGGAGATCCACTCTGGTTCAGCACTCCTCACACAGCTGCCAAAGCCTGCACTGGGTTTCTGTGTGATATGATAATCCAGTGATTAGAGAAGAGTCACCTTTCAAGGTGACAAAAAACTTCGCACATCTGGAAATTTGGTTTGGTCAAGCATTATGGAAGGACTGGTAGACACAGTCTCCCCGAAACTGGACACAGCATCTCCCTGAATCCAAAATGTCAGAAAAGCTCTTAAATGCTTTTCAAGTGCTTTAGAAGAAATAATAATCCCCCAAATCCTTAACTGAGTTATGATTCTAGTGGAAAGGACTGGTCATTTTTATGAGATATAATTACCTCGCAGGGCTCACATCTGTTAAACCTGCAGTATGAAATACTCACTCTATTGAACGCAATCAATGTTTCACTGCCAGGGGATGTGAGACCAGGATTTCAGACACAGAATATCAATGGCAAGTTATGTGGCTTGATAAGTGACACATAGCCAAAGAATCTTTACTTTCTCATGAATTCAGATGAGAAAATGAACTGAATGCTGTATTTTAGTAAAAATAAGTGCCTCACAGAGCATTTCAAACAAGGTGACTTTGACCTTAACAGAAGAAAGAAGAAGAAAACCCATAACCAAGTGAGAATCTTTCTGTCAAATCAAAATCTTCAGGAAGTGAAACATGTCCGGTTTATTCTGTTTTAAGAGTGTTTTCACTATTTCCCAGACAGAGGAAACCAGAAGCTTAAAATAGGAATGAATTCTCAGATTATTGATTTAAATTGAATTTTGAGGTTGCAGTTCAAGGTCAAACAAACAGTTTATTGGGCCAGAAATTCACTAGCATGAAAGTTCTACCAAGTCCCAGCCTGCAGTACAGCAGCTCTATTGAAAGAAGGCTGTCACAAGGTGAAAAGAAAAAAGTAAGAGTGACAGATGCACCAAAAGTCATGGATGCACAAAAGCTAGCACCAAAAATCAGAGATGGACAAGAGCCACTTACCGCTAAAAAATGACATTTATCAAATCAACAAATGCATGCAAATTGTGCTTAGATGTATTTACTTAGAAAGCAGAAGCAAGTTTCTGCCATCAAAGGAGTGAGTTTGTTTATCAGCCTCCTCAATATGAAAAATGGGAATAAACTTAAGATGGAGTTTGATAAAGGTATAAATGGAATCAGGGACAGCTTTGGGTATGGGAATAAACTTAAGATGGAATTTGATAAAGTTATAAATGGAATCAGGGACAGCTTTGGGTACACACAAAGTATGCAGCTGCTAGTGAAGGTACTGGGGTGACTAGAGCAGCAAAAGGAATTGATCAGACTCCCTAGCTGTCATTATTTCAGAGCATATGTGTGAGTCAAACTTAGGCAAACCTTTCATTTTTGCTAAGAAACAGCCCCATGACCCCTCCTGTCCCCACTGCCAGGGAGCAGCTGGGCCAGAGCTGCCTTGGCATGAGGGCAGCAGGGCTGGACCATGGGCTGGAGGTGTTCCACAGCCAGAGGCCTTGGTCCTGGACACGGCGTGGGACGGTCACAGTGTCAGTGAGCAGTGCTGGGAGGTCACATTTGGGGACAGAGGCCATGTGCCATCTGTGTCTTCAGTGCTCAGGAATGGGGGCGTTACAGAGCCCCCCTCAAAGTAAAAGCTGCTTGCACTAATGAGAAATGGGAGCTGCCTGTGGTGGTCTGCAGTTTTCTGTTTGGTTTTCAGTCCACATTTCTAACTTCAGTCCTCATCAAGTCAGTTCTGCCCTAGCCTCTTACATTATGAAAACTGATTTACATATCCAAACAAATGGCCCTCGAAGGGAATATTCAGGCTGACAAAACATAATTCATGCTCATCCTTTTTAGAGCTATCTTTGCATTAAAGAAAGATTAACAAACAAAACCAAGGAGATAAAGAAAGAAATGTCATGGAACCACTGGGAATTTTGAGAAACTACTCAACCATCCATGTACGTTCATGACGATGGGGTTGGGGGTGAAGAGATTTCCCAGTTGACACGTTTCTCCACTTGTGAACATGCTGAAAGATCACTCATACGTTTTCAATGAAGTCACTGACAGTTAAGAATGCTGGAGGCAACAGCTGTTGGAGATTGATTTACCCCAAGGCTATTTAATCTCTCAGCCTCTCAAAAGGATGCATGCTAGGGGGGAAGGTAAAATAGCACAACTAAAAGTTGTATTGCTTTCAGCAGCTGTTGTTATTCCTGAAAGCCAAGAATGGGTCAAAAAAATGTGATGAAAGTCTTGGATTGTTATCAGCTATAGGGGTGGCCAGAGCTTACTGCTTCCTTTGGGGGTAGGATTTCCTTTGTGGAATGAAATACAGTAAAATTGCTAACTCCAAGAGGGCTTAGTAGCCTGGGAGTTACAGTGAAGTGTATATATGCCTTGGAATTTCCAGAATTGTAAGTATATTATGTCAGTGTGGAGTGATACAGGTCGTGAAAGGCGGCCCTTGTGTTCAGTAACAGGAGCTGGGACAATTGAGCAGCAAGAAAAGATAACATAAAACATTCATTAAAATGGTGGAAAAAAATTACTGAAAAGCAGAGTGCAGCTGCTGTACATGCCAGTTACTATTTCTGAATGGTCTCTTCCTGTGAAGCTCTGAGTTCTTATTAAATCACATTGTCCAACCATGCATTAGACATGTAAGACATTTGCCTACCTAGCTGAAAACTCAGCACACGCAAATCCCAGCAGAGCTTCTTTTCGTAACCACGTGTTTTCTGTGGTCTGTTAACAGAACTTTTGAAACAGGGACTGCATTTTCAGTGGAGAAGGAAATAAATTAACATCTTTGGCTCACCAGGGACTTCATTGCTGTGAACATGTAGGATGCCTTGTGGCTTCTCAGATCCCACCATTGGGCATAAAACTTCTGTCTGTTCCCTCCAGCAGTGCAAGCTGTTGAAGACAGTGCTCCATCCTGGGTATTAGCTGTCTACTGCCTGACATCCTTCCAAATCCCTCCATCAGATCACTCAGGATGTATCTACATCAGCGCTTTAGTTTGGATCAAGAACACACTTTTGAAGCAAATCTCACATTATCTGCACTTATGGTGCTTTGGTTCCCATCACGAATCTGTCTCGGACGCCATGAGCCAGATTTCTGTCAGACAAAGCTGGAGAGGGAAGTTTGCTTCAGGAGCATACCTCATTGCAGTGCGCCAAAAAGAGTTCTGCAAGACCAGATAGAGCTAGTTCAGAGTAGAATGACCGTGAAAAGTTAGTAACATGGCCATTGGGCCTTTAGTACTAGCTGTTTCATTCTGCGGGTTCACTCTACCAGTCCACAAAGGTTGCTGATCCCCACATGGCCATATAAATGTAGCAGATAATTAAAAGCCTCTTCATAAAGGGGAAAAAATAGAGAAAAAACCCCAAAACAACATCAGGTAGTGGAGCAATGAATCTATGGATGTAAAAGTCACAGTTATCCTGAAAATTATTACAATCAGAGGAGGATGTGTATTTTTCACGCCATTGCTGTCTCAGCTATAGAAGAGTTCTCAGGAATAACACAAGTGGCAGCAAAGATGTAAGAATTCAAAAGTGGAAACCTCTGCTTATAATGGGCCTAAGATTACATATTCTTCAGATGCCAAAATAATGAGAAAGCCACAGAAAAGGTCACAATGCTGAAAAGCAAGTGGTGTGCTCCTGTGATAGCAGCTCATTGTGCAGTGTATTTGGTCACACCACTGCAGCACCAAGCAGTGAATGTCTATATAGGACAATATAGGAACTGCTTAGCACAGGGCCTTGGGATTATTACTTAGTCCTGTGGACTTGATGCATAAATGAATTTTATCCAATCTGTTTAAAATGTTTAGCTCTGAGAAAACTGTAAAGAGCCATTGTTGGTGAGTGGCTTTGGTCAATATGTAAGAAATAATCAAAATACTGAAAATGTCTGCCCAATATGCATTTAAAAGAAAAGTAACTTTTTGCTGCTATTGAGAAGTTTTCTCTCTGGACAAAGTGGAAATTGGAAAAAGAAGAAATTCAGAAATTAGAGAAAAATTAATTATGGATTCTGTCCATTAGAATCTAATGACAGTTTTTCTGCTGATTATACCAAAGGTTGGATCAAGAAGTTGTTACTAATTTCCAAAACATTTAGCAGCTTCACAGTGGTATGACTAGATTGATATCCAACTCCTTTTTTATATCCACTTGCCACCAAGCTGACAGTCATTCTAGACTAGTGATGGAATATGCAAGTCCTGTACCATGTTTGCCCTCTGAAACAAGATGTGTCATGCAAAGATTATTCAATTTCCTAATTGCAGATAAAAAAACCCAGTAGAAAAAAAAACAACAAAACCAACTTCCCCCCCATAAAACCCCACAAACACTAAAGCTTTTGAGCCAGAGACTAGATGATAACTAGATGGAAAAATGGATTAATCAAAATATTTGGCACTTGCATGATTTTACCCTATGGCAATCTAACAACACACAACTGTACTTATCAAAACTTTCACCAAAGTGCAGCCATTCCTGGTCCACAGACAAGCCTTGTCCTTAGAGGACCCCTGGCACAGATTTCTGTGCTCTTTTTTTCAGTATTTATAGGCCCAAAGCAAAGCTTGAAGGGCCTGACCAAAGCTCCTGCTGATGTCAGTGCCTGAAGATCACAGCCTTTTCATGGGGCTGTTCCTCTACAACTGAAAGATAAGGGATTTGTTCAATTCCAGCTCCAGTGTTTATAGAAGTATGAGCCATCCAAAATCCATTCTCAGAAGTCTCCAGGACAATTTTATTTTTCCTGTATATTTGAGCATATCTTTCCACATCTTCTCTTGTAGACACCTGAAGAGATCCTGATGTGTGGAGAACACTGATGCATCTGCTTCCCCAATCATCTCACAATACAAGAAAGTAGTTGTTTTTCCAGCCACCAGACAAATAAATTTCTGTGATACTTGAAAAGTTTTATTTTTTTTTAAATTTTAACCCAAATTTGTCATTTCTATTTGTTCAGAGAAGCATTTCTATTCCTCCTGTATAAAGATAAGCTGTATAAATGCTCTGCAACACTGATTATTCACAGACAAACCTTGCTTCAGGAAAGCTTTTATGCTGACAGCTCATGAAGCAGCAGCACTGAAGGTATGAAGACACTGCCTTCTGAATTTGTTCGAAGCACAGTCTGAGTTCATATTCACATCACATACATGCTCTTTCAAAAGAGGACAGTTCAAGCAGAGTGACCAGGGCAGGAAAGCAGAAGCTCTGACAGTCCCTCAGCCCAGAGCCAACTGTGCCAATGTACCCTGGGCACAGCCATGGCCATCCTGGCTGAATCCTTCATTCCCAGCTCAGCCTTTGCAACCAAAATCACCATTTCACTGCAGGGCAGAGAAGGGGACTGGGATGGTTCCTATCACGCCTCAGTGTAAAGGGAGCTGTAGCCAGCAGAGCTCCCAGCCTCTTGCTGTTGAAATGACACACTCAGCTCAGGTCAGAGAGACAGATGGAGGCTTAGCAAAGGACCCATTTGCATTGTGAAATATTTTAGTGTGTCTTTTTCCTTGGTAAGTTATAGCTGATACCATTACAAATGAGTGAGCTCAAGATATTATAAATCAGATAACACACTTCTCAGTCTTATTTGTTTTTCTCTTTAGACCAGTTTCTTAGCACTTGATTCTATATTACAACTGCCTCAATCAGTGCTGGAACATGTGGAAAAATGTAACTTGATTTTGTGAGAGCCAGGATCAAGACAATCTGGTAGATGCTTGATCATTTCAAAGCCTTCCCATATGCAATCACCCTCCTACTGTAGACTGAAATCTTGAGGGCAAGAGACAGTTGCTTCTGTCTTGTTCTTAAGTGTGAAAATCAGTAGAGGAATGTGAAAGACGTAGAATATGCCATCCCAGAGCAATAAGTCTCAGCTTGCAGAGGACACTCTAGTTAGGCAATGACAAATTCCTTCCTCTCATTAGAGACTAGCTCCTCAGTATCTGGAGCCCTGCCTGGAATGTGTCTTTGAGCTCCAAGGTCATTCTAATGATGGAAAAAAGAGATCTTGATGGTCTGAGGCAAAATCCTGTGAAGCAGCTTTCTCAGACCCCACAGGTCTTGTGTGAAGGAACGAGGAGCAGCCCACGGAGCTGTGAGCTGTGTCTTACAGTGCATGGCCAGGTCAGCTCCAGGGGCAAGCACAGAGACACAGATAAATCACCCACACCATTTCAAAATGTTGAAAACCAGCGTTGCTTTGCACAAAACTGGCCAAAAAGAAAGGAGAACCTTTTGTGGCCCTTTCCAGTGGTGAGGATACATTGGACAATGGCAGAAAGCAAGGAAGCAGTTTCAGTTCCTGGGCTCCGTGGTATCACAGCTCCTTGAAGTCTTGAAAAGACAGTGGGATCAACATGACAAATGGAAAAAATACAGAAAGGGTAAAAGAAACATTTTCATCCCCCCAACCTCATCACCCATGAATGACGGAACATGAAAACTCAAAAAACTATCACTAAATGGCTTTCATTGATCTGTCGATTCCTCTGGATGAATTCAGACCCACAAGGTACAACTATGACAAAAAGCAAGGGAAAAGACAGAAGGGAGGGTTAGTATTGGTCTTGAAGTAGAACATAATCCCTACAGAAAAACATTAAAATAATTAAGGATGCATAGGAAATGTTGTTGAAGAGACTCTTGGAAACTTTACTAGTTTTATCCTGAGGCCAAAGAATACAAGTCAGCTGAATTTAGGAAAATTATCTTTACTTATTTGCATGTAAGTGGCTAATTAATTGCCTATTACAGAAGTTATACACTTGCTTCTAACACAAGAAGGTTTTGTTTTCATTGTCAATGGTTGAACATCAGGCTAGATAACCTAAACATTTTCGGGAAAACATAAGTTCTGAAATGCTCCCTTCATCTTCTGGCATATCTTGGTCAAAAAGGAAAATCCCAAATCTCTCAGCTTCCATATTAGCACATCACTTTTTACAGAGTGAAGCATTTTGCTGGTGAAAAAAAAAAAGGGGGGGAAAAAGGAAAAAAGCCACTGTAAATGTATATATAAGCAGAAAAGGGAAACTTAAACAGGTGTGTGTTCATCTGTATGGTGTTACCTTCTCAGAGTCAGCATTAGTCCCAGGCTGACTGCAGTGCCCTTTAAAACACATTGATCAGACTGCTGTGTGAAGGTAGGTGTGGAGGCTTTCCTCCAAAACACTTCCTCATAAAAATGTCCTGAGGGAGGGATGTGTTACAAAAGTGTGTTTGTGTGTACGTGTGTCTGCACATGTGATTTCAGACTGGAGGCAGGGAGGAATGCTCTGCCACAGGGGGGAATCTCCGTGTCCCAGATTATTGCAAATGGGGTGAAAAATTATAAAAATTAGCATGATGCCTGGTCCTATTTCTCAATTCCTCATGGAGCCTGGAGGCACAAACTATTCAGCAGCTGGGCTGGGAAAGAAAATTCCCCCTCCATGAAACATTACAGCACAGTTGAGCACATTTATGGCTGCACAAAACTTTTCATGGCATCAGCTATTTTCTTTTGGGAAAGACAAAATACTTGAAAGCACAGCCCTGTTCTGCTGCTGCAATTTTCTAAAGAAATTTTCTCTTTTGCCTGAAAGAATAGCCAGTCATGAATATGCATGTATATGTAGACACTGGGCAAGCCAGGATGGTGGCGTGCCTTTCCCAGGGATTGTGCCTGCAGGACGTCCCAGAGGAGCTGCCCACTCCCAGTGCCCACCAGTTCAGCCTCCCAGTGGGTCCCAGCATGAACTGATGGCCTGCTGGAAGTGATCTGAACAAATGTACCTGAGCACAGTGCACGAGTGCATTGCCCTAAAGAAGATAGTTTAACACTGTTTTAAATTCCTTCCAACACTACCACAAAAATCATGAGGAGACAACTGGATAAAAAGAAACAAAAAGCAGGAAGATTTAACATCTGGAGAGCAGGAGTGAGGGCTGTTTTGTTTGATTGCTGTCATTTCTTGATCACTTCTGAAATTATGTTGTCTGTGTGGGATGTGGTGGAATAGATATATAGATAGATATGGATATAGATATAGAGATTAGTTATAGATATAGAGATAGAGATTAGATATAGATATAGATAAAGATATAGATATATAAATATAAATGATTAGATAGATAGATAGATAGATAGATATTCTAATATATACTAATACAGATATAGATTTATTTGGTTTTTTACCTTTCCTTATCCTGAGGTCAGAGTGATTCCAGAGCTGCTGGATAACAAGAAGGCAGTCCTCTGGCAGGCCTGTGTTGAGGCTATCAGCAGGGGGACCATAAATGCTACAGCTTCTTGCATGTTCTGCAGAGAATCAAAGAATATCCAAGTGTGTTTATACAGAAAGTGTGCATAAGGGAAAAGCAGGCATCATGGGGGGCAGAAGAGGAACAAGTACCTTTCCAAGATTTTATTAACACTGGGGGTTCTCCAGCATGGCCCAAGACCTTAGAAGTATGTCTGAAAACTGAATTTGTCCTGCTCTTCGTCATCCTAATCTGACTTGGGTTGGGAGTCAGTAGTTTATAGAGTTTGTTTTACTACCATAGTATCACCCTAGCTCAAACCCTTTAATTTGTGATGCCACAAAATCCCATCCTGAAGGAGGGAGTTATATGTAAGATTAGGATGGTGAATTGGTGAGAAGGAGATTTTCAACTTTTTTTTTAACACAAATCAAGAAATTAAATTATAGATGCTAATAAAAGTTGCAGGTACTGAGCAGTTGTATAAAATAGGTTCCCAATATGCCTCACCATATTGTTTCAAATTTTAAAAGCTGCTTTTGAGCCTACATTTTAGTAACAGCTCCTTGAACTGGCCTCTGCTTTCTAAGATCCACATCTCAGCCCTTGCTCTATTATCACCAGAGTCACTTGTGTAGAAGCAAACTCCAAAGGGCTTTTTCTGAGATTCTTAGCCCTAAAGTGAGCCAACTCATGGATGTCAGTTGGCCAAAGAAAACTTTATCTGCATCCACATGTGAACAAGACAACAGATACCTCTTCCCTAGCCCATGGGATTTACAAGCCATGAAATGGAACGTTACGTGACTGAACAGTTCTGGGTTTTTTGTATTCAGCATACTTTTTCTCTCAAGTGGAATCCATACAATTAGAAAAAGTGCAGCCATCATGCTCCCAGGAATAAGTAAACCTGAGATACCTGGAAAAGAGTTTATCTTGTTGCTTCAGAAGGAATGCTTCAAGAAACTAATTTCAAGACACTAATTGATAGATATCATCCTTCTGTCTGAAATCAACAGTCATGTCCATTACCAATGTCTGCATGGATAGAGAAAATACTGAAAAAGGCAGAAGGCTAAAAACACAGCACAACAGGGAACTTAGCCTGCCTGACAAGTTGGACAAGTGACCATTTGTAGAGCTTTGTCTACCTTTGAGAGAAAAAAAAAAAAGCTCTGTGTAGAAATGAACCCTTTTTGTGAGCGCAAGGACCATACAGCAAGGTTATATTTCCCTCTTGCAATAGTATTAGGAGCAAACCAGCTTCATTTGGTTGTTTGTTTTTTGTTGTTTTTTGGGGCGGGGTGTGGTTTGCTAGGTAGAGCATTGTAATTTAGGAGACTAAGAGTTTGAAGTCACAGTCCTGGACTCCTCACTTGATGTGTGACTTTCAATATGACAACACTTCAATTGCCACTTCTTAGTCTTGTCAGGTAAATCATATAATACATGGAAACGTTTAGATGTCTACTTTGGGTCTTGAAAGATGTTTAGGCATTTGAATTAACCTGACTTTCAGCAATGTAATCCTGCTGAAGGCACTTTTTCTTTCTTTTGGTAGTGTCTAGGGGAGAGATGAAGATGTCATACTCACAGCCAAGACCTAACAGTTCAAACTCTTTGTTCAGGAAATATATTTTTTTTTTCCTGGTTATTACTCAGATCTCAGAGCTTACCAGACCCATGCAAGTGGGATCCTGTCCTTTGTCAGTGTTTTTCACTTGAATGCTGTCCAAGCACCTGAATTTAGGTTGCATTTTTGAGATGTCTATCCTCCAGCCACAGAATCCTTAGTAACGATTTTCCTTAGCAATGTTTTTGACAGCTATTACTGTATTGTAAAACTGATGCAGCAGAAATACTCAAAACATTTTCTAGTATTGATGGTTTGGTATTTCTTCCAAATAAGCAGCTCCAGAGATGCTAAAAGCAGGATTCATCAGACTGGAGGTGAGTGTTTCCAGTATAAGCATCTACATTTATGTTCGCTGCCTAGCAGCTTTTAGTCAGTGGCGAGTTGCTTGATATAATTTAGGGTGTACTTTCAAAGTAAAATACACTCCCACATCTGGTCCAGTGAATCACATCCTAAATGCAATTGACTTTATTGACTGGATCTCTACTGAATTTCGGAGAAGCTTAGACACCTCATCCACACACATATACATTGTAGACACCTAAAATTAGCAGATATAAATCCCACCTCAGTGTCTCACTTCCTACACAATAGAAAGGATACTTTCTAGATAATTTTTTTTTTTATACTCAAGGGTAAAGCTTGTCATTTGGATTCTTCTGATTAAAATTAAAATGTAAATTTCCATGATTCCTTGCACTCAGATACACTTAACTCATTCCCAAAACTATTGTATCCCATACTTTTGTCTTGCCTCCTCTCTACATTGTTGGTTGCAGTTTTAAAAGGAAATCTGGTCCTTGCCTGAAGAGATATTTTTCAGCACTACAAATTCAGCTGGGATTAACCAAAGTTCTTTGGACTTTCTGAGAGATGCTCATGCAAGTGCTGGTTCTCTTTCTTCTTCTCTGTTTTCAAAGAAGTTGGCGCTGCTTTATCTCACATACCCACAAGAAGCAAAGCAAGGGAAAAAGCTCCCAAACACTGTGATGAGTTTCCCCCTTCAAAGAATACTAATGTCAACATCACACTTTGATCCTCACAGGCAGCCAGAAGTGTTTCGGAAATATCTCGTTATTCAAATATTTAAGAACTTACAGTGAAGATCCACAGCAGGTGACATAATTTAGAGGTTGTAGAACTCTGTTCTATAATAAAACATACTGCTGCCCTTATATTTAGCTGCACCAGATTTTGCTCTCAGAGCAAAGTCAAAGGACCTTTCGCCCTGGTATAGATCTGGGATAACCCTCTCAAACTGAACAGAATTAGAAGGCTGTGAAATAGAGTAAATCACAGCCACAGCAACTCATTTAATTTTAGCAGAGCTACTCCAGGTTCCCAGCAGTCTAACTAATTGCTTGGCCTTGTTCCACTTTCCCTAAAGACTGAAGCATACATTTTTTTTCTATTAAATATTAACAGGATCCTATGTATCACTTGTTACAAGATGCTTGGCAAGCGGAACATCCTTCTGCAGCCCCTCTGCAGCCCACTCCCAACTTCGGCTCTAGGCTTTGTCCTAACCCTGACTGTAGGTCAAGGCTTTGACTGAATCTTAGCCCAAGATCCCCAGCTATGGTCCAGAAAGAAAAGTTTCATCAGAGACTTCTCTGCGCGGTCTACCCCTTCCTTTGGCAGACCCTTGCGGCCACAATCCAACTGAAGCTGATTTTTATTCAGGACAAAACCAAAAGGTGTAAAATGATCAAAACAATAGAAACAGAAAAATGCACCTGAGAGTAAGCAAAACAGACAAATACCAGCAAATGTGAGTGGTAGCAGAGAAGAATAACTTGATAAGAGCAATCAGGCAGTGTCCTAACAGCTGTTCTCCTTTCCATGCTTTGCAGCCTATATATCTTTTAATCGGTGAGATTCCCTGTCATGCCCTTCAAACCTCACAAGTTTATTGCTGTTTGTGCAGTGTAGTTTCCATTCCCAAAGGCTATATGCCTGACAGGGGAAGAAATGCATGCAAATCAGATTTTCCCTGTGTCTCCCTGGCCAGCAGGAGGCTGTGCATCTTCCACTCAGAAATGTGACAGTTCAGAAAACTTGCCAGGGACACGGGTGGGCTTTGGGGACAAAACCGTAGCAGTCGAGTGGAGGACACTGAGACACAGCAAGTGTGACACCAAAATATTTTGAGTTATGGCTGGAGAGGGCAGGGCTCAGCCTCTGCTTGCGCTGGGTACAAATCCAGACTCGTGGGAGAGAGGCAGATTGTAAAGTCATTTGGTGCCCTCTAATGGCAAGGATGCTTTTAACCAAAATGTTCCGAAGAACGCGCTTTAACCCCAAAACGGTCACTGTCACTGCTGACAAGCTCAGTTCAACTGGCATAGTCCTATTTTCATAGTCCTGTTTTCAAGCACTAGTTCAGTTGTTTCTCTTGACTGATAGGACCTCTCTCTCACACTAGCTAATTTGTATTATTTATCATCTGGGCTTTGTAGAGGCTGAAACATCTTGTGAATTCAAATAAGTGAGATCCTACTAAGCTCTGCGAGCACTGTGAAGACACAGCCACGCTCTCAGCCCTGCCACACCAATGGCATCTGTTTGCCCTGTCTGAGCTGCCAGAAAACTCTGCTGGTGCCACGGTGGGGACATGCAGGTTTCATCTGCTGTGCCCAAAATAAGCACTGGGCAGTGCATAACCTCTGCATGCCTTTCTTGCAGATGAATTTCAAGAACTACAGAGTATATTTCTTAAAGATTCAGAGTTCAGTAGAGTACAATGAGCAGTTTAGCGTTCCCTGTAATCATTCAACCATTCAGATCATGGGTGTTAACCTGAAAGAGGAACATAACTAACCACTGATCAGGCCAAATTGCCTGGAAAAAAATCAAAAACTAGGGAGAAACAGAACTATTTATGTAAGTGTAGGCTTTTCCTTTTTCTTCTGCCGTCTCACCACGCCAATCTGGTGGTGTTGTCTCCAGCAATTCTCAAAGCCCTATAAGGCTATCCTGAGAGATTTTATAAGGTACATGCCCACGGAGCAAAGCAGGAGCTGCAGGTTTCTGTGCACCTTGTGTGCCCTGGCAGAACAGAAACTGTCATTAGTTCACATGTTGGTTGAAATCAATAAGCCTTGGAAGAGCTATGGAAGAATCATGAGATGCAAAGTAGCTGGGTGATAACATAACAATGTAATTCAGCAAAGATAAATCTAAAGTAATGAACATAAAAGCCAAACACGGCTCTATCTAGATAGCATGATAGTCTCTAAATCAGATTTTACCACTGAGAAGAGTGATCTTGTAGTAATTGTTCATGCATCAACTCTGGAAAATGCAAATTGAATCACTGGAAAAACGAGCAGATTAAACAAAACATCATCCTGACATTATGTTCAATTCTTTGGTGTGCTAGAGCTGTCTGTGTCTGGTAGCCTCAGCTTGGCAACCGGCAGTAGAAGTGGAAAGCATGCAGGGATGCATGGCAGAGATGATCAGCAATGTAGAATAGTTCTGTGCAAGAAACAATTGAATAGTCAAAGACACACAGAACCATGGAAAATGTGAAGAGAACGGCTGAGAGAGACACTCTGCTGGTTTTCATAGAACAAGAAATTGAGGGAACTGCTGCTTTTTAGCCACAGGTTTAAAAGCAAAAAGTGATCCTTTTTCTCATATGCCCCACCCCCACTAAATGCTGAAATTAATTGCCACAGGATTTTGTGGTGGGATAAAGCAAGCTGGTCCTATTCCTTAGGAGTGGATCCATCAATACCTATAGAAGCACGACAAACCTTGAGCTCACGGATTTTCTATCATCCATGGTGGAAGCTGGAAGGAGGAAGAGAGAAATTGTTCGTAGAAGCAAGGGAAAGGAAAGGAAGTCAGAAGTTTGACTTAGAGACCTACAGCTCTGCAGGTCTTTCAGATTTTGTCTGCCTTTGTACTGCTGAATGTGAGAAAAAGAGCATGTGAGAGAGTAACCTGTGGCTGAAGCAATAATGAAGGTTTTTCTCCCCTGTGGTTTAATAAGATATTTAATTGTTTTCTTGAAAGTCATGAGGCAGAGGAAAAGCAGATGCATGTGTAATGCTTATTTTGGCATTTGCCAATAATATAATAGCTTGGCATTGCTCAAAATGTTCAATGTTGATGCCCTTCCCTAGAATATTCAAGTATTAAAACAGTTTAAAGCTAGGAGATGTCATTTCTTCTCATCTGGCATCCAAAGAGTGCATTTTCTTCCCAGCTGCCTCTGAGTTTTGTCTACTGATTTCTCTTCGGCTTCTATCTGTCTCCAAGAAAGATAATAAATTTGGATAAGAGGGTATCAAGGTTTGGCAGATGCACAGTTCTCTTCATCTCATCCCAACATCAAATCTCAATATTAAAAACACTTAGCTCATTATCGTTTGAATTCATCTTGTATTTCACTCAACCGTGAATCCTTGCTATGCCATTTTCTACAAAATAAAATTCCAAACCTGGTGTTTTTCTCCCCGGAGAGCTGATCACACACCAACCATGTCTCTTGCTGTGGCATTTGGAGTACATGGGCAGAAAGTTCTTTGGAGTGCAATGTTGCTCTTGTCCTCTTGCCTCTGCACCAGTTAATGTGTTCCCCTGACTGAGCCCTTCAGAAGGATGCTCTGTCAGGACTCTCAATCTCCTTTTGGATAAAATAAGGAAAGAAAACTCTTCAAGTTCTTGAGTCTTGACAAAAACAAGACAAGAAAAGCATAATTCTTCAGACTTCAAATAACTTTTATGGTTCCTTACTACCTCGTCTCACAACACTCTTTTTAAAATTACAAATTAAGTGATTGTGGGATCCCTGTGGCAGCACAAAAGGCACCAGAGGCAAAATGCTTCTACTCCCACTCCAACATTTATATACTATACAATTACATCAGGACTTCATTACTTATTTCTTGCCTAGTACCCTTTCCTTCTTCCCCATTTTATTTCCAGAGAGCCTACTGTGGAGGATATGGATCCAGTTTGGCAGCTCTTACCCAAAGAGCTTGGTCCTAAATGCCACAACTACTGTGAAAGCCAATTACTGCACAGGAGTTCATCAGATTCATAACTTCCAAAAAAAATCAATATACGGGCTGGAAAGTATCTCAGAAAAGCGATTAATTTTCGATGGACTGAATCTTAGTATGCTTCCATGGGATTTACATTTAACCTCTGACCCAGCTGAAGGCTATGGAAGGACCGTGCACAAAAGCAGCTTTCTAGTTCCTGGCCCATATAATTTATATCCCAAATGAATATCTGGTATCTGCAGGCACCATAAATTACAATTCAGAGAGTTGGAGAGAAGTTCTTGGTGTCACAAAGGAGAGCTCTCCTAAGAGGGTCACTTAGATGGAAACACGACTAAGGTGATAGTGCTCTTCAAAGAGCTTTCTGTCCAGGGATGAGTACTTTGGTTATATTGTGCTACTGCTGCAAAGAGAAAGAGATTTTAAGCTTTAGAGCTGAGAAAGGCTTCATTATGGTTCCACACCCTGAGGCATGTGAAAACCAAGTGCTTCAGCACCTTCCAGGGTTAGGCTGATAAAGATGAGAAGAAAATACATTCTGGAGCAATGAGCTATTAAAATACCAGATAAATAATTTAAGCAGAGGCATTTTCTTGGTGTGCTTGAATACATTCCTGGAGAATGTTTACCTATTTCCTCTTTGTTGTTATACACCTGAGCAAATGGTTAGTATTTCAGAAGGTAAAAATATCCCTGCATAGCTCTCCTGCATGTTGAAGTGCTTTTCCCTTGGGGTCTCTGCTTATAGCCTGGTGAAAAATGCACAGTCTGAAACACAGCAATAGCTACCTTAGTCTTGCAGCCACATCTGGATCCACCGTGTACAAATACCTTACCAACACCACAGAACCACAGAGTTACTTAGGTTGGAAAAGACCTCCAAGATCATCGAGTCCAACCTTTGACTGATCCCCTCTTTGTCAGCTAGACCATGGCACTAAGTACCGCGTCCAGTCATTTGCTGAACACCTCCAGGGATGGTGTCCTGGTTCTGGCCAGGACAAGGTTAATTTTTGCAGTAGCCAGAAGAAGCATGACCAGGCCCCAGAGGCTGTTCTACACCACCTCACATCGTGCACTGGGTCCCTTTCAGTGGGCTGGTGGTGAAGCCTGGGTCAGTGTAGCACTGGGTTCAGCATGGTGGGCACTCATGTGAATCATTCATCTATCTTGCACACTCTGCTATAAATACTGTGCTGTTACTGTTTGTTTTCTTATTTCATCTGCTGTGTCCTGTAAATTGTTTTAATCTCAACCTGTGATCTTTACCTTTTGTGCCTCCAGTATTCCTTTCCATGCCATCTCACAGAGAGCAGGAGGCAGGAGGGGGGGAAGAGTGTTTCAGTGGGAACACTAAATTGGGGAATACCATTCCTAAACCGTGACAGATGGTGATCCCACCACTTCCATTATTCCATCCCACTGCTTAACAACCCTTTCTGGGAAGAAATTTCTGCTGATGTTGCAGCCTGAACCTGCTCTGGTGCAGCTTGAGGCCATGTCCTCTTGTCCTGTCGCTTGTTACCTGGAAGAGCAGACTGAGCCCCACCTGGCTCCAGCCTCCTTTTGGGGAGTTGCAGAGCACAATGTGGTCCCCCCTGAGCCTCCTTTTCCCCAGGATAACCATCCCCAGCTCCCTCAGCCACTCCTCATAGGACTTGTGCTCCTGATCCTTCCCCAGATCCATTGCCCTTCTCTGGACACGCTCCAGCCCCTCAGTGTCCTTCTTGTAGCAAGGGGCCCAAAACTGAACCCAGGATTTGAGGTGCAGCCTCACCACTGCTGAGCATTGAGGCACAATCACCTCCTGAAAAATTTATAGTGTTTTACTAAGAGCCGCGTTCGGAAGTTCATTATAACTCACAATATAGAAGAGTCTGGGTTTGTGAGAAGCTGAAGAAACAGACATGGAGAATGACAATTAAGGCCCAACCAGAGCAGATTCCCAAAGACCAGAGAAATCTCATCCCTCTGCTGTTACTAATCACAAGAGAGAATTGGCAGAAGTCAATGCTGCAGAAAGTTACTATCAAGACAGCTTCCCTTCTGGAAAGTCCTATTGATCTGAGTTGGGATGGAAACAACATTATAGCAAAAGCAGAATATGGAATGAGATTCCTCCCATTGTTCAGACAAAAAATCAGGGTGTGTGGCCTTCTGTACAGTGAATTCAATGCTGTTTCAGAAAACAATCTTTTAGTGTGTTGCTTTGCACACAGTCCTAATGAAAAGGGAAACATCCTGAACCCTTCCAGATATCCCACAGGAACCGGCCTTCCACACAAAAAACAAACAAACAAACAAACAAACAACAACAACAAAAAACTCAAACAAAAACAAAAACAAAAAACCCCCAACCAACCAACCAAAAAACCCAACAAAAAACCAAAAACAAACAAAAAAAATCCACAAAAAAAAAAAAAAAAAAAAAAACCAAAACAAAATAACAACTCTACAGGAAAGCTAGAACAAAGCCGTGTTATCCTTTGCTATACTCTGCAGTGCTTTTCTCTAAAGCACATACTAAAGAAAGCTTTCCAAAATGCACAATTTCTGCACCAAGAAAAGTGGTCCCTGCTATTCTCCACAACAGGGACAATCACTTTATTCACGCTCACATCAGAGCAGTGTTGGTGGCCAAGACCTCTCAGGTGCTCGTCCCCACAATAACCACATCTCCCTAGTTTTGAAACATCAGCTCCCATTTTCCCGACTATTCAAGGGCAGTTTGTTTCCCTGGCAATGACCACACGGTGGTGATGTATTACCATCAGTTCAGCCTGCAGGCCTGGCTCCCAGGAACTCAATACTTTGTTAGAGGAGCTGGCAGCTTAGAGCAGCACTCTTTTACAAGGATGTTTGTAGAGTGAGCCCTCTAAGCCTGCTTTACCTCGCAATTTATACTCACTGCTTAACTGTTTCTCTTATGGGGCTGTGTAGCTTTCCAGTCAAAAATAACCTGGAGTTTTTCTGAAAGCAGATGTATCTCTCAGCAGATACATACAAATGCAGCAGTATTTGGAGTTACTCATAGCAAGTTTAATTTATTTGTCCATCTGATTCAGCTCCTAATCAATTTTTTTCCTTGTATTTTGGTTGGTTCATTGGTTGGTTGGTTTAGGCTGGGATTGGGTGGGGTTTTTTGGTATTATTTGGTACTCTATTGACTTCACAGGAAAAAAAAAAAGAAAAAAAGCACTTTTGAGAACTCTTTTAGAGTCAGGTGATGTTGAGTGTTTATTTTTCCAAATCTTTTTCTGAAATGTCTTCCTCAACAAAGCTTTCCAGCCACCTTTCACCAAGGACAAGTGTTAAACAGAATGTGTACCACGTGGTCATTGTCCTTTCCATCCTTTTCAAAATACAGGCCTTAAATTAGCTACTGTATGTCCTTGACTGAATGTGGATGGTGACAGCCTGATCTAATATGCAGTGAAGTCAATGAGAACCCTTTGGTTTTCCCTCACTTGGCCCTGAATCAAGTTCAAAGTTGTCTGGTTCAGGAACAAGATCTTCTGTGCTTGTACAAGGATGATTATTCTCCAATATGGATGTAGGTTACAAAAAAAAAATCCATTACAACTTTGTGCACAAAAGGAGCTATAAGTAACAAAGACAGCATGTCTCAAACCAACAGAGAGATTAGCTCCAGCTTAATTGGTTTGAAACAAGGGCAGATCATCAACAGGGACAGGAGAACTGGCTTGGACTTAATGAAAAATGCCTAATTTCCCACTCACAAACTTTCACTGCAAACTCACACTGAACTTTCAGAGTCAAAATTATTTTAATGATCTTTTTGCTTGCAGTGTTATGGGTCTTTTTAGCTTTATATTTTGTCACGGATCAGAGAAATACACACCACCACAGAAAGAGGGCTCTTTTTACAAAGAGAGTGACTAAATACAGGAAATATAAGAAATGTCATAAAATATTGTATTCATGCGTATATTCTAGACCAAATGCACACAGTCTCTGACAGTTCATACAGGCCACTCTAATAACATTATTCTCTCTTGACTGGAAAAATCCTTCTGTGCTTTGGAAGTGTAGTGTGGTTGGTATCACACCTCTCTGTTGGTGCGGACAAGTCTCAGCATGCCTTCCTAAAATCTTTGGAACTGGACAACACATTAATCCACATCCACCTATTTCAAATATTTATTAGATACTTGAGGTCCCCATGCAACTGCTGCCCACCGAGGAAGATCTGAAATTCCCTGTCCTTTTTTTGCTGATGAATGTTTCTGGACCCACCCAAGCCCCCACAATACAATGGAGATGAATATCTCCTTTCTCTTACTGCCCCAACTTTAAAGACAGCTCCACTATTTGCTGAATTAGGCCTCTCTGAAAGGCTGGCATGCAGGGCTTTCTGCCCTGCAGGTGAAACTGAATGTATTAGAGCTCATACTGGGATCTGGGATCTTCTCTTTTTGCTTTGGATGAGACCTTGAATCAAAATCTTAGAACCCCAGAATGGTTTGAGTTGGAAAGGACATTGAAAGCTCATCTAGTTTCACCTCGCCTGCAATGAGCAGGGATATCTTCAACTCAATCACCTTCCTCAGAGTCCTGTCCAGCCTGGACTTGAGTGTTTCCTGCAATGGGACACCTAGCCCCAGGAAATGTTCCACTGTTTCACCACCATCATTGTATGAAATGCCTTCCTTATATCTAGTCTAAACCTATCCTCTTTCACTTTCAAGCCATTGCCCCTTGTTCCATCACAACAAGCCCCACTAACAAGCCTGTCCCCATCTTTCTTATAAGATGCCTTTAAGTATTAAAAAGCCACAATATGGAGCCTTTTCTTCTCCAACTTAGAGAGAATTGAACAGCCCTAGCTCCCTCAGCCTTTCCTCACAGCCCTCTGATCATTTCATGGCCCACCTCCAAACCCCCTCCATGTCTTCCTTGCGCTGGGGACCCCAAAGCTGGATGCAGCACTTCAGACAGGGTCTTATAAGAACAGAGTAGAGGGCCAGGATCACCTCCCTCAACCTGCTGCCCATGGGGCTTTTGGAGCAGCCCAGGACACACTTGGTTTTCTGGGCTGCAAGGACACGTTGCTGGCTCGTGTTCAGCTTTTCTTTCACTGGAATTTCCAAGTCCTTCTTCACAGGGCTGCTCATTCTTCACAAGGCTGCTCTCAATCCCTTTATCCTCTAGCCTGGATTGTACCACGGGCTCATCAGACCCACATGCAGGACCTTGCACTTGGCCTTGTCAGACCCCATGAGGTTCACATGGTCCCATTTCTTGAGCTTGTCCAAGTCCATCTAAATGGCATTCCATCCCTCAGGCATGTCAGCTGCGCTGCACAGACCACTGAGGGATACACTGTCACTCGTCTCCATCTGGACACTGAGCCACTGACCACTGCCACTGGATGTGACTCTCCAATTCCTCATCCGCCAAGCACTCCACCCACCAAATCCCTCTCTTTCCAATTCAGAGAGAAGGATGTTGTGAGGCACTTCTCTAAGAGGTCTTACACTGCATCCAGATAGATGCTTTTCTACTGCCCAGAGAAGATCCTGAACCTGGCCAATATGGCATTTGGAGAAGTCTTCATTATGTAAATTGCTTCTCGCATAAATTATATAATCATCTAGAAAAAGTGTTGAGAATATCTCTAGGGCCCATGGCCAATGTTCTCAGCTGAGAAAGCAAAGAAGCTTAGACCTGTATTTCCTCAAAATCCATGGAAAATGAAGCGAGTTATTGGTATGGTTGGAGAGGAGGTATCTAACAACAGGAGTAGGTGCCTGATTCAGATCTATCAAGGATCCTAGACGCTGAATGCTTCAGAACAGCTCAATTGTCCCTCAAATTAGACAAAAAATGTAATTTATAAAGTAGAATATGGCAGAAATTGAACCAGTCATAATGGTGATTAAATTTTCTCTCACTGATTTTTTGAAAACTGCTGGCCTGTTTTGTTTTGTTTGTTTTGTACTTAGAAGGAATTCGGTGTTCTGTCCTCTCCATGAAGATATTCTGTCCTCTCAGCATTCTACACTTGACCCTTCTCTGGTCATAAGGTGACCACTGCAATGTTCAGAACATAAAGTTCTTCCAGTGCTTGTACAACATAGTCTAATGAAATAAATAGAGATACGACCTGCCACAAATCCTCTCATGACAGTCCCACAGTGCCTTACTGGCAATGGTTACTTCAGGGACAGAGATATTCTCTTGGCTTTTCCACAAATGACAGAAGAGCAATGTTTTATGTGGAATTACACAATGAGACAAGGTAAGCTGGGGTGAGACACCCACTCCCCTGCTTAGCATCCTTCATTACACTAGTCGAGATTGTGTTAATCAAAGCAGAGAGCTCAGAGTTCCTCACCTGCAAAGCACCAACCAGCACTGTCCTTCTACACCTTCCCCTGGCACCACAGACAAACACCCTGTTCTCCTGTGGCTCATCCAGAAAGCACTCATTGCATCTTCTGCTTCTTCAGCTTGGGAAGACTGAAGCACCCCCTTCATACGTTTAATTTTGTCTTGGTCCTCAATTGATCTGCTGGTGTCTGCCCAAAGGAATATTTTGCTGCTTTCACTTGTCACTGCCTATTGCATTTATTGGGGACTCGGATGCCAAAGGTTCCGTGATCTCTTACAGTGTGGGTGGAAGAAAATTGGAACCAGGTAAAACCTGTGCTTTGATCCTGAATGAGCCAAAGACAATTGTCCCAAATCCTTGACCCTTTGTGCCAGGGGCAACCCAGCTGGGAAATTGAATGAAAAGAACAATTTCACTGCAGAACAAACATAGTGTCTGAGCTGAGTTCTCCTGGGCCAGTGAGTTACAGTTGCTAAAATATCTCATCTGAGCACAGGATCTGATTAAAACATCGGTAAGATGGTAGAATTAACAAAATTAGTTCTTTATAAAAATGCTTAGCTGAACCTAGGCTCAGAAACACTACTCTGTACGGGCAAAGCTAACCTTTTAGTTTTAATACTGGGGTCTGTTTGCTGGGCACCTCCAGAGATGTAAGTTAAAAACATAAATTGCTGCTTATCAGTCAGACATTTCGGTGAACCAACACCAGAAGCTCCCTTCTTCTCTTTGGGAAGTATCCCAGGCTGGGAATGCAGATGTGCACATGTGGAAGAATATTCATAGGGCTTTTCACATGGCCAACAGCTTTCCTCTCACCTCTAGAGCTGTCAGAAGCAGGAGTAAATACATCCACTAAAAATGACTAGTTGATCCCCAGTGTGCTTTGTGTTGTCATGTGGCCCGGAATGTTTTCTTCAAAAATTCAGCATCTCTGTTAAGCAAGACTGGTGAGCCACTAGTTCAGCTCAGGAGAAACTCTGAGGTGCAGAGCACCTCATAGCAATTTGCCCTGATCTCAACTCATTTGAGATCCTCTTGGGGTAAACAGCTACCTCCGTCCCTCAGCACATTCCTCAGCACTGATAACCAGGACTGGGAGGGGAGGAATACTGAGCAGGTTCACAGATGATACAAAACTGGGAGGAGCTGTTGACTCCCTCGAAGGCAGGGAGGCCCTGCAGAGAGACCCTGACAAATCAGGGGTCTGGGCAATCACCAAATATATGAAGTTCAAGAGGGAAAGTCCCAGATTCTGCACCTGGGATGAGGCAAGCCTGGATGTACAGACAGACTGGGGAATGAGAGGCTGGAGAGCAGTGAAAGGGACCTGGGAGTCCTGGTCCATGGGAAGTTGGGCACGAGTCAGCAGTGCCCTGGAGCCAGGAGGGACAACCCTGTCCTGGGGGGATCAGGCACAGCATGGCCAGGCGGGCAAGGGAGGAGATTGTCCCGCTCTGCTCTGCACTGGGGTGGGGGGGCCTCACCTCAAGTGCTGGGACAGATGTGGGTGCCACAATATGAGAAAGACATTAGAGTGTGTCCAAAGGAGGGCAACAGCAATGGTGAAGGGCCTTGAGCAGAAGCCATATGAGAAACAACTGAGGTCACTTGGTCTGTTCAGCCTGGAGAAGAGGAGACTGAGGGGAGACCTCATTGCAGTTACAACTTCCTCATGAGGGGAAGAGAAGGGGCAGACCCTGATCTCTACTCTCTGTTGACAGTGACAGGACCCAAGGAATGGCCCAAAGTTTTGTCAGGGGAGGATTCGGTTGAATATTAAAAAAATTTCTTCAGCCAGAAGGTGTTTGGGCACTGGAACAGCTCCCCAGGGAAGTGGTCACAGCATCAAGCCGGACAGAGTTCAAAAAGCATTTGGACAATGCTCTCAGGCTCATGGTGTGACTCTTGGGGATGGTCCTGTGCAGGGCCAGGAGTGCAACTCAATGATTGTTGTGGGTCCCTTCCAATTCAGCATATTCTGTGACTCTGTGATTCTGTGAAATTACTTTCCACCAAGAGGCACACAGAGCAGGGTTCCTCTGACCAAACAGAGATGTTTCCAGTGTATTCATTTCAGTTAAAATTAGAGTCAGGGACAGCTAGATCAAAAGGCATCTTTAGTGAATATATGTAAATCAAAGCCCACATGTGTGGAACTCAGCTGGCCTAACATTTGGTGTCTCTGACACAAGTGTCTGTCTCAGGTAGTTCTGGTCTGTGAATGGTCAGTGGAGATTCAGTCAGTACAGTCAAAAGATATTTTGTGATTCATCTAACCAAACACGGAATATAGTCATCCACAGAGGTGAACTGCATCATAAATACCAAGTCTGTGAAGGGACCCCAGGGTGCCTTGTTCAGCTGTACATACCCCATTAAGGCACTGCCAGCATATGTGAGTTGCAGAAATTCACAAGACCACAATTTGTGCTGGGCCCTGGATTGCCATATTCATTCCTTCATACAGCTTTATGCCAATCAGGAATGGTTGCAGCTTATTTCAAACTGCACAGGTATGACAACTCTCCCTTTCTGATCTTCAGTGCTTCCTTCCCCTTAAAAGAGGGTCATCACAACAGATGTAATTACTGAACAAATTCAGCACTCCTGAATAAACCTGTCCTGTGTGACTGCTGTAGTATCACTCAGAGGGGACCCTTTGCACCATCCAAGGTGTAATATTTTTAATGAAAAATAGAAATGGACAGCCACTACAAATAGATTGTGTTGACCTCCTAATTCTGTGGTGCTAACTTCTTTTTGACACTCTATCATGTGTTAGCTGCAGTATCTGGAGGGAAGAGATTGACTTCAGAGCCCTAACACAGCCCCAGAGGAGCACCCTGTGTTTCTCTGCAGAGTCCCTGATGGCTCCCTAGGTGCTATTGAGTCTGGGGGCTGTGCTGAGCAGCTGGTGATTTCCCTTTAATATCCTGCTGGAAGAACTCCTGCAAATCCAGACGTTACACCATCTAATAGAAGTAATAAAGCTGATACCAGGTACATTTATTTTAACTATACAATAAGGCACAATGTTAAAACTGCAAAGTGCCAGCCTGGTTTTCTGCAGTATGTAATATGTCTTGCATTTTTTACAGTAACCAGAAAGGCATAAACATGTCAGAGAAACTACCCAGGATACAGAAATATTCCTTGCAGAGTCACATAAGGAAAGGCAGGCACCATTCTTTAAAACTAAGCATGCACAATTAACAAGAAAAATATTGCCAATAAAAAGGGGAAAGATGGCCAGTGAGTATAATTAGATGGGATAGTTCAGGGTGTAGGTTTGGCAAGAAAATGATCGCTGGAAGTAACAAAAGCACTTTCAAGAAAACTGATGCTTGTAGCTGCAGTTTCACAGAATCCTGTGTGCAAATGGATCTCCATAGAGGGCTTGTGGCTGAAGCTCATTGTGAGTGTCTGTCAGAAAAGAGTTAAGTGGTATCCCAGAATGGCCATAGATTTGGGTTTCTATGGGAAAAATCTCTTTCTTGTTATTTATCTCCAGTGAAGGCTCAAACTCAAAGATGTTTACATGTCAAAGTTTCAAAAACAGGACCTAAAATCTACCTTGTCAAAGTCGCCATCAGTTCATTGACTAAATATTTCTGAGGACCTGGCCCTAGCTGATTTGAAAAAGGACAAAGGCAAGCAGTACAGAGAGCTTGGGAACACAACATGTATCATGGGATCCACTTTTTGTGCATTACTCTTCAGTCATGCACTGATCAGCTGGCACAGCCACCCACATCACCTGATCCCTCTTCCACCAGAACCAGTCCCCTGGTTGTGACATGCCCATCCTCATGAAGCTCCTCTGAGGCAGGAGATCATCAGCTGCTGCATTGGGATCTAAGATACAAGTTCATATGGCCATATGGAAATGGTGTGGCAAAACAAGCACCAGACTCTTCTCCTTGCCTTTGTTCGGATTCCTTTGTCACAGAACTCTTTATCAGCTCCTTGTATTTAGGAATACAGATCATCTCTAGTCTCTACATTGCCACAATAATAAACAGCTCAGACTCAGTGGGTTCAGCTCCAGAAAGCATCCATATGGGAACATTCAGTGAAATCCAAGGACTGTGTTGGAAACAGCTGGCAAATATACAGAACTGGAGGCAAGACTGCAAGCAATATAGCAGTAAGCGCCACAAATTCAGTATGGAGAGTGTCTTTTAAAATGTAAACGTCCTTGGTGCTTTGCAGCAAGAAGCAATAAATGTTTCATAACATTTTAATTGAAAGCACATAAACTGAAATGATTTGAAAGAAAGAATCCATGAGTGTATATTCAGTGTTGAAGAGACATAGAAGCAGATTTGTGTCAAATTCCATTTTGAAATATACATTGACTGGATTGATCTCAAAAATCCTTGAATTGCACAAAATTGGCCTGGAAGAGACCTCAAAGACTCATGTAGCCCAGTGCTCATGTCCCAGAGCAGGACTGAAGGGACTCACAAAATTGTCTTTCCCATTGTTTAAATCCTTCAGTGAGAATATCCTGGGGTCTTCTCAGGCAGAAAAAAAAACCCAAAAACTGTTCTTCCGTGGAGAAGCTCAAAAACTCAAGGTCAGTTTACAGTGGACCAAGAGGAAACTTAAATATGTGTGGTACCTTCCCCAGATCTCTTCCATCCCCATGCCTGGTTTTTGCCATGCTGAGATTGGGTTCACAGTACCCTTACTGACTATTCATCGGCTGATGATTTTCCTTTGTTTGTCAGCACACTTGGCCACAAGGCTTGCAGATGATTCCAGCTGAGGAAACCAAAACAAGAAAAGGTCTTTTTAGCTAGAGAGAAATGTGTCTTGTCTGTGAAGCTCAAAAAGTACAGTAACATTCAAAGCCAGGTTTTCATCCCTGGAGGAAGCCTGTGGGGTACCCTGGAGAGGGGAGGGACAGATTAGGTCAATCACAGGGGAGCACATTCACTCTCACGACCGGAGAGAGGCTTTGCTGGAAAAGAACTCAGTGTATCATAATCTATCTTAAAAAAAAAAAAAACCAAAAAAAAACAAAAAAAAACAAAAAACAAAAAACAAAAAACAAAACAAACAAAAAAAAAACAGTTGTAAAAGGGTCCAATTTTAAGGAAACTTGCATAGGATAATCTGTGTTTTCCAATTTGACAGGTTAGTAATGATTATATTATACCAGAAAACAGAGTTGCGCTACAATTAACTACTCCTTCTTTATACAAAGTGCCCTCCTGTTTTATATAAGTAATAAGCGATAATGACTCTATCTAGCAAACGTGCTGTGCTCTGTTCTGACTGTCAGCTTTAATTGACTGTCTGCTTCTTGCCCTGCCCCCAGGGCAGTGCAGCTGAGCTCTCTCCTGTACCGGGCGGGATTGCAAGTTTTACTCCAGCCTGCTTAATAACTGAATATAGATGAGTTTAATGTGAAAGCTCTGCTAGTGATTCCTGAAAATATGCATGTTTTGCTCTTTTGCAAACTTGATCAGTGAAAAGACACAAGCCTTACTATCTGTCCTATAGACACTTTTACTGGTCTTTTTACAAACTATTTTCCTAAACATTTTGATTGCAGGACTCTAGGAATACCGGAACAAGAGAAAATAGGAGCCACTGTACTAAGTCAGTTCACAGTTTTTCAGCAGTTTCCAGCTTGTGGTCAAGAAGGTTTTTAGGGAAATGTTTGAATCATGAGGGCAAACATGCTGCCTCCCCAAACATTTTATTACCTACCAACTGTTAGCAGGACAAATCATGAAGGAGCAGTCACATCTTTATGTTCAATAGACCTCAATGGATTTTTCTTCCATAAACTCATTTTGTTTCTCTCTGATTCCCAGGATCTGGTAGGCAGTTTTTGAACCCTCAACACCTGTGGTGCTCCACAGCTCAGCCATGCAACACCCCAAGAGCCCCTCCCTTTCTGCGCACTTTGAACTTGTCATTTCCTAGCTGCACTCAATGCCCGCTAATCCTATTCTTGGAAGAGACAGGGAATAATAATTACCTCTGTACCCACTTCTGGCCACTCATGGTTTTATAGACCTCTATCATACATCCCCTCAATAGTCCCTGAGGTCTCCTAATCAGCTTAATTGTTCCTTGCAGAGAAGTTGTTCCATACCTTTATTATCCTTGTTGCCTTTTCCTGAACCTTTCGCAGTCTTGTTATAACTCCCCTGAGACAGGGGAGCAGGAGCACGCACCAAGATGTGGTATTTATACACACTGTGCTGGTTTTGGCTGGGGTAGAGTTAATTTTCTGTGCAGTATGTGGCATGGGTCTGTGTTTTGGATTTGTGCTGGAAACAGTGTTGATAACACAAAAATGTTTTAGTTGATGCTGGGCAGTGCTGACACAGAGTCCAGACCTTTTCTGCTCCTCACCCCACCAGTGAGGAGGCTGGGGGTGCACAAGGAGCTGGGAGGGGACACAGCCAGGACAGCTGACCCCAACTGACCCAGGGGACATCCCACACCACATGGCATCATGCTCAGCTCATAAAACTGAACAAAGCAGAAGAAAGGGGGGAAGAAATTCAGAGTGATGGCATTTGTCTTCCCAGGTCGCTGTCACACGTGATGGAGCCCTGCTTTCCTGGGGGTGGATGAACACCTGCCTGCCCATGGGAAGCTGTGAATGAATTCTTAGTTTGGCTTTGCTGGCACATGCTGCTTTTTCTTTGCCTGTTAAGTTGTCTTTACCTCAATCCATGATTTTTCTCTTTTGCCCTTCTGATTCTCTTCCCCATCCCACCAGGGAGGAGTGAGAGAGCAGCTGCATGGGGCTGAGCTGCTGGCTGGGCTTAAACCATGACACATAATCATCTACTCTGTTCATCAGCCCTTTCCTAAAAACTCCTAGATCACCTTTGTTTTTCCAGGTGTGTGAGCACTGACAAAATGTTTACAAAGACAATGCATTTGTAAACAAGATACCCAGAGTTTGTGTTCCTGAGTGGTAAAGTCATATGAGCTCATCATTCATTCAGAAAGCTTGGGACCATTTTTTATGCATTTGTATTATATATTTACATTGAATTTATCTGCCATATTATTGTCAGGGCAATACCTTTTGCAGTTCTTCAGAGCTGGACTTTGTTTCTATTATCTTAACTTTGTCCTTTCCCTGATCATTGATAAATACATTGGGCAGAATGGGCCATAGCACTTCTCCTTGTAGAACTCCATTCCATGATGACAAATGATCATTTATTCCTGTCTTCTATTTCCTATCCTTTATCTAATTCTTTATCAGAGAGCTTATGCTGCAATTCTCATGCCTATATGAGCATTTTAGAGATTATGTCAGCCAGAAGAGTTGATTTTCATCACTGGTTTCTACCTGACATTAATTTTAAGTGAAGACAGATCCTGGCATTAGCTCTCAGAGGTTACAATCTGAATGTGACAGTTTGGCAGATTGCATGTGAGCACTACCCCAAGATAAAGATTTTCCCCTTTTCAACACCATCCTCCTCTCCATCTCCTTCCCATCTTTGGGAAAATCACAGTATCACGGAGTAACTTAGGCTGGAAGGGGCCTCAGGGGCCCACACGCCCTACTCAAAACAGGTTATCTTTGATGTTTGATCAGGTTATCAGGGCCTTGTCTACCTAGGTTTTCCATATCTCTAAGAATGCCGAGACCACATATATTGAACCACATTACACATGAGGAGAGAACTGGCATACAATTAACTGCAGCATATATATTCAGGGTTTCTGTAACATAAGACACAGTTATATTTCCCTTTGGCTTTTGGTGGTGATGTATTTCTCCCAGCTCACCTTTACTGTTGTGCTGGTGCTGTGTATGATGCATATTAGGACAATGTTGGTGGGATTTGGTTACCTAAATATAGATATGTACCATCTGAGATGCCCTAGTGTATTCCTTTCAGCCTCTAATTCAGTCTGCTGAAAAACACAGGTGTCTGCTTTATCCTATATTATCTTGGTCAGCCCCAGATGTGTCTTAGACACAAAGGGCCCATCAAAGAGCGCAGATGTTTATGTTTAGTCAACTAAGTTATCTTAGTGCAATACTTTCCCCTCTCCCCTTTCTATTTGTTAAATTCAGTCTAAGCAAAATCCATTTAGGTTTGGCTCTTCATTTGAAGGGAAAAATGTTCAGTCACTGCTCTCCCCTCACAGTATCACTTCTATCAATAGATGCAGGGCAAAGTTAAATGTTTACTTCCTCTTGTGGTGGAAGAGCACAGCTTTTCCACCGCACTGTGCCCATGCATGCCACTCTTTTACATCATTAAATAATGCTTGAAGTGATGCAAAGCCTAGGCAGCAGGGCTGGCTCAAGGGAATGCTGAGATCCTGCTTGTCCTTTCCCTACACAGAAGCATCCACAACTTGCATCTCAAGCCCAAGTCTTAGATACAAATAATGTTTTAATAAGAAAAACTACAGGAAACTCCTCCCCTTGCTTATGGGTTACCTTACTCACAAGTTACAAATGAAACAAGAAATGGGAAACTCATGGACCACAAAGCAAACTGTTAATATAAAATGAGCTGGTGGATCCAAAGCACTTCTTTTTGTATTCTTCAGCAAAAAAATTTTCATTTACATCTTCTGACCATGCTGTAATCACAGCAAGTGCTGCCTTTTACTTTACTTGGGACAATCTCTTTGAAACTCTGTTTTACCTTACCAAAACCAATCCTGCTTCAAATGATATGTTAAATGAAGCCTGAGTACTGTGAAATGGGTTGTGTTGGCCTACGAGCAACAGGGAAGCAATTTTGCATGAAATGGATTTAATTACATGAAAGTTTGCATTTCCCAATACGAGTTGATCTGTGAAACAGCAAAACAGGGGAGTGTGAACCTCTGTTTTGTTCCATTAGGGTAATGTTAATAGAAACTAACTTAGAAATTTTAGTCCTCTAACTAACTAGATGAACAGGGTATCCCTTCCCATTTCTCTCTGCCACTACCTGAAAGGAGGCTGTAGCCAGGCAGGATTTGGTCTCTTCTCCCAAGTAACAAGTGATAGGATGAGAGGAAATGGCCTCAAGTTCTGCCAGGAGAGATCTAGATTAGATATTAGGAAAAATTCCTTCACTGAAAAGGTTGTCAAGCATTGGAACAGGCTGCCCAGGGGAGTGGTGGAGTCATCATCCCTGGAAGTATTCAGAAACTATGTAGGTGTGGTGCTTAGGGATATGGTTTAATAGTGGATCTGGCAGTGTTAGGTTAATGTTTTGATTCTATGATCTCAGAGGTCTTTTCCAACCATAATGATTCTATGATTCTCATAGATCACGCAATCGCTTTCAAAAAGTAGCTGAACTACTTCTTAAAACTGTTTTTCTGTCCTCTTCCCATAGGAAGAGAACACTTCTATTTTCCACCATGAATTTGTTCACAACCAGGCTTTGTCCATTGCTTCTGTGGCAGTGCCATCCTGAAGGCCAAGCAGCTCCCATCTTCTCCCTGGTGCTTGCCTTCATGTTGTATTTGCAAATAGAGACCGATCCCATCAGCCTTCCTGGTGACTGCAGAGAACACAGAGCTCTCTGTCTCCACAGCCCTTTTCTGTCCCTTTCCTGGCTGTGTTCATCTTTTCAGAACAAGGGTTACTGGCTTTTCATAGTGTCCAAATCCCTTGGAATGTGCAGTGCTCTTAAAAGATAAGCAAATGCTTAAATCAATGGAAAAACAGGCAAAGGACAACCAGACATGATGGTGGCCATGATGTAAAGTGTTCCCACCTTGGCAGAAAAGAGCTGATCTCCTGCAGAGTGTGTTCCTTGTCCCTTCCAAGGCCAAGCTGGTTCACCACTGTGGCTCCAGAAACTAAGCTTTATCCCAAGTTTATTTCCCATTATAATTCACTGGGTTAATGGACAAGGTTGTTCTCTGCAACTTAGCTGGCATGGCAGTGATTTTCAGTTCAGGGCCAGGCTGGGATTTCCCATTGCTTACTCAGTGAAGAAATACTCTTAGATTTCCAAGAGACTGCTTTGCAGAAGAAGCAGGCCACCTGCATGAGGATGGATAGTCAGATCTATCCACAGTATCTAATCCTGCTCTTAAACTCAGCAGGAACCTACACTTTGGAGAAAAAGCAACCAGTGAAAACCTATGGAATTACTGACAAAGGAGAGGCATTAATGTGGAAGAGCCTGACACTGAGATTTGTTAGGCTTTGGAACTGTTTCCCAAGGTTAATGATAAAAACACCATCCATCATTTAGGTCTTCTAAAACTAGTCAAAGCACTAGAAAAAAATGCACTTTCAGAAAACAATGTTCTATTATCAGGAAGATGGGCTGGATGACCTGCTAAATCTTTTCAACCTCTGTTCTTTTGTTCTACTAAAAGCATGGAAAGGCTTTTTTTTTTTTCCCCCAGGGGTAGGTCTGCCAAATGTGGCTGAATGGGAGGTAGAATAGGTAGAATTTTATTCTGGACAATTCTGAAGTGGTGCTTTTATATCTGATCCCTTTTAGAGAAGATTTTTTTTCAGTATCCCTTAATAGTCCCTGTGGTAAATATTTGAAATTGTCTTCAAAATTCCAACATGTTCTGTTAGCCCCTCACTAGAAGACAAGCAGTTTTGCTGACAAATTAAAAGATTTAGTTCTAGACAATACCTGTTCATCTATCATTATCAGTACAATGGACAAAGGCGCCTATCAATGATAATATCTGGTAGGGAATCAGTGTAGAGATAACCTCATGGCATTGTAGTCAGTTCCTGGTTTTGAAGTTCTCTACTAAAGACAAACAGTGCAACAGATTTAATCCCCATTTAGATTTGCCATTAAAGGCAAAGCAAGACCTTGCCATGATAGTCATCAGCCAGCTCTAAAAACTGTCCCAAGTGCTGTGAGTAGACCTGACACAGCATAAGACTGGTTCCTAGCAAAGGCTTTTAGGTGATTAGCTACTAAAGGTAACAAAAGGCAGGAAAATGATTTCAGAAGAGGAAAAAGAAAATGCTATGTCCCTTTCTTGTCACGAACTTTTGCCTTAAGTATAATTTTGAGAATAGTTTGGAATAATTCACTCTCAGGTGCCTTTACAGTAATATGATGGGACTTAACAGTTTAATTTGTAATATCTAGGAGAAAATTTTCTCCTCGCTGCAGTATTGTAGGGTGGTTCAAAATTCCTTAAGAAAGGATAATGTTTTCCATTTAGTACTTTAGACTTTTTTGAGTAATTTTGATAGATGTCCATTATATTTTTCTGTTATTTCCAAAGTGACATCTAGGAATCTAAGTGGTTATTTTCAAAGTGAGAGCAGTCTTTAACATAAAAAGCCTCAAGAACCAGACAAGACTGAGGTGCAGCTGTGTACACGGTGACTTTTTTCATCTGGGATAAAAGATTTCCCCATGTGTACAGCTGTGTTTACTGATTTGCTTCTATAAAAAATGTAAAACAAGCTAACAGTGAGACATCATCTTTGCCTGGATTGGCAGAGCTAAATCCTGATTTACACAGCTGGGATCCTTTTACACAGCAATCTACCCACACTAGCACTCCCCAGCCTACTTGTCAGATGCTTCTTCCCCAAGCATCCTTGTTTTTCCTCCACTTTGTACGAATTTACCTAAGTGCCACAAATCCAAGTGATCCTCTTTAACTACCCCATGGGAAGAGGAATTTCTTTAGAGTCATTTTATTGTCTGCCAGTAACTTGCCATAACTTGGTCCTCACAGGTTTTCTTACTGGCTTTGAAACTCCCCTAGAGCCTGCCACAACCCTGGGTCTCCAGAGAAGAAAAGTCTCTTCCCAGATCCATTGAGGATTTCAGATCCTCTTCCTCTTTTCCAAAAAGCTAAGCATGGTGACTACACAGAGACACATCTGCCAGATCAGGGCCACCTGGACACACGTCATGCACAGTTATACACAGTGGATCTCAGGCTTAGTGGCTGTGTGCCCATAACCAGACAGGTATCATCAGCAAATACCTCTTCCAGCTCCCACGGCAGACCAATGAATGACTGTGAATGCCATCACTACTGTCCCTGCTGGGAATATCTCTGTGTTGTGTTGCTTGATCCACAAATTAACTAGGCTGACAAAAAGACTGGGCAGCCCAAGACTGCATTTCCATGAGAAGGAGGAAGATTCAGTAGCTGTGGTGGTTTAATGAGCCCAGGACAACTGTGGGAAAAAATGCTTTTTCTTCCACCAGACAGCTCAATAAGCCAGTTGTGTTGTTTTTGCATGGCCTGGTTTTTGGTGGCAGTGGGGCCACAGATGTGGCTTCTGTGAGAAGCTTCTAGAAGCTTCCACCATGTCCAGGAGAGCAGATCTCTGATGGCTCTGAAGATGATGGACATGCTGCTGGCCAAGGCTGGGGCAATTAGAGATGTTGGTAATGCTTCTGTGATAACATATTCAAGAAGAAATCAAAACAAAGGTAGTGGGGCAGTTTTAATTCTAGCCAGAGAAGAGGAGGAGGTGAGAACACGTGAGGGAAACAACATGGAGACACCAAGGTCAGTGGAGGAGGGGCAGGAGGTGCTCCAGGTGCCGGAGCTGGGAATCCTCTGCTGGTCATGGTGAAGACCATGGTGGAGCAGCTGTGCCCCTGCAGCCCATGGGGCCCACGGGGGATGCAGAGATCCACCCACAGCCCATGGGGAGGTGCCCACGCCAGAGGAGCAGGTGGATGCCTGGAGGAGGCTGTGATCCAGGGGGAGACCCATGGAGAGAGAGGGCCCTTCTTCCAGGCTGGAGCAGCCTTTCCTCGGAAGTCTGCACCCCATGGATGAGTGACCCATGCTGCAGCAATTTTGGGAGGACTGTCTGCCTGTGGGAGGGACTCACGTTGCAGCAGGATTGGGAGGACTGCTGCTCGTGAGGTTGGAAGCGTGGTGCAGAAGTTCATGAAGAGCTGTCTCCCATGGGAGGGACCCCATGGCACAGCAGGGGAAGGACTCCTCTCCTTGAGCCAAGTGGAAGAAAACCTTGGGTGATCTGACCAAACCCCCACCCTCTGTCTCCCTACACTGTCGCTGGGAAACACAGAGGGGTTGGGGAAAAAAAGGTGTTTTTAAGAGCTTATTTTTACTTCTCATTATCCTCCTCTGATTTTGTTAGTAATAAATTCACTTTGTACCTCTAAGATGAGCTTGTTTTGCCCTTGGAGTGTTTTCTCCCAGTCCCTATCTCAACTCATGACCCCTTCATTAAATTTTTCTCTCCTCCGGCCAGCTGTGGCAGGGGACACTGAGTGAGCAGCTTTCGTGGGTGCCTGGAGTTTGGCCAGTGTCAAACCACGACAGCCAGTTATGGCACAGCCTCTGGCAGGAACAAGGGAGGGACAGAGACAGCATTTTCTGATGCTGGAATTCCCATGATCCCTGACCTGAGATCCTCCTGTCGTCCCTAAGATCTTTATTTCTTCAGCCTGAGCCCTCTGCTGAAGAAATGCACTCGTTTTCTGCCTGTGCCCACTGCAGTTAACAGAAAGTGAGTCGTGGGGCAGGGTTTCCCTGCATCTCACTGGTAACAGGATGGTTTATTTCTCTGAGGATCAGTTGTGAATGAAAGCCTGGAGTACCCGAGCTGTGACACTCCAGTACACAGTGAATCATTAACAGAGCTACTACACCTTGGAAAGGCAGGACCCAGCCCCGTGCCAGGCTCGATGTTACAGCAGTGACAGGACCAGGAGAAACAGCTTTTAACATCTCTGAGAGCAGAGCTGTAAAGCACTGAGATGCCTTTACTGTGACAGGGACAACCTAACAGAGCACTCATAAGGGTAAATCACACCTCCCTCATTTCTTGGGGTGTTTTGAGAAGGCTGAGGAGGGAATGTGTGAAGAGGGGGGATGGGAGCTCATCACAATCAGTCACTGGTGTTCCAAAAGGCTGTTTTGAAGCCGTTCCTGGGCCCTCTTGCAGCTCCACAGTGAAGGATGGGCATCGGGGCTCAAGGCTTGGGGCAATGGCGAGGGCTCGAGTGCAGATTTCAGCAAACAATCAGATTTCTCCAATGTAACAGAGATTAAGAGGAAAATGTGACATGACTTTTCATGTCATGTTCATGGGTTGGGTTCCCTCTTCTGAGGGAATTTTGGCCAGTACAACATGATGGCTGCGTTCCTGCCAAGGATGAGGCTGGAGCTGCTGATACTGCAGCAGAAGCATCTGTGCTTCATACAGATGGCTCTGGCCATCCTGTAGACCAGTGAGATTTGCAAATTAGCCCCATGGCAAGTTTTTCAACAATGAGGGCTGTTCCAGCTGCTTTCATCTCGCAGAGCCCTAACAAGAGCAACAAAGCCAAAAACCTCTTCACTCCCGCACAAATCTTTGTCTGCCCCTTTTAACAAAATCAGTGAAAGAAGTAGTATCAGAATTCCCTTTTTTAGCAACATATTTGTCCCCCAAACACTGGAAATGCACATTTATCTATACCTATTTTAGCTTCATTTTACTTCTCAGCGTCAAACCCTACTATTTCTCTTCCATTTCTATACGCTGTGCTGCACAGCTGACATATTGCTAACCCCATGCCAAGGCACAAGCTGTAATAATACTATCAGACCAGCATTTCAGAGAGTTTTTCCTCACTAACCTGCATCTGACCTTTAATTGATAAACAGCAAAGTGGATCTGATAGTGGGGTGATGCAGAGGCCTTATATCTCTCTATAACTTCAACTGATTGCCCCTAAAATTGAGATAAAGTGATACAAGACCGCAGTGCCTGATATGAGAAAACACATTACTTAGCACACAAGCTGAATGCCGAGGCAGAGCATGAAAAGATTAGAAAAGTGGAAGAAAGAGGAAAGAATGTGAAACAAAAATGTCTATGTTGAGAATCTTGGTTGATCTGTCAGAATTAGTCATTCAGTTGTATACAGATTAAAACCACCTTGTTTGAATAGCCTCAAAGCTTACTAGGGAATTTAGCCACACAACTCATTAATTTCAATGAGCAGGTTTGTGGCTAACTGCTTTTGATGACTCTGAAAAAGCAGAAGTCTTGATATGATATATTACTTCCCCTGAGCTTCTTGTGGACTGGTAGCAGCAACAATGAAGAAAAGTGCTTCTGCATGTCTGAGTTTATCCAAAGGGTGCCTAATGCAGTGATTTATTTTCAGCTGCTACCGCTGTTATTAAGAAGATGAATATAGAAATACTGCTATAAATAGAAGGCCACACTCATGACCATGTGCAGTGAGTCATCACTGTTAATTATTCAGATGTATTTTCAAAGATACCTGGGGATTTGCAAAAATGAATGGTTGTAGAAGAAGAGTTTAGCTATTTAGCAGTTCTACTGACACATATATATGTGTCTAGATATGTATCAATTTGGTTTTCTTCTGTTTACAGTCTCACTGTGTAAATAAAGCGGAGGAACTGTATCACATGTTAGAAGTGGCCAGTCACACGATGCAGTGAATAATGAACTGTGTGTGCAAACCAGCTGACAAATCCCCCATGCTAAGCTTTATTGTATGCAAACTATTTGTCAGGTGCTTGTGACTAACAGATGGATTTCTCTAGTAATCATGACCAGCTAGTGGACAGCAGAATAATCCAAAAAGTGATGGTATTTCTAATGTGTGGTGTTCTTAGAATAAATTGTTTTCACCACTTTATTAGCAACCAGGGGAATGTTTTCTTTTGTGCCCATTTTAGTTGTGGAGTCCGAGTGGTTTTTTTGTAAGAGCAGTAGCATCAGCATACAGAGAGTAAGAGTGAGACTGTGCAAGAGTAAGGGTCCACTTTGAGGTTGGTTATATTAAGTCAAGGATGGCCTCCAGAATCATTACTTTATTTGAAAACTAAAGAATACAGGGAATATTCCCAGCCCAGGATAATTCCTGGCAGGTTTTGTATGTGGAGCCACACAGTTTCAGAGACTTAGAGACACCAGCAGCATGGATGTGAAGTCTCCTATAGGAGTTGTTCTCACTGCCCAAAAATATAAAAAATATCAATCTACTAAGGTTGATGTAACCCCTGTGCCCATGAAAGCTTTTCACTGTGCACTAACTCCTCTGCTTGCCACATTGGTGGGACACCACCTTTTTGCTATCCTCATTCCCAGTCCCTAGGATTGTTGTGGTTTCATCAGCATCTTTATCTGTCCTTGCCTTCTTGCTCCCTGTGAGGAGGCAGCTGCCTTGGTCTCTTTCTGAGCCAACATTCAGCCCCACAGCCCAGCACCTGCAGCAGTTGCAAGGAGGATGCTCTGCACAAATCCACCTTGCTGTCAGTAAAATGTTTACTGGCTCTCCCTTCCGAAACTTTATGTCTTCCAATTTGTATCTCCTTGTTTCTTAAGATTCATAGAATCACAGAATGTTAAGGGGTTGGAAGGGACCTTAAAGATCACCTAGTCCCAACCCCCCTGCCATGGGCAGAGACACCTCCCACTAGACCAAGTTACTCAAGGCTTTATCCAACCTTGTCTTGAATACTGATAGAGTTGGGACATTCACAACCTCCCTGGGCAACCAGTTCCAGTGTCTCATCACCCACACAATAAAGAATTTCTTCCTAATATCTAATCTAAATTTCCCCTCTTTCAATTTTTACCTACTACTCCTTGTCCTATTAATCACTACAATACTCCTTATTATTTTACAAATCAGTCTGGAACCTTCCAGCACCTTATCTCAGTCCCAAAGTGCCTCCACTCAATGCGGTGAATAACCAACCCATCTTCACTCAGCTCATTTGCTCCAGCAGGCACAGTCCACCTCTGTTTTTCTCATTATTTCCCTGGGCTACCATTCCTGTAGCAAATGTCAGGATTCTTCCTTCAGAGAACAGCCAAGCTGAGTTTTATTTCAGATGTGCCAATATCAGAATTAAACAATAAAAATAACAATAAGCAAAAGTAAAGACATATCACCTGCTATCAACTATTGTGGTGTCTGGTAAGTTGTGTGGACCATGAACACAGTGAATGGCATTGTTTGGCAGCACAAATATTCTCTGAGATCACAGGACAGCCAGTGCTTTTGAACATATGATTCAATAAGGGATTTGTTGAAAACCAAGACCACTAGCACTAAAATCCTGAGCTTCCTCAGTGTTTATAAATTGCTTTCACATTTGTAGGGAAATGCAACCGTTTACCACGTACCGCCAGAGAACCAGAATTACTTTTGCTGCAGAACATCAGTGGAGCTCAGGGTGAAGGATGGTGTGTAAACACCAAATCTTTGACCCATGTCCTGCTTTCTCAGCTCCACGTCTTCTCCAGAAGAAGCAGAGAGGAGGTTTCCATGCATATACAGAAGAAAATCAGCTCTCCTCACAATCCGAATATTTGGCCATGCCCTGAGAGCCCAGTTTAAAAATGTCTGTTTGATGTACTAGGGATGGAAGTGAGCCTTTCCCTCACCCCAGTTGCCCATGTCTTTAGCAGGACTGATACGAATTCCTCACTGCACTTGGTATGGAGGACATCACCGTGCTGCCCAGTACTTGCTGACCCTGATAAAACCTCAGAGAGCCTGGAAGCTGCCCTGCCTCTGCCTCCTGCCACTGCAAAATGGCTGTGCCATGGCTGCTGGGGATGTTGACAAGAGCAGAGCCTCTACAAAGAGCCATTGTTCCCCAGCCAACACAGATGCAATGTGTTGCCTCTTTACAGCTCACATTGGCCAATTAAATCTATCAACAGACTAATTTATGCCTTGCAATGGGTGAGTTAACAGGGAAAGAAGCGTGTCTTGTTTAATCCACATCTGTGTGGCAGATGTCAGCAGGTTTCGTGCAATAATGTCCTGTATATAAAATTGTCAGGTGCCAGGTGTCCCACTGGCAGCAGGCTGAGGAGAGCTCCACTGTGACTCCATTTCCAGAGTTTGTGCAGAGCTTCCACGTTCAGCCTCACCAAAAAGAGCTGCTTGGCTTTGCCAAGGCAGCTCCCGAAAGGCTCAGCACAAAGAAGCACCAATAAAAGCCCAATGCAGGAATTTGTGCCCCTCTTTGTCTTTCTTTGTGAGCAGAGCAACTGACCTAAGAACTGGTACTCATTACCCTGCATCTTTGGAATCCATGTCATTGAGCAGGGGTTACTTCTGGGGCTAAATTCTTGTCTTGCCACCCTGCAACAAATTTGGAAGGTCTCCATGTAAACTAAAGGGTCATAGTTAGATTCTTGTTAAGGAGAAGAGAATTCCTCTCCTGAGGTTTTTATAACACTGAATTCTTTTTTTTTTCATTTTTCTTTTCTTTCCTCATCTTCTTTCTTCCTTTTTTTTCAAACTATGCATTTGGAATCTTCTAATAATTTTTTCATCAGAACAATTTAAAAGAACCAAATCAGTCTGTAAGTTGCTACAGATTGTTGCTATGAATTATCCCAAAGCCTTTGTGCCAGCATATTGATTGCTTTAAAGTCAAGTGAAAATAGATGCACAGCTAGAAGAGCCATAAAAAACCCTCTACAAGAGCAAAGAGATTATTCATCTGCACCATTTAAAAATGTAGCTTGTAGGTACACGAGTATGATTAACGAATAAGTGCAGCTCTGACAGCTTCAAAATTGTGACACATACATGCAGCCAACTGTCTGCCAATTCCTTAAATAAACTGATTGTCTAGAAGGAAGCTTTTCTGATTAGTAATAGAAGATTCAGGTAAGGATTTTCTTCTTTTTGTTTTTTTTTTTTTGGAAGGTAGAAGGAGTTGATTTGTAGTCAAATTTTATAACACTAACCAAATCAAAGCATTGTTTCAAATATTTATTAGAATTGTTACTGTGGATGTATCCTTATTCCGCAGTGAGCTGTTTAATAATTGATGATTTATAATTGTATAGATTCTCAGTGTGCTGTAGCCAGACTTTGTTCCTCTCTCTGCCTGTCGACTCAATTGGTTGCTATCTCTTCCATGCTAGATTAGTGCTTATTAGTTTTGATAGATGTTATCCTTTCAAGTTGTTGCTAGCTTGACTTTGTGGCTGGGTTAGGAGGAAAGTGTTTATCAGAACCAGAGCTGGGAGCAAGCCCTTGGATGCAGATTTTTAACTCTGATGGCTGCTGCTGGTGGTTGTTAGACTGCTCTGCTCGTTGGCTCTGCACCATGGATGGAGCTGGTACGGAGCAAAGGGAGGCTGCAGATGTTCTAAAGCAGATGTTCTGAGCAGCTGTTTCCACCCAGCCTCATTGACCGAGCCTTGCCAGCTGGTGAGTTTCTTTTCACCAAACATCTGAAAGCTGCTCAGCAACCTCAGGGAAGGAGGACAGCCTTTGTGAAGTCACTCTGACTAGAAATGTCCTCTCAGTTCTGCCAGGCAAGCCAACAGACTAGGGTGGCCCAAGATGAAGAGAAGGGGAAGGCAATCTTGTGACTACCTGCATGGTCCTCTCTGCTTGGGGATGCAAATCAGTGACCAGATCTTCACCTGCAGTGGGAGCTCCAGCATCTAAGGTATGTGGAGACACCCACCTGTAGATGTGGTGATCTGGAGTTGTCTCTCACCTCCAATTTCCCCCTCTTGTCAGGGGAGTTATGGGAGCACCAAGGAATGGTCCATCCCCACCTGTTGTCTGGAAGCTGAGTGAGTCACTGCCTGTAGGTACCTGTGTCTGTGCACTCGGAGAGGACACCCAGAATGCCAGCTCGACCCGGATCCCACTTACTACAGGGATGGCGTGAGATGAGATCAATCCACTCCCTGTGATCCTCTTTACCAAATACCCTAGCAAAGGCTGCAGCCAGCACCACTGGTTTCAGAGGGAAGGAGCAAAACATTTGCCCGAAGGAAAGTTCCTACCTGTCAGTGGTTGGGGTAAAAGTGTACAACTTGCATGGAGATTAAGTTGGAGCCCTTCAAAAGTAACTGTTTCCCATTAATAGTGGATATTACTGTCTTCTGTACAAACAATCTGTTACTGAATTTCATGACACTCTTTAAAGTTTATCTCTTATGGTAATGAATTCCTCAGGCAAACTGTGCATTGTCTGATAAAAAAATCTCCTTGCATCATTTTTTTCTGAATATATTTGTTATACTAATTAAAGGACTTCACTTCCCACCACATTTTCTTTTAATGTTAGCTTGAACTCTGCGGGTTGGAGACTGCTGCTGCATGCATAGAAGAGTGGGCTAATCACAGGATTGGAATTAAGGAATTTATGAGTTCCTTAAAACTCTTAAAGGCTCTTCATTAAGTATTTGTTTGGCAATCTGTTTTGCTCAATCTGTACTAATTTTACATGTATGTGTATGTACTTTTCTGTCAGCCCTGAACAAGGACACGACCACTGAGCCCTGGTGGATGCAGTTTTCTCCTCCAAGGTCCATTTACCAGCTGGATTTACCAATGTAAGAATTCTGTCTTTCACGGGAGAAATGAAAACCCTATAATTTTTTTTTTATCTGTGAGTTTAGTGCAAACTGACCACGGTGACACTTCTGAAGTGCTGGGAGGTGCTCCCCAAAAAGGCCCAATTTGGGGTCCTGAGATTACAGTGAGGAACAGTTCAGCTGGTTCGCTGCCACAGACTAAACAAACAGAGACTGGTATTTGTTTTCCTTCACATGAATGTGTTTAGTGGGGCTCAAAATCGATCAGGAAAGAGATGTTTGGAGCTAAAAGACAGAATCGGGGTTTTTTTGTTTGGCCATGTTGGGGATTTTTGTGTTAGGAAAAGCCTTTTGGCTTTGAAACCTGCCTGCCTCAGCTACATAGGTATATCAGGAGGGAATCTGTCAGGAAAAAATGGACATTTGGCAGAGAAAAATTTTCAAGTCAGACATAGTAATTAATCCTGATTAGGTTTATTAGGGTTGCAAGAAGGGTAAGTATTTATTCCATGCACTCTTTAAAGGAATTTAATTGCTGTGTGTTCTGGTCTGGTTTTGTTTTGTTCCTCCCGGCTTTCTAAGCTTCAATTTATATGACACAAACCAATTACCAAACGGTGCTGCCTTAACCTTTCTTTGTGCTGATCCACTCAAGAGCAGAGATAGTCACTCTTCAATAGATCATTGTGCTTCCAGAAGGGCTGTTGTAAACCAAAGGAGCTGCACTGTGTGTGCCCTTCAGCATCTTCTGGCATTGCTGATAATGGGCTTTCACCTTCCCCTGGCTGCCGCTATCTCTGCCACTCCTAACATTTAGGCAGATAATCTTTGGGGCTGGGTCAAACACCTAGACTTGACAAAGGCACGAAGGGGTGGTTCTGCTTCATGGAACAGTGGAAACTGAACGGGAACAACCTCTGAATTTAGATTTAGAACCCCTGAGCGCTGAATAAGCTTGAGGCAGCTGCGGTACAGCCCAGCTCGCAAAAGGGTGCACCCCAAAACAGCTCCCAGTGCTGGATGAAAGCACCTCTCCGTTCCCTCTGCGCCTGCATGGAGCTGCTTAAAGAGTCCCATTTCTAAAGCTAACATCTCTGAAAGGCAGAGGTGTCCAGGCTTTGTCTTTGGCACCCACTGTCTGATGCTCCAGCCTGCCTGCAGTGGGGCAAGAAACAGCAATCTTGGCCGAATTCTCCAAACTGTTTAGGAAAGCAGAGAAAATCAAGAATCTGAGGATTTTTATGCAATATGACTGTTACAAACCCTTGAAAACACAAGCTAGTTCCCATTTATCTTGACTTAACTCAGGCTCTGGGATGTACACCGCTACAAACAAACCTCTGTGCAAGACCTTTGCCATTCCTGAAAGATAAGAGCGGGAAGGAGGCAGCAACTGAGTTTGTTCTGGGGCCTCCGGCTGACATTTCTTCTCTCTTTGATCCAGAGAGGGAGTGTGGGATAAGCAAAAAGGCGGGTTTGCCTGTCAGGAGTGACTGGTGGAGGGTTTTTGGAGGAGCCTTCGGGCTAGTTTCCTCCCCCCACATTCCTGCCCCGTTATGGCTTCAGCAGCTCAGACAAATGGTTGGATACACTCGAGTGCACAGCCCTGCAGTGCAATGGAGATGCTGCCCTCATCATGACTCTTGTGTTTAGGTATTTTCAGCAGAAGGAGGGGTTGGGAGGGAGAAAAGAATGAGATAAGAATGTGTGAAGTACTTTTTCTTTCTCCTTTTGCTCGCCGAGTCTTTGTCAGAAAAGCCATCAGCTGTGCACTGTGTTATGCCAAACAGCTCTGCAAATCTCTTTGCAGGGACAGCAAAGTCCTGCTCCAAACACTGAAAAGATCCAACTGGAGCATTATGGTCAGCCTTCCTCAAAAACTAACCATGCTTTGCTCAAAGCTGTGGTGCAGGCAGCATTGCTGAAGCCCAAGTTTCGGCTTTGGTCACTGGAGTGAAGCCTCATTAGGGCTGTAAATGGGAGCAGGGCTTGGCTAGAAAGGTGGTCCCCAGAGCAGAGCACTGCTAACTTGATGTGACTGACCGGGGTCAGCCCTTGGGTATTGGACCAAGACTCTGCAATCCCCACACAACTCCGTGTGTGTGTCCTGCACCTGCAAGCAGTTTGTCAGGGGGACACTTCACAAGCCTCTGGGAGCACAGACATTGTGTGATGGAGTTTGACTGCACCTTTGTGCTCAGCTGGGACTGCACAGAGAGAGTGTGCCATTGTTTGAGATTTTACTGTTCTTAGCAAAGAGAGGTAATAAGTCAGGTGCAACACGCAAACAAGGGTTATTTTCGCTTGCTTTTCCCCATAGCAGCTGAGCACTGTGCAGATATTTGAGTGAAAGGACAGGCTCAGTTTGCCAGGGAACCAGTCGGAATCTGAAGTTATTCAGTTGAAACCAATAAAGAGATGGATCAAAATCTGGCCTTATGCCTGGCTGTGGAGTCCTTTCTGAACAGACTACGGAAAAAAAAGGTGTGGATTGCAGACCATGTCTGCAAGAGAAAGTGGAATTTGCCAGTGAAGGAAACTTCCCATTTATAAAGCTTTTGAGCAACTTGCTTTGAGATATTTGCAGCTCCTTTAAAAAACCACCTCAGCTGTAATGAGCTTATGTATTAAATTAACAAGTGTGGAAATTAGGACATGAGATATTTGCATAGCAGCCAGGAGATAATTACTGGAGATAGTCCAAGCTGAAGAATAGTATCTATTGTTTCCAGAAAACTAGTTTTCATAAAACAACATGAACTTCCTGGACTCAAAACACTCACATCAGCAATGCTTACAATGTTATGTAGCAAAACTATTAACAAATTAAGTACATGGGGGGGGGGGGGATTCCATCCTGAATAAACTGTAAAGGATTAAACCTAATTAATTATTAAACCTAATAATACAGTATGTTTAGAATATCTCTGTACTATAATCTTTCCATTTAGTATTAAGTGCAAATATATGCTGGTGAAAACCACTGGATTTTAGTTACAGAATGGCTAGATTTTAGGCATAATTATACACATGCAGAAATATAGACATTAATTAATGACCCCTTAGGTCAGGAGGCCTGCAAGAGCTGGGGATCCTATTGTTGGGCATGACTAGGAATAGTTCAAGGTTTAGTCTAAGAGGGTTGGCCTGTAATGTACTCTAGGAAATATAATTAGTCACTAGCAAAAGAATTCATCTTTACTCCAGCACCCTGTGAGTTCAGTTCTCTCAATGTGAAATGCAGCCATCCAAATCGAGATCTCTGAGGCTCATTTTTGTTTGGTGAAACCGTAATTAATGCTGCATAAGGGTGAAAAAAATGAAAGAGCACTGATGGCAAAATGGCAAATGCCACAGGGAGTTTTAGGTCAGTAAGCAGAGAGGACAAGCCTGCCAGACCTGCCTCATTTGTAAGCCTAACCTCTTGACTGACAAAAGAGATGCTCTTTGGTTGAAAATTTCCTGTGGAGGTATGCAAATGGAATAATGAAAAACAATCTGTATTTATACTTTAAGTCACATGGAAACTCTGAGTGTCCTGGTGAAGAAAATCCCCATTACTTGCTTTGTGTTACACTTCTCCTCCCTGTGCACCTGCCCTGGGTCACTGCTGGGGACAGATGCATGGGCTGTGTGCACCCAGGGCAGGCATGTTCTGTTCATCCTTATGTTCCTGTGACTCCTGACAAATAACAAACTGCTGTAAAAATGGTGCTGCTTGGTGCCAGAGACAGAGATCCAGAAGGCCAGGTCTCAATTACACACACATACACTGGACTAACTATTAAATCAACTTGCAATCAAGGCTCAGTGTCCTAAAGAACTCTGTGAACACCTGTGACACTTCTCCTAGTGACTTCCCTAAAACTCCTCATGAATTTACCAGGACCTCCGTGCCAGTGAGAATGGAGCAAGGTGTTGAACGCTTGCCTAATGCTCTTTTTGTCCTCGCTGTCAGTCTGTGTCACAGCAGCAGATGCTGGGAGCAAAAGGCCAGGCCCCATGTGGTCTCAGCTGCAGCAGCTCCATGGCAGCAAGCAGAGCAGGGCTAGGCTAAGTCACTTTACTGATTGTATCATCAGGACTGGAGAGAATTATAATATGTGTAATTTTTATCCTGCTGGCCAAAAAAACCCCCAAAAAACCCCAAACAAACCCTGATTTTTTTATTTCACTTTCCTCATTTTTTTTCACTTTACCAAGGTCATCTTTTGATAGGAAACAAGTGGTCAGATATTGTTACAACATATGTAGCAGAAGAAGGCAAGATCAGAGATGCCATAATGTGGCTGTACACCAAGATAGACTATTAATTTCCAGAGAAATTGGTGTTTTTTCTTTAAGCCTGCTCATCCACTCTACCTACTCCCCTCCCACCAATAAAGACCTCCTCACAGTCTTTTCATGTCACTCTGTTTTATCTTCTTGTCATCTGGCAATACCTCTGGGAAAACCGCTGTCATCCCCTTTTACTCCAAAGGAAGTGGACAGAGGTTCCAAGCCTCAGAGGTACAGAGGCAACTACCTTTGAAGAGTCCTTGAAGAGTCCTTGAAGAGTTTGGGACAGTTCTGGGAACCAGTCCCAAGTCCTCCAATAGCTGAACAAGAGCACAATTCATCCCACTTGGCTTCTATAGAGATGGCCCCTTCCCTGGGACTACCCAAAGGTCAGCCCCTCGGGTTGTAATTGCAGTGGAAAAATAATTCATTAAAGTAGGGATGGCTGCAAAAGGAGAGGGAAGGTGGAGGGAGGGAGGGAGGGAGGGAGGGAGGGAGGGAGGGAGGGAGGGAGGGAGGGAGGGAGGGAGGGAGGGAGGAAGGAAGGAAGGAAGGAAGGAAGGAAGGAAGGAAGGAAGGAAGGAAGGAAGGAAGGAAGGAAGGAAGGAAGGAAGGAAGGAAGGAAGGAAGGAAGGAAGGAAGGAAGGAAGGAAGGAAGGAAGGAAGGAAGGAAGGAAGGAAGGAAGGAAGGAAGGAAGGAAGGAAGGAAGGAAGGAAGGAAGGAGAGTAAACTACACATATCCACCTAACACAAAGTTTCAGTGCTCTAAGTTGATGTATTTCAGCGACTATTATTATGGGAAAGGTGTGTGGGTGTGAGAGTGTTTAGGAGAGTGCAGCACAGGAATAGAACTAGGAAAACTGGACAAGCTGAAGAAATCAATTAGAATAAGCTGACAAGGATGGGACAAGGACAGAGAGGGTCTCAGAACATAGGCGTTGGATTGGGGGTACTGAGACGGGACTGGAAACCATCTTTGATTGCTCCTAGGCTCAGGAATAACAGGCTTAGTGCATGCTTGTAAATACACAGAATTGCATTCAAGATCTCTAGCCCTGGTTTGTCCTAATTAAAATTGCCTATAATAGCTGAGAATGTGGCAGTCTATACAAATCAGACTACCCTTCTTCATGCTTCTATTTCAAAATGAATGTATCTCAAGTTGGTGATATACCATTTTACCCTCCCAGTTCATATCTAGATGGTAATTTCTCTTGTTCAGTTATTCAACCCAGAAAGAGCTGATAAGATTTTCAAAAACATGGTCTTGGGGAGCCATGCCCTTAGACCATCAATATCTCATCTTGTGCACCATGCAAGTACTGTACTCAGAAGGAAAGATAGGAAATATAATCTATTCTTCCTTATACCTCTGTGCCATTGGGAATCAAGCAACCCTGCATTCCAGTTTCTTTCACTGAAAACCCTCTCTAGGAGACTTATCAAACTAGGGTGCTCCTCCAGTGCCTTAGGCAATTAATGAAACTTCTTTACATTCTGAGGGCTCCCCCCCAGCAATCTCTGACACAGACACACAGACACACATATTCAAAGGGGTTTACTCTCCTGTCACTTGATGCTTGAGGATGGGCTGGTAAAAAAAGGCAAAGTGCTCAGAGACCTCAGTGACAGCAACAGCCACGGATATGCTGATGTCAAGAGATGCTGCCTGGCACTGCTGAATGCAGCCAATGCATCCTGCTGCATCGCACTGGAGACATAGTAAAGGTACATGAACATGATATAACATCATTTTATGTGTAAGAATATTTCGTCCATTTGTGGTGTAGCAAAACCAGTGAACTAGGCAAACCTTCCAAACAGCTTGTAGACAGCTTTGTTGATAAAGAAAAGGGAATGGAAATTCCTTGTAAACTCTTGCTATCACATACTGCATGTGAACTTTTGACATGGCTATCTCCCTGCTGTTGCTCACTGTGTGCCATAATCCCTCCCTTTCCTGCCAGATTTCAATCTGTACCACATAACCCTTGTTATATTCCTCCAAGAAAGGATTTCAGCAGCATCATAGATTTTGTACAAGAATTGCATTTGAAAGTCATTCTTGCAGTTCGCCTTCTGGCATGCAATCATTTAATATGTTTTAGACTCTCAGATCGATTCTCAGGAGTTTGCAGGTCTCAGCCTCAGCAACAGGATCTTGTCTTTGGATAAAGAACAAGAAACCACTGAAGAGTAGGGAAGCCAGACCTCCTATAGTATGCAGGTATGAACAAAGTTTTCAGAAAAGATCAAATGTTTTTAATCCCCTGTGTAGGGGTCACATGTTCAAAAGTGCCTAATACTTTAATAGCTCCCACTATAATCCTTCTAGATAAAATTTAAAACCTGTATTTGTACTTGGAGCCTCTTGACCCAGTAGTGAGAGTTGAGCTCTGAAAAATTCAGCTTCCTTTTACGAACAAAGCCTAAATAAATATTACTAAAGAATAAATGTTATAGTCTGAAATTAAAAAAAAAAGAAAGAAAGAAGAAAGACCTAACATGGTAACTTCCCTTGTTACCTTTTCAGTTTCAGTTTGGTGGAAGCTGCACAAAAATGGTTCTGCTAAGGAAAAACATCGACTGGAAATTTTATATCAACATTTGAATAAGGAAAAAAATAACTTGATAATTTCCACCTTGATGTGAATGTAGTTGCCTGGACTTCAAAATTCCATCAATTCCAAAAGAATTCATTTGAAGCAGGAATATTAAAGGCCCTCCTTGCTTTTTGCAACTGGGGCTACCTTGCAGGGTTTTTACCCTTGCTTTTCTTCCTGAGATGAAATTATGTGATATCAGCTGCTTTGTCTATAGGTTGTTCTAAATCATCTGATAAATGCTCAAGTGTTTCTTATTGTGTTTTCATAATTGTAAATAAACAGCAGACTGACTGAAAGATAAGAGAGGCTCAGACTAAAGTCCAAAGGACCAGTAACCATCTGGTATCAGTCTGACAACCAAAAGCTGACATAGTATGAGTTCAATAACAAGGAGTATTGCTACTTCTCTTAGCCCAGGATGCTATGCCTCAAATCTGCAACATTTAACATAAAATCATAGAATGGTTTGCATTGAAAGGGACCTTACAGATAATTTTATTCCAACACCCCTGCCATAGGGAGGGACACCTTCCACTAGACCAGATTTCTCAGAGCCCCATCCAGCCTGGCCTTGAACACTTCCAGGGATGGGACAGCCACAGCTTCTCTGAGCACCCTGTGCCAGTGTCTCAACACCCTCACAGTAAAATTTTTTTTTCTAATACCTAATCTAAACCTATTCTCTTTCACTTTGAAGCCATTCCCCCTTGTCCAGTCACTGCATGTCCTTGTAAAAAGTTTCTCTCCATCCTTCACATAAGTTCCCTTCAGGTACTGAAAGGCCTTGATTAGATCAACCCAAAGCCTTCTCTTCTCCAGGCTGAGCAATCCCAGCTCTCTCAGCCTTTCTTCATAGGAGAGCTTATCCATCCCTCTAACCATTTTGGTGGCCTCCTCTGGACTTGCTCCAACAGCTCAATGCCCTTCCTCTGCCAGGGGTCCCAGAGCTGGATGCAGCACTTATGAGTGTGTATATAGGAGTCTTAGGTTATTCCTAGGGTAATATAAATTCATTTGGTACAGAATTTTAATAATTTCTCTTATCTCATAGAATCACAGAACCATTTAGATTGGAAAAGGTGTCTCAGATCATCAAGTTCAACTGTTCACCCAGACCTGCCAAATCCACCACTTAACCACATCCCTAAGTGCCACATCTACACATATCTTGAATACCTCTGGGGATTGGTGATTCCAATGCTTCCCTGGGTGGTCTGTTTCAGTGCTTGATAACCTTTTCTGTGAACAGATTTTTCCCAATATCCAAACTAAATCTTCCCTGGTGCAAAGTACAACCATCTCCTCTTGTCCTGTCACTTGTCGCCTGGGAGAAGAGGCCAACCCCCATCTCTCCACAACCTCTTCTCAGGGAGTTGTTGAGAGCATTAAGGTCTCCTCTGAGCTTCTTCTTCCCCAGGCTAAACACCCCCAGCTCCCTCTGCTTCCCCTCATCAGACTCATGCTCCAGACCCCTCCTCAGCCCTTGTCTGGGCTCGCTCCAGCCCCTCGATGTCTTTCTTGCAGTAAGGACCCAAAACTGGACACATATTCAAGGTGCAGCCTCACCAGTGTTAAGTACAGGGGGATGATCGTTTCCCTAGTCCTGCTGTACCATTGTTTCACATCCAGACCTCTTAAAGTTATCAGATGACCTTGAAGTTGGGTAGAGGACAACCTCAGTGCCCTTACAGAACAAGAAATCTCTGTAGGTACAAATAAAATGACAACTTGTGTCACCGCTACAGAGAAGCTGGAAAGAGATGGAAGTGAGAGAATTCCCTCACAATGCAGAGAAAATGTCTGAGGGAAGAAAAACTAGGAGCCGTAAACAGCAAAATGCTGAAATTCAGTTTTAAGGTTTTTGTGAGCAACATGTCAGACAAATTACTCAAGTTATGTTAGCATTGGCAAGGTTAGTAAAACCCTTTATGATCTGCTGGCTACCATCGCGTTATATAATCTAAAATTACTTGGGTGACCGGCTCATGCAAACACATTTTTCTCCTGACATTTAAGTGACAGGAGAGGCGGTAGTACATGACTGGTTCTATCAGGAGAGATAGTGAATTATCTCTCCTGATAGTGAATTAATATAGGGCTCTGCTGAAATTTATGTGGGATGCCATGTGTAACCACATTCAGGAATACGGAATTCAAACTGGGACGGGCAGAGAAGGACTCCTAGCATTACCAAGGGAACCTAACTTATGAGAAGAGAAAAAAATAGCAGAGAGAGTATCACTGATCCTACTAAGTCTGCCAGACAGTAAAAACTACCAAGGAATAAAAAGTACCTACGAGACAGTGTGAGGCCTGTGTTCAGGCTGAGCACTGGGACAGCTACCCACCCTTGTCAGCAGCTAAGCTGCACTGCCCTTTCACTGTGGGGAACTAAGCTGCTCAGGTGCAATCCAGAGGTGGGCAGAGAGATGCCAAAAGGCTCTGAGATGAATCTACTAGGAGAACTCAAACTGAACTGAATAGAGCCAAGAGCAGGAGGAACACACCTCCTGAAGTGGAGCCTGGGATCACACAACTGATTGAGGAGGTAGAAACACAAATCCTAGGCATTTTTCCACCAAAGATGGTATAAATTACGTTCTTGTGTCTTCTGGGAGTGATGAAACCACTCTGTGATAATTCAGTGGTGGGGAGAAGACTTTGTTTTAGCTGATGAGCAACGGTCTTGCAATCAGCAGAAGTGCCTGTTCCAGAAACAGCATGTATTTTTCACCCAGAAAGGTCATTACATGAAATACACCCACAGACACTGGCAATAGGTAGAAGAACCCAGCACTGTTCTGCCACAGCTCCATTAAATAGGCTAAAGAATCAGTGTCCTTCTGGATTCAGATACCATACATTTGTTTCTTGCACAAGGGCCCATTTTCAGCAGAGAGTATAGTCCCATGAAGGTTATAGATCACACTGGTGGAAAAATGCCCCTAGAGAATAAGAGCTGCAGGACCTCTCTCAAGCAGATGAAAGTCTTGGTCCCAGACTTGTTTCTTTCTCACAAGGGTTCTAGCCTGAAGACAAGAGACCAAATTCAACAGCCATGTTCCCTCAGACAGCACAGGGTTTGTGGCCCAGTTTTTCACCAGGAGAAAGGAACGGAGAAAGGTCATTTTGTTCTACTCATCCACAAAGAGCCTAAGATACGGTTCCTCAGACAGCTTTTCTCCTCTGAGCCAGCATGTGGAGGATCCTGAGCAGATCCATAGGTTAGAGGGAGTTTCAGTCTGGCATGCAAAACACCCACGTCACTTTTGGTGGTACGCTGGTGTCTCAGCAAGGCACTGTAATGTGCTGTCTGAATAATGACAGCTATTAACATGAAAACAAATAAATACAAACTGGATGTGATTAAATGCAGCATGTAAATAGAGGGAAATGTAAACATCATCATCAAGGTGGTTAAGATTCTGTAATGACATTATGGAAGCATTAGAGGGAAGACAAAGGTAATTGATTAAGGACAGGAGCCAACACATGGAAACAGGAATATTGATCACTCTGGCCCAAGGATTTAATTGTTCCTTACTGGACACTGCTTTTTCCATGGTTCTGCTCTTTCTGTCTCTCCTCTGTATCAGAGGGAATTTTCACCCCTCTGATCACATCTCCCCTCCCATTGTCTCCAGATGGACACCGACTGTTGAAAGTGGAAGGCAGATTTTTGCACTATCCACTTCTTCATTCAACTTTTAAGCTCATTGAAACCTGAGGTCTAAATAAAGGTGGAATACAGCCTGAGGAATTGTAATAAAAATGCCTAAGGGCTTCTGCAAGATGTTAATTAACCTGGTTCATGTGAGGAAGATGGTTGATAACTCAGTGAATATTCGAGCCATTTCAACTGTAGAAGAACTTAACTATTTTACATACCATACTTTGCAGAAACCCCCCTCTGGATTTCATCCTCTAATGTCTATAAAATAAAGGCAATACATATTCTTAGCACATAAGCAATAAATAGAAAAAGCTCTTATGGGATACACATTAGTTCCCACAATAAAAGAACACAAATCAAACTCAGCAGCTGAAGAGCAGATGAGCAAATGATTATTTTGGGCCTCTAATGAAATGATATTGTGAAAGGCATTAGACAGATTGATTAGAGCTCAGCTGACTGACAAAACTGCCCACGCTGTCCACCATTATAATGAATCTACCTAAACTATTTCCTTGAGAGTGTGCACTGGTGTGTGCATCCCTATGCACATGTGTCTTTGTGCTTCATAGCAAATTATTCATTGCTGTTTCTTTATAGTGCAAAAAACAGTCTAACTTGTAAAGATCCATGCCTTAGAATTAGCTTTGAATACACTCTCTGGGTAGGACTCCTGCAAGGATTCATTTTCAGTATATCTGACAGTCATTTCAATTAACACATTTATCAGCATATTTACAACATGCAGCGTGAAATAAAGATCCTGTTAAAGAAAGAAGCAAGCTGAATCAAGCCTCTTAGATTAAAAAAACAGTCAAAATTAAATCATTACCACAAGTTAATATTGAAGCTAAAAGCACAGTAAGAATAGAAATGAAGGTTGGATATTTATACCATTGAGGAGGGTATTCACAGAAAAATATCAGGATTAAAAAGAAGCAAGATGAAGATCTTTTGCTATATAAATGTTATTTGTTCCATTTGCTTTAGCAGAACCCTGCCAACACCCGTTAGTGATATATCTGACCTGCAGTCTTAGAACCTGTGAATTTCAGTTGTACTTTGAGATCAAGGTTTGGAAATTGTTCCTGGAAACAAAGACCTGCATGTGGGTTGGAACAATTAAAGGCAACAGCTCAGGCTGAGGTCTGGCTGACTAGGAATCACTCCTGCAGAAGAGACCTGGGGTGCTGAGGGACAAGGAATTGAACATGAATTTTGCAATCAGCTTTATAGTGACAAATGCCAACTGCACAAAGGGCTGCATTGGAAAAACACAGCTGAGAGTCTGAGCAAGCTGATTTCCCCCTCTGCTTCCACTTGTGAAGAGAACACATTCAGACTTCTGTGTTCAGTTTGGGCTTCACAGGATAACAAACAGGCTAAAGCAAGCTCTTCTCTTGAATGATCAGGGACCAAAGCTTTTGATGGACAAGATGAGGCTTCAGAAGCCAAGCTTGTTTGGCTGCAAAAAAAGAAGGCTAAGGGAAACAACGTTAGTATTTTCAACAATGCAAAGAGAGTTTAAAAGAGAGATGAAGCAAGATTAAGAGCTGGCAGACACAAGGTACAGCAAATGGAAACTAGAAATAGCAATTAGCTATAAGGGAGAAACTCTTCACAGTGAGGGTGGACAAACATTACAACAGAGACCCAAGAGAGGCTGTGCAGCCTCCACCCGTAGAGATATTCAAAGCAAGGCAGCACAAAGGCATCGAGGGACCTGATCCAACATTTATGCCACCCCACTTTCACCTCTGGAGGTCCCTGTCAATCATATCTTTGTAAGATATTTGAGAAGAATAGAAATGTAGGGAGAAAAACAGAAATGTCACTGCACAAAATGAGATTCAAGAATCAAGGAATATGTAAGGCAGACAGAAAAGAATTGCCTAAGTTGAATACTAAGCCAGGCCTAAAGAATTGTCATCTGGTTTTAATAGGCTTAACAAAGACAAACTTCATCTCCCTTTGGAAATCAAAGCCCTGCAGGCTTCTTGTAGGAGGTAATTGAAGACAAGAATAACCTTGAGCTCCAGTCACACTGTACTTATTCATTGCTTATTTAAGACATAGCAACCTATTGTATATTGCTGCAATTTGTATAGCTAATTATATAGAACTCCAGTTACACATTCTGTCTAATTGCTGGAATATACATCCTCTGAAGCCATTAGGAGTGCTACCACTGACTCATTTGAAGAGTCTAATTTAGCCAGCTGAATCATCTGACTCATCTCAGTAGGCTCATCTCAGCAGGCTTCTCTAATGCTGCCCTTTGGAGGAGCTTGTCTCTGTGCAGAGAGCCTGGGGAGACCAACCTGAGGGCCATGTCCAGTGCTCTGTGAATGCTGCCCTTTCCTTCCTCCTTGATGAAGGAGGGATGGTAATAGTTGCATACCTTCACATTTGATGTAAGAATCAGTTGATGTCAGAGCAATTTATCAACAGCAATACGAATAAATCTATTCCATTTGCCAGAGTATAAAAATGGCCTTGTTGAGAGATGGGAAGGATGAATTGGAGGAAGGGTTGCTGACCCTTCAGCTTCAGCTGTTGAAAAATCAGCTTTTCAGCAATATCAATTAATATGGTGTTTTTGGGTCTGTCTGAATACCCTGGCAATGAAACACTCTTTAAAGGAGGTCCAGTTAATTAGGGTTTGCAGAAACCAGAAGATAGGCAAAACCCCCATAATAAATATTGAACTAAGGAAGCTAATCTGTAATAGGATGGCTTCAGCGAATAATGGAGTGTGCTGTTTGTCTCTCTGTGATTTGTGATCATTGAGTGGTTACACAGGTACTCAGGGGGCTTATAAGACAAAAAAATGTTTGAAGAAGCACATAAAATAAAATATGCATTCTAGAATATTCAAGGCATGGCAATGTTTCAGAGATCAAATACAGCTACTGCAGCTGAGTTATATATTTTACACAATAATATAATCTATATTCTTACAGATATTCTATATATTCTACTCTACTGAAATAGATTTGTGGCTGCACCTTTAATGTAAATGAATAGAGCACAAGAAGAGGCACAAATATTTCATTTCTAGAACAGAACTACCACTTTGGAGAACAAATGAGAAATACGGAGAAGAAAGAGTTACAGATGGGAAAAAGGTATGAGAGAATTGGGTCATGGAAGGTATGGCTGATGGTGTCAAAGAGAGCTGAGGGTGGAGTACTGGTTTGGAAGATGTCATTATGGTTGGTGCAGGGTCAAAGGAGCTGAAGGAAGGGATTAGGAAGGGTCTGGCATCATCAAAGACTGAGTCTAAGTACTGCATTTAGCATGTGCAGGGTTGAAAGCAATGGGTTTTGATAAAATAAAACAAAAGAAGGCCTATATTTTAGAAATATGTCCTCTGAGTGGAGAAGGAGCTTGAAGGAGGGAATGAGAATAGATAGGATAAAAGGCAGACAGGCAATAAGTTGGGATGCTAACCATAAACAAAGCAGTAGGGGTCAGATAAAGTGAGCATTCCTGAAGGAAGGAATTGATGATTATACTTTATCTGATAGCCAATATCTGATCTGGAGAGCAGTCAGTGAAAACTTGTGTGGAGACCAAAGTGGAAAACAAGGTATAAGAAATGTCCTGCCTGTGTGACATACCTCATGTGAATGAACCTCAGCAGGCGTCAGCAGAGAAGTAAGGTGAGGATAAGCACTAAAAGAAGCAAACCCAGAGCTTAAAAAGGAAACCTTTACAGGACCCTGTTGAAATTCCTGCTGGAACAGCTGTGCTAGAGCCACCTTGCTCTGTGAGACCTCCAGGAATGACCTGGCCTGTCCTGTGCCCTGGGCAGTGCCAAAGACCAGACCCCACTGCCACGGCTGAGGCCACTGAGATGTGTCGCTTTCTCTGAGGGGCTATTACTCAGCTGAGGGCAGTATCATGACTTGTGCACATTTCCTCCAGGCTTTCAAAACACAGGAGCCACGTTAACACTCAGCACAGATGGACCTTAGTCTATCTGAAGCCATGCAACTTTGGCACAGACAAGCCAGATGGTCAAAATGATAAATATCTTCCACTTGCCATTCACCCTCACACTCTCTTGAATTTCTTCTGGTGTCTGGACAGCCTGCTTTGCTTGGACATGCTCTGAGACAGCCAAGCCCATTTCCAGATGCAGACAATAAAGAAACCCACCTATACTACGCAGAAAAAGACTTCTGTGATGCAGATTGCAGCAGTCTAAAGATTGTTTTGCCAGTTTTGTGTTGGCTCTGGCAAAATGTGTCTCCCACTAACTAAGTTTATTACAGTCTATTCAGATCCCTGCATCTGCTTAGGATCTCAGCACCACGGCTGCCAACTTCAGCAACACGTCAGCATTTGTCAGGGCAGGGGAGCTTTTGCAAAGGCATCACTGTGCACAGACTCAAATGGGGTGTTATTCATCTCTTTAAATTAGGTTGTCTCTGTTGGCTGCATTCCTGTTACAGTCGCTGGAGATCTGGTCAATACAGCCACAAGGCATCAGTCAGTTTATTCCAAAGCAGACGCCCACATTTAGGTCAGATGAATCATGCCCCAGGTATTATGGATAGTATTGACTGTCCCTCCATAAACACAGCTGAATCCCATGCAACTGCCTCAAAAATAAGCACTTACCTTTTAGAAATGTTAAGTTAGAAAACAGCATCTCACTAATTCCCCTCACAGTCACTTGGGGATCAGAGTGAGCCCAGGTCTGGGGAGGTTCACATGAATTCCCATCGGGAAGGATGAACTCACTGCTGTACAAATGCTCCGAGGGCATCGTTTCAGTCCTGACCTCACCACAAACTGCACCTGCCACCTCCTCTGTACCCAAGTAATTTCATTTCTCTACACTTTTGTGTCTCACATGGACACTGTGACATTCCACTTCTCACAATGCTCTGTTGCCTATGCAGACTGTGAGCTCCTGCTGCATCTTACAGGGCTTAACACATACAATCTTGTATTTTATTTCAAACCTCCAGCTGCTACTGAGATATGAGTAAATAATGGAGAAGACACGACAGCTAGTCAGGAGAGCTTTCAGTCCCAAGAATGATTGCACTTTTAACTAAGAAAAGTATGTTTTCATATTGGATTTCTTTCTCTTTTGTGTGTGTGTTACTGTTATTGCTGCTGAGAAAAGCGATTTATTTCAATGTTTCCTCTTGTTTGAAAAGAAGAAAGCTTAACCCTTTCTCTTTCAAGAGTAAAAGTAACCCTACAGGGTATGTAATAAATATTTAAAATGGATAAATTGAAGGAGGAAGTGGGAAAAAAATCATGTCACAGCGGGATAGCAAGGATTTTATTTCAGGGTAGTGACAGCTTCTGTTGTCTCTGCCATCAAATAACTCTGAACTCAGGAAGGCTGCTGCATGCAAATGAAGGCAAATGAAGTATAGGTGTCCACATGATGTGCATCATTGTCATCCAAGTGGCAGGTGGGTCCCCTCAGCACAGAGGCCAAGCGGTGCATGCTGAGTGCTCCCACGCCAGGGGTGGTCCCGTGAGGACAAGGCTAAGACTGGTTAAAAGCACAGCAGGGAGAGCCCTGCATTGCACCTTTCTTTAGCGTCTTAATTTTGGAGTGGATTACCTCCCTCAGTGCTGTCAGGCCACTGTGCTCCTCCATGGATGGAATTTATTTTATCCCTGCTCTAAATCACGAGCGAGAAGAATTGTATGCTGATTAGGTGATAAGCTGTCACCATCCTACCAGGCAGCCACTCCACACCTGTCTTGAAATCAAATGCTGGTCCTGAGCACTGTTTGCAGTAGAGACATGGAATGCCAATCTGGGCAGGAGAGATCATCCTTCCAGAGCCACCATTTTTCACCTTTGCATCTCAAAAAAAAAGCCACAGATTGACTGTGGTTTCCTTTGCCAAGAAAGTCACTTCAAGTCACTGTCCGGGCACTGTTTTTATTTAGGGAAATTAAGACATAGTAAATTGAATATTTTATTCACCTTTCATGGGGAGTCTGGCAGAGTAAGGAACTGGTCCTAGCTCTGTGTCCAAAGTCGTGCTAACACTCTGGCCATGGACCACCCTCACGTAACACAGGGATCCAGTCAGACTCATGGCTCTTCTCAGAGCTACATCAGTGCCTGCCCTGCTGGACAGAGCTCATGGTTTTGCACCTCAGCTTTTCCACATGTTCTGAAATGCCAGTGACTCCACATCACAGCCATGACTTTCTACATTCCCTAAAGCTCAATAAGACAAGAAATAACAAAGCAACAAAAGGTCAGGGTAACCTAAAAGTCATTCCTCCCAATGCAGAGTACAAAGTACGTGTTTTAATTATTCTTCTGATCTGGTAATGGTGTAAATCAGTAGCAAGCTACAAAGTAATGATGACTGTATAAAAAAACCCCAAAATTGGTTAAGTAATAAAAATAGAACACATCTCTCCTGAGGATCTTCTCAAATGTTACTCATTTAAATGTTTTTTTTGTCCTCTAATTGTGATGAAAAACATATCTAAATCTATACCTATTTTATGTATTTAAGAATGGCTGAAATAAAAATTACTTTTACTAACAAGTGATCAAGTAATATTAAAATGTCGTTATCACATTTATCTGTTTACCAGCTGGAGTCCTAATTGAAATTTGTTCAGAACTCATAATAGCATTAGGTCATGTTATGCTTATAACATTAGGCAATGATTACATCTGTGACTTTTGTTTTTAATTAGCTTTTTTCAGTTATCTGGAAGAGATAGAACCTTTCAAGATCGTAATTCATTTTTTATTACAATGGAAAGAGAACAAACCAAGTCATCTTACAGAAGAATGTGGAACTGTACAATTTACATTCCTGTCTCTGGGTCTGTTAGACCTGACTCTATTTTGATTTCTTTTCACTCATCAGTTACGTTAATTGGTTCTTGATGCCCATGAGGTGTGCTGGCGTTTGCACATTTGGGGATCTAAAATAACTTTTTACAAAATAGAGGAGTGTGTATTGTGTCTTACTTTCCTGCTGGCAGTACAGAAGGATTGCTTTTAAGGCAAAGTACTGAAAACCAGAGCACTTTGCATCAGCCGTGCAGCTGAACATAGCCAGAGGTAAATTTTAAAGGAGGTCTCAAATGTAGCCCTATCTGTGATTCAGAAAACTGTTCCAGCACTTGCCTTCATCAGCCACCCCAGCCAACAAACACACACGATTACTCACCTGCTTTAGCTTAAACATCTTGCTGAGTATCATCCTGTGGAAAGGGCAAGCCATGCCAAGCAGCAAGCCCAAAGCAGCACTTCGTGTGCCCTCGTCAGTGGAAATGACACCAACTGCTCTTTAGGAATGAGCTGACTCCAGCGGGTCCCTGGGCTGGAAGTGCCCTGGCTGCCCTCTCTCTTCAAACTCTTGCTTAGTTTGTTGTAGAGTCATGCTTGGAAGAACAGGAGAGTAATTCCATGAGCCAAAACAGGGAATAATCAGCCTTAATCTGCTGGAATGAGTAACTGAGAGAGACTGAGCAGTCCCACTCACTCTTCTGTGAACTTGGGAGCCTGGAGGTATCCATGGCCCAGCAAAGCTTCCACATCCACGGACACAGGCTCACCATTCTGTGCCACTTCTTTGCTCTCAAGCAACACAGAGCAGAAAAGAGAACCTGAAAGTGGGCAGCCATGGGAATTTGGTGGCACTGACTGCTGGGCAAGTGGTTATGGTGATGAATTAAATAGAGTTGGTAGGTTGTGGCCATGGGAAAAGAACAAGGTCATTTATATCAAACACACCTATGGGAGGGGGAACCACAAGAAATTAAGTCTGATGAGCTTACATGAAAGTGACTGGTATCCCTGGAGGGCTTACAGCAATTGTATGAATGTAAAAAATGGGCTCAGAAGGGATGTTGAGATGTAACATAATCCACTCCCCTGCCGAGATGAATAAAGGGGTGAATTGCCCATAAGACACATTGTCTATAATTCTCTTGCTCTGCTCAGAGCCATAGGAGTCCAGCAGTTTTTCTGTCTAGTTGGAAAAACAGCTTTCAGGAACTGAAACAAGAATTGTAGAAAATTCAGGGTGGACTAACAAGAATGATCTAAGGTCTAAAATACACCTGTAGCATTCAGTCATTCTCTGCAACTGAGTATGACCAGTTAATACCACTTGGAGGTGAAAACATGTAGACTGGGTTTCAAAGTGTCTGACCTGATTTCCCTGCCTACACACCAGAAAATTATCCTCCCCCTCGTGGCATCTCACTGTGCCCAAGCAATTCCTTTTCTGTTGACCTGAACCACTGGTCCAATGTCTCAGTCCTTTATTGCTTTTCTGAGAAGACAGGGAGAGGCTTTTCCCCATTGTTAAATGAGCCTGTAGTGCCTATACCAGGGCACAACCAGCACAGGCATTTTCAGTGAGCACAGGAACCAAATCAGTTCCTCTCACTGGGGCTGGTTAAATACATCTTTTCCCTCCTTGGGGCACCTGGGCTGCAGGGGAATGAGCCTCAATGGTTATTCTGGAGCAAAGGACTGAGAGGTTTTGGGCAGGCTGTCAGTGTCTGCTGGGATATGATGCTCACCCCTGCTTGCAAGGAAGGTGAAGGACTTTCCCACGGCAAGCTCCTGCCATGCTGTGCATTCTGCAACCACTCAGAGCCAATGGACACTGGGTTGAGGGCTCTCCTTGATTCTGCAAACAGAGGACTTTATATCCCTGCTTAAATGAGCTGGTAGTTCTGAAACAGCCATGAGAGGTCTAATGCAGGAGGGCAGCAACACTGATTTCTTTTGGAAAACCAAGCATCAAGTTCTGTGTTCTTTACACTGCCTTGCCTGCAGTGACCTGTGTGATTCAGGCAGCCTGCACAGGACAAATATCTGTGCTGAGAAGAGACCAATCTCTTCCTGCTGACACCCTGCACTGTCGGGAGGCCGCATAAGCATGCAGATGTAGGTTAAGTCCCATGTGGGACAGGTGCCAACCAAGGGGACACAGACACAGTCACAGTCACAGAACCGGAGAGCGGAAAGACTAAAAGTGATGCTGGGATGAGGAAAGTTTCATTGAGGATGAACGTGGCAGCAAGAGAAGGCCTTTGCTCTCACTTCTTACAGCCACTGCACCCTTTACTGAGGACAAGACAGGCAACAGCGGCGCTGTTACAAAAAACATGTCCTGCTTGTGCTCTGTATTTTGTACTTGTTCCTAACCAGTGAAGTTTTGGGGGTTTTTTCTTAGTGAAAAAATAGGGGACAATAAGACTCGAGGATCATTATTTATCAAGCACATTTCCTAGGGTGTAGACAATATTTCCAGTCTAGCTTCAGACCAGCTAATGCTGGCACTCAAAACTGCCCTTTCTACAACGTAAGGCAGTAACCCAAGCACTGGTTATGCTGGGGCTGCTTGGGATTTAGCAAAATTCCTCCTGGGACCTGAACAATCTTTCGCAGGCAAAATGTCAGCAAAGTGAGTGCACTGCCACAGAAAACTGCTGGCTCATTTCCTAAATTCAGAGTAGGGAAAAAAAAAAAATCTAACCCAGTCTAAACGTCAATGTAACACCATTAAAGCAATGTAACAAAAATAACTCTGGCCTGAAGACTCGGAGATTTAAGTGAGACTAGAATAGGCCTTTAATTACTTCCATTTTTACTCTTCAGCAGCCTCAACAGGACTAAAATAGTTCCCTCCCTCCTGTTCCCACTGTGTCAGTAGGACAGAGCCCTGCATGAGGATTCACACGCTCCCTAATGTTGTGCCTCCTTAGACACAACAATACCTCTCTTAGCTTTCTCTCCCCTCCCACAGCAGGCATTCAGTGTGGATCAGCCATACCACAGCCAAAATGAGAGGCATGAAGGTGGATTTCCTTTTCAGTCTCAGCTCTGTCTCTTTTTCCCCTTCCTTTTTTCAGAGGAGATGCAGATGGCAGTCGCTCCCTTTGCTGTGTGTGAAGTGTCTAGACAGGAAAAAACTCCCCACAGCTTGTGCAATTTTCTGAGCTGCCTTCTGCTCACCTCCACCTCCTCATTTTCCTCTTTATGTGCTCTCCGTATTCTCCATGTTGCTATTGGTCCTGTGGAAATGAACACATCAAAGCCATAAGTAGTAGTTTTTTTTGCTGCTCCTATGTCCTCTCTCCCCCCTCTTCTTTTAACATTAATATTAATAGCTACTATACCTTTCTTCACTGTTGCTTTCTTCTTGATCCTCAAGGGAGTAAGCCTTTTCTTGGACTTTCTGCTACTGCGAATGCTTGCTTGAAGGAATGCTAGGGCATGCTGGGAAACACAACACCGGTGATGCCTGTGATACAATATTGGGTCGAGCAGCAAAGATATTAAATCCTATTGTACTTACCGGAAGAATCAAACATTCTTTTATACCTGCCACGTATCGCTGGGGTTTCTTTCCTAGTTGCTTTCCTAGCAAAAATAGCTTTTTAATCAGTCCAAAATCTCCAAGGAGAAGAAAAAAATAAATAAACTCCGTCCTGTGCCCTCCTTGATGCTATTCCATAGGGCAGCTGCCTGAGGAGTGAAGAAGCAAATGCTGCTCCCACCTGTTGTCAAACCACACAGACACAGATGCACACTACAGGGACACTCGTCACCAGCACCCTCACCACTTCTATTATTTAAAGCAAGTTAATGAGCTCTCCTGCCCTCCAAGGTTCGCCTGCCTGTTGCTAATCCCTGGGGCTGAGGGCTGAACTCTCGCCTGCGTCAGCCTGGCTCTCGCATTTGTATTCTGCGGTGTGGTTGCGTGTCTGGAGTGCTGGGAAGAAATCCCCCAGGTTTGATTTCACTCACACACATATAATGGAAAAGTGGTGGCCGTGCACAGTGAGTGTGACATCTGTGCTCCGTGGGGGCTGCACACAGTCCATGGTCAAGGTCCTGCCTGGGATCACAGCGGTGCCCAAAAGGCTGAAGGCGAATTTCCTGATGCCATTGTCACAGGGAACAGGTACCATGGTAATGATGAAACTCACTGTAACCCTCACAGTGAGTTATTCCAAGCATGATTTCTGCCTAGATGGATGTAAAGGTTGTTATTTTCTCCTGCCTTGACACCAGGGATCGTCTCCCTTTGATAAGTAAGGATTTCTTTAATCAGAAATCCTTTTGCAGAAGCAAAACGTGGATCTGTGGCAGGAGGGATCAGGGCACTCAAAGGAGACTCACCTTACCCTTCTCCAGTGACATGTACTGCAACTGGACACCGTGATGAGTGACCCCCCTTCCCCCTCCTGCGCTCTCCCAGAGCTGCAGCTGATGTGAGACCAGTGCTTGTTACGGACAGTGGAAAAGCCCCATGAAGTGCAGTGGGTTTGCATCAGCTGCAGAAAGGACTGGGAGAGGACATGAGATGGATTGGTGCTGGCTTTCAGGATATGGCCCCTTCCTATTTGTTCCCATTCCTTCTCCAGCAAAGCCTTTTGCAGGCTCACAGGCACAGACTAGCTGCCCTTTAGTCTGGGGAAATCTCCCCTGTTCCGACCAAAAGGCTGCAGGACTGAAATGTGCTGTGCTGGTACCACAGTTAGGACCTGGAGAAGAAAACTGGTGGGGGAAGAGAAGAACAGTACACTGAGTTATGAATGGGAGAGAAACACCAAACACTTGTACAAAAGCCCACTGCAACCAGTGGGGCTGGAGATTACAGAGACAGAACTCAGGCTCCTATTGCAGCCTTTCTGGAGAAAATAAAGCCTCCCATAAGCACAGCCTTATGTCCAGCAGTGCCAGTCTCACCCATTTCAGCTCCAACCTGCATCACCACAGGAGCTCTAAAGGAAGAATGGCACTTTGTTTAACATGAGAGTCGTAAGAGTCGCTAGTCCAAACAAAGAAAAGGAGGTGGGGGGCTCTATTTGCTTGTCATAATCATCAGTTTGATCTTGTAAAACATGTGCAGCAGCTTCAGAATCTAATGGAGATGCCTTGTGTTTGCAAATGTGAAACCCAAACAGTTTCAGGCAGTGATCAGAGGATGTTTTTGAGATCTCTGCAGGAAACCTAATAGGAAAATTCAAATGAGGTCATATGCTTTGCTGCTTGTCTACAAGCTTCTCCCAAAGGTCTCTCTGCTCTCCCAGCTTATGAGCCTAATTAACCCTCTGCACCGGGTTGCCAGGCATGGAATTTTAAGTCATTATGGGGATGTGTGGCTTCCTTAGCAGCATGTCAAACTCTTCATGTCACACTCCAAGCGCTGGAATTTGCCTTGCATTTCTTTGTTCAGTGTTGCAGGAGGTGGCCAGCTATCTGCACACGCAAAAACTCCACTGAAGGGACCAATTTACAGCAGTCTTTGGACCAAGGGGGATAACAATTCCCCCAGTGTATTTCATGTTTCTGCAGCACACTGGAGCAGGAGGTTCTGAGTCTGAGCTGTCTTTAGATGTTTTAAACTACTTCACAGGCATTAACTATGCCCATTTCATACACACAATCCTACCTTAACCAGCTCCCCTGAGCAACACGGATGGTGTGTGAGCTTTCTGCATATTCAGCTGGCAAGGGACAGCCTGAAGAATTTACACTGCTCCCACAACTCTTTACACATTCCTCATTAGAGAGCCTGAATTGAAGGCATAAAAACAGTAACCAGGAAAAAAAAAATCTCAGAGCAGCATGCAGAGATCCAGGAATCAGACATGAGCTGTGGCACAGACTGCTGTGGAGGTTGCCCTCTCTGAATTTGTCTTTCCATTGCAGCCAGGAATCCCTGGCTATCCTGTGACTTGATGAAATGCAGACGGCACATTTGCTTGCCACACTGTTCTTTTAGACTCTATCACATCCTGATGTTCAAGGCTTTTTCATGGAGTCCAGAAGTCACAGAGTCAAACCTCCTCAGGCAGAGAAGAACTCCAAACCTTCAAATCCCACCTTCTGACGGGGTGCTCTCACCACAATGTGAATAGACAAAACGGTGTCAAAAGTATTTTAAGAGTCTCCAAATATATAATCATAGTTTAAGAGTGGTTTCAGACTCTGAGTAGCAGGACCAATGAGCCCAGATAACAGACTCTCAAACTTCTTTTTTGGTTTGCCTCTTGGTTGGCTTGGAGGACCCAGTGCTCAGCACATTAGATATTGTAAATCATGTGGTACCTGTCACAAGTATCTATTTTCCCCACCATTCATTACAAAAGTAATTGGGAAGTTGCTCAGTAATGTACTAAATTTACACTAATTTTACTGCACTGAATTTAGTGTAAATTCCCAGAGCCTGAGCCTGCTTGGAGGAGCTGCAGTCTCAGTACCATCATGTCCAAAGAAAAGCAATAGAGCTGATGAAGGGTTTGGAGCACAAGGCCTCTGAGGAGCAGCTGAGGGAGCTGGGGGGCTAAGCCTGGAGAAAAGGAGATTCAGGGGGGACCTTATCGCTCTCTACAACTCCCTGACAGGAGATTGTAGCAAGGGGGGGGGGGGGGGCCAGTTGGTCCCTTCCCCCAGATTACAAATGATAGGACAAGAAGAAATGGCCTCAAGTTTTACCAGGAGAGATTTAGATTGGACATAAAGAAAAATTTCCTAATGGAAAGGGTGTACAAGCACTGTGACAAGCTGCCTAAGGAAGTGGTGGAATTATCCCTAGAAGCATTCAAAATGTGTGATGTGGCATGTTGGGACATGGGTTAGTGGTGAACAGAGCAGTGCTTGGCTAACTGTAGAACTGATGATCTTAAAGGTTCATTCCAACCTTAAAAATTATATTATTCTATCATTCTGTACAATGCAGACATGAAGCACTCTCTGTCTAAACTTCTCTCTCCACCTTAAGGAGTATTTAGGCCACTTGTGTGTAGCTGGGCATGGTAGGTTTCTATTTCAAGAGGAATCTTATATGTTGGAAATCCTCTCTGGTTGCTGTCAGAAAAAGGCATGCAAGTCTTTCACTGAATTTGAAGACTGTCTTGTAGGATGTAATCATTGCAGCAGCCTTCATGACATCTATTTTGATTCAACTCCACTTTGCATTTTGTTGTCCTGTATATTGAGACAGCAGATTTTCCTATGGCCAGTAATGCAGTGCTAAAACTATCAAGTGCACAAGAACCATTTTCAGAATGATCAGGAATAAGCTGAATGAAAAGGATGCCTCTGAGTGAAACATTTAGTGAACGGCATGCCAGTTTCTTTCCAAAAAATCAGGAGATGATGGCACAAATTCTGACAGTACACAACCTATGGAGGCTCCTAAAGATGAACTCTGAAGTTATGCGTATTTTAAGTTGGCCTCTATGAACAGTTGGGGCTACTAAATATTGACAACCAATCAAGATGCAAGTAACCATGGTTTTAAATATCTTCCAAGAAGATATCACTGTCCTGTAGCATTCTGATGTAATGATTTGATTAACCAATTGATTAACCATTTATTCCAAGCACCTATTAGTCCTGTGACCTGCTGAATAAAGCATGTACCTTGACTCAGGAGTTTGCATCCACAAATCTTATTTAGTGGTGATTTTTCCTTTCTCTGGTTCAGTTTCTGCAGATATAAAACAGGGATAATGATAATGACCTCCTTAGTAATGCCACCAGGGATTTACTCATAAGCTAATCATTATTGGGGAATAAAACTTTATGTGAGGAACAATTTATTAAAGCATCCCCATGGCTTATTCAGACTCCAAAACTGATTTATGAATGAAGCCTTAGAGGGGAGGTTGATGACAAATGCACCCATCCTAAAGCAGAAAAAATCCAAAGCTCATGGCCACAACTCCAGCAAATAGGTGTGTGTTAAGGCATAGATGTGCACAAATTCTCAGTAGTTCCTCATCTTTATGTCCCTCCTCAACCTTCCTCTGCTGTTGCTTTTGCAGGAGGAGGAGGAGAGGAGTATTTCTTTAACCCTTTTGGTGCAAAAGTACAGGACCCTTCCATGTTCAATCCTGTCACCTAATGAGCTGTAAATACTTCCCCTGCAGCTGTTTCTGCAGCATTACACCCACTAACACCTAGGGAAAAGAAGAGGAGGAGCTGTCCTGGATCGAGTATTTTGGATGCAGGTGGAGAGGGCTCCCTCATATGGCCTGGAGCACAGACCAGGACCATAAGAGCAGTGAACAGTACACAAAAACTTCATCTCCCACCTAATTTTGCTTCTACATGGACAATCTGAAATGTTAATAATGTATTTCTTTTTCTCCTCCCTTTTGCCTACTAACCCCTTTATAAACTCTTTGTCACACATTCCCATTTAAGCCTCTGCAGAGCACTTGGCTTTCTCAGGTGCAAAATTTACTTGTACTGTGAAACTTTAAGATCTGACTGGGTGCCAAATGTGGCTCTTTGGCTCCTGCCATCCCCTCAAGTAGGATTTTAGTCTCCATGCTTACTTCTAAAAATAGTAATTCATCACTGCAAATTACAGTAAGGTTGCAGTTGAACATTTGAAGCACAAGTAGTGTTCTCCTCTATCCTTCCAATTGCAGGGAATGATGTGGGAAGAAATAGGAAGAAGAGAAGCCCAATACATGACTGTGAACCTGCTGTCACTGGCAGAATTTTGGGGTTTGTGTTCATGAGCTGGTCTACATGACACCAGGCCTGCTGGCAATATTGGGTGTGCCTGTCTCCAAGAGGGAAAAGGAACTGTGCAGTGTATAGCAGGGCTCATTGAAAGAGCTTTAGGATAGATTTGAAGGGAAAAATGGATAAAGGAACACAAGATAAGCCTGGCATCACACCAATGTTTGAGGCACAGTGTGCTAGCAAGGTCCTTCAGTCTGCTGTCTCTGTGGAGGTAGAGATGGAGATTCATGTGTCAGCAAAGACACAAGGGTTGTTGATGTGATAGAAACCACAGAAGCTCCTGAAGATGGCCACATAGGAATTAAGGCTTCCCACTCGAAAAGGTGGTGGGATCAACAGCCCAACTTGGCCAACAAGGGCCAGTGCCAAGTCCTGTACTTGGATCACAGCTGCCCCCTGCAGCACTACAGGCTTGGGGAAGAGTGGCTGCAAAGCTGCCCAGGAGAAAAGGACCTGGGGGTATTGGTCAACCAGCTGAACAAAAGCCAGCAGATGATGATGATGTCCAAGTGGTCAAGAGGGCCAATGGTATCCTGGCTTGTATCAGCAATAGTGTGGCCAGCAGGACCAGGGCAGTGATTGTCTCTCTGTACTCAGCACTGGCGAGGCTGCAGCTCAAGTGCTGTGTCCAGTTTTGGGCCCCTCCCTACAAGAAAGACAATGAGGTGCTGGAGCCCCCAGAGAAGGGCAACTGGTGAAGGGTCAGGAGCACAAGTCTGATGAGGAGTGGCTGAGGGAGCTGCAGGTGTTTAGCCTGGAGAAAAGGAGGTTCAGAGGGAACCTCATGACTCTCTACAACCACCTGAAAGGAGGTTGTAGCCAGGTGGAGGTCAGTCTCTTCTCGCAGGTAAAATGGTATAATATCTTCATAGCCAAAAACATTACCTCAAAATCTGTGCATAGAATCATCATCAACTGAAATTCATGCCATCAATCTGTAGGAATTTTGAAGGTCTGTGATCAGTGGAAAGTGGCTCAGATGGAGCTATGATACATTTCAAAGTTCGTATGTATTGAACAGAAATAGACATTCAATGTCACTGTAAAACACTGGCTTTGCCAAGCTTGGTGGAATGAGAAGTGGCAAAGAGGGTCTGGCTTTTCTGGCCGTGTGCTGCAATTTGTTCAAGGTGAGCAGACTGCTTAGTGGGAATGGCACTGGAAGAGGGGGTGGCTGGGCATTGTGCAGCCAGGTTTGCTTTGCTGGACAAGGTTTTCCCAGAGAAGGCAAGAAAGGCTCTGATTCTCCTTATTTTACACCAGTGTAAGTAACATGGGCTGTGCACATTGGCAAAGAGAATTCAGTTTAGATGAGAGCTAGTCCAGAGAGGAAGTTTGTCACCTGACAGTCTGCTCTGCAGGTGTTTCTTCTGTTACAGATGTACCAAGCCCCCAGCGCATTACAGCTTGAATCCATCTGGGCCCAGGTAAGAACTATTGTAAGAAACATAACTGCCTTCTTCCTTAGCTCACTGATGTGGTGAGCACAAGTTGTGTTGTCAGGAATCCCCACAGCACTCTCGGTAAATGACTGGGGAGGGAAGCCTCATACAAACTCACAAGACAAATTATAGTAAAAATTAACAGTGAAAAAATAAACAGCTTAACTGGGCCTTAAAAGAATAGTAGCTGCACTGTGTGTTTTTCAGTCACAGCTTGATGGTTGAATGGCTGCTGGAAATACTAAGAGACTGATTTTGCAAATCTCCCATATGCAGAATCCCTGGGAGTTACGACCGCTCTGTCCTGACTGTGCAATTCCTACCTGCTCATTTCTGCTTCCCTCTGCCCACTGCAAGATGTACAAACAGCCCATGTGGGTGAGCCCCAGCTGGCATCTTTTGCCCAAGACATGTGCTTAAGTGACATGAAAACCTGAATGGAAGTGCAAATGCCCTAAAGCTGGAAATCTTACTTAGGTTCCCATCCAGGTCCCATTTCTCTGGAGAGAACTGTTTTTCTGTGCTTTTTAGTCTGGTAGCAGTTACACAATGGTTTCTGCTTGAATGCAATTGGGGAAATTGCCATCACTATTAGCAAACTCTGTACCAGATGGACAGAGGTCTTCCCCACCTAATTCTGTGTGTTTACAAAATATCCCCCTGCACCTAAAACAAGATTATTCAGGCACTTCTTTTATTTAAAGACCAGGTCCCAAGACTTCTATCTGTGCTGGTAAGATATCCTGTGCTAGTTTCAGAGCACAGAAACTGTGCTAGTTTCAGGGGGACTCGTCTGTGCTAATGAGTGTACCAGTATCCAGCTGAAGGTTTCTACTCTGCAGAAATTGCCTGCAGCAAGGTCCCCACGCTCTGTGCTTCCCGTGATGCCCCTCTGTCTGAAGGAGAGAAGCTGTCCTCTGCCCAAGGGATCCTGCCGCAACTCCTGCAGCTGAGAACACTTCTGCAAGAGAAGTTGGTCATGAAAGTCACCTTGAACATCTTCTTAATCACTTGCCTCCACCATGTACCTGAGAATCCTGTCTTATATGAAACCCAAGGTCCTGACGTAACTTCAGGTTAAAGTCATAAAGGTTTTTTTTTAAACTGGTGACTAAGCATTCATCAGAAAATGAAATGATGTTGGGAGAAAGTGAGTGTAGGATCTACCCTTATTTTAAAATTCAATTATCAGCACAACCATGAAGAACAGCCCTGTGGTTATGTAGATTTAGTAAAGTCATTAAGATCTAAGATTACATGGGGTCCTATTTCCCCTTACTCTCCCTTTTGCTGCCCCCAGCAATCCTGTCTGTTTTCAGCCTATCACAATACAAACGGAAACAAATCACCAGGGGTTAAACAGCCTAAATTGGATTACAGTCACAGTGTTCAGAAAATAGAGTATTGCTGGTAATTGCATTCCATTGAATAAATATCTCTACACTAGTTTACATCACATTAGTATTCTGACAATGATTATTCTCATTGTAATTTCCCTGTCCATGAATAAGTGTAACACAGAGCTCAGAATACAAACAATTGATGTGTTCTGAGTGCTGGTATTTGTTTTGAAGATTAAACAGCATCCTGGTTGGGCATTAATAAAATCTTAGATCAAGAAAATCCTAGACCCTTTTTCTTTCAATCTTGCTGAAGATTTATGAGCCAAATAACTCATGACCCAAACTTGTTCCTGGAGAAGTCAATAGGAGTTCTGCTAATTTTGCTTGCTTCATGACCCCAAAAATTTCTTCTATTTGTATCATAGTTGCCTCCTAAATTTTCTGGTTCCAAAATATTTATGGATAGTCTGCGATGCCTATCTCAATATCAAAAAAATTCCAGTCTAAAATGGGCTGGCACAGTTAGGGGTAAACTTTACTCTTGATCACTTCTCAGGTATTTTATTGCAGCTTTTAGATAACAGCCTGTCTTAAAAATCTCCATACCTCCAGCTTTACTGGGATCACTGACTGCAGCCTCCAAGCAGTGCAACCACTTTGATTTTTTTCAGTGCCTGCTGTTCTTCACTTTCTCAGGGAAAGAGACAATGCCCTGACAGGCAGATAAAACAGGATATAAAGCAAAAAATGTAGAGAGCAATTTAGTCTGGCACTTCTCTAAGTTTCATGGGGTCATGGAAGACACATCTCAAATTTTTCAGTTTCTTTGTTCCTCCAGCTGAATTTGTTTTTGAGATCTTTGATGTTGCCTAGGGGAGTTTAGGGTCCCCCAGTTTGGTGGGTTGGCTGTCTAGAAACTAAGAGCATCACCAATGTTCATGGGCCAGCAAGCTCTGGTGGGAGCTAAGGAGATAAGAGAAGGCAACACTGGCAGATAGACAGACAGAAATACCATTTCATTCCTTGCTGATGGCGCAAGAACAGCCTCATCACCCCACTGAGCACATTTTATAACCCAGCCCATAGCCCTCCCATGAAGCAAAAACCCAATGGCTGGATATCTTAAAGTGGGCATTTGTGCTAATTATTCTTTTCCCTTGCCATAGGTCCAGTAATTAAAAAATGTCCCAGGAGAATTACAGCATTCTTTTCTCTCTGCCACTGAGCAGAAGCATGAGCTATCAATGACATGAAGATTCCATTGCACTGTGCAACTGGCCCAAGTGCCTGTCGGTCTCATCTGTCACATTAGAATGTTCTAGGCCTTGGCATTTCCATGTTTCCAGGAGAATATCTTAGTGATTATGACTTTTTATACTGCTTTGCATGGAAAAAGTTTTTTTGGAAGCGATATCAGCTTTCTTGCATAAAATGAAAGAAAAAAAGAAAAAAAAGACTGTGAGGGCAAGGGAAGAGGAGACATGAAAAAACAGAGATAAGTATGATGATCGAAACTTGAATTAGCTGCACCTATATAAGTATAAAGCTGAGAAGCTGGTCATTGTTTACAATATAAATATAGTATTAGAATAAGGCTATCAATAATGGACAGCCACTGGGAGGCAAAACCTACCGTGGCTGGCATTTTCCAAAGAATTATGGCACCTTGGAGTCCAATTTCCACAGTACTCCAGCCTGTAATCTTGTTGATAAATCACTTCCCTTATGTAGGACTTGATGCTAAACATTGAGAACAATCCACATTTTACTGCCAGTTCCAATTGCATAGGGGAAGAACAAAGCACTCTGCAAAAACTGTTATGAAACTGAAAACTGGAAGCAGTACAGAGCTGCATGAAAATGAAGTGCAGCAAGGATTCCACCACTTTAGTCCTTTTCCTGGCAGCCGAAACCATATACACCAAAGACTGAAAGTGGCTCTATGCAGTGCTGATTGTCTGAAAAACAGATAGGGGATACACACAATCCCTCTCAGCAGCATCTTACTCTGGTGTCACCAGTGGACAGACTTTAAATACCATTGCCATTCATTGCCATCATGCGTGATCTGATGAAGATGGAGGGGAGAGCGACAGACAGGCTGCTGCAGAAGGCTCCATCCAGGCACAGGCATCACAAGAGCCCTTTGGCAATACAGAAGCAGATCGTGGTGTTTGGACTCTGGTAGGCACAAGAGGAATGACCAAGAGGGCTAAGGATGGAATGGTAATGGTGATGCTGCCCGAGGCATCAGCAATTCAACCTGGAACTTTAGGAACATGAATATCCTTTTTTTTAGCAACATTTGAGTCGTAAGTTCATCCCGAGGCCATGTGCATTTGAGGCTGGGTAAATGAGGATTTATCTGTCCTCCACATCACAGGTCTACCTTCCTCCAGGCCTCCAAAGGGATAAAGCAATCCTGCAAGCTCTGTGAACACCAGCAGAACGTTTCCCTCTTCATTTAAGCAAAGGGATGGATACACCCTCCTGAAGGAATTCCACCAATCTCCTTCTGCTGAAACCTAGCACAAGCAAGCCCAGTGACAATGACAAAAGCTGGGGCCACGCTTCCCTGAATGGGGCATAATGCAGCATTAATTCATCCTGGTTTTTAACGAGGAGAGCTAATAACTTCAGTCAGGAATTTACGAAAATTGAACTTAGGCCACTGACCCAAGACACAGCAATTTGGAGGCTGGAAGAGAGATAAACAGAACCTATTACATGGCAGCAGCATTTAACTATGGCAAGAGTGCTGATATCTGACATCTGAGTCTTGGATCAGTAGCTACAGATACCATAAAACCACTGCATGCAATTAGACACAGTCTGTGATGTGCATTTCATAATAAGGCCAGAAGAACCACAGCATGGGTACTGACTTCATTCACAAACTACAAGCACAATTTTTCCAGGTCGCAGTTAAAGTCATTTTTAGCAACAGCAAAAAATATTCTTGTTTCCTGATAAGTATTTACAATCTTCCCCAGGTCTTGTTAATTAGTCAGATTTTATTTTGCTTATGACATTAGCCTGGGGTGGGGGGGGGGGGGGGGGGTGGTGTTGGAGGGTGGAGTCATGGTGAAATAGGTGATGAAGAAGATCTTGTTCCAGAATAGCAAAACCCATAAATCTGATCATGCTCCATTTTTTCATTAGTATACAAAATTAAATTTTGTATACTAGAAACTAGAAAATATACAAAATTCCAAATTTTTACTGAAACACAATAGGTGGTTTTGCTATCTTCATTTAAAAAGCAGCCTAACCCCACAATAGATTTGTGGTAAGTATTGCTTTTCTTTTTTTTTTCCATATGAGTTACAAATATAAAAAATTAGATCTGACCCTTCCTTTCCCAAAGCCATTCTCAAAATCACATGCAAAACTGATCCTCCTGGAAGCCCAATTTACTTGAAGCACCTTCGCTCCACTTGGCTAAAGAAGGAGCAATAATCCATGTGCTGGTCTCTGCTTATAAGCCATTTCTAAGAAACAAATAACTTAATCTTAGCAACAACAGGGTTTGGTATTTCCAACCAGAAGCCTTTAACAGAGAAACCTTTCTGGAAAAGTTAAAAACCTCCTAAGCAATCAACTTTTCAAAGCCTCTTTTGTGGAATGAATAAGGCCAGCTCCAAGCCAGAGGAGCCCAGACATGCACAGCTCTCAGTGACTTCACCTCAGATGCCACCCGGGTGTCCATCACAAGCTCTGAACACAGAAGTACCAAACAGACCATAGTCCCTGAGGGCCAAGCTCCCACGGCCTTGCTTGCAAGAGGAGGACCTTCTCACAAGCCTGTTCGGACCAGTGAAGAATGGAAGCAACCTCATGCCTTAAAGCATGCATTTATTTGGGATTTGTAATGGCGATCTTTCGTAAGAGCTGGCACTGCGGTTACTGTGTAGAGCTTGGATTTCAGGCTTAAGCCCATCAGTACTAATATGCCGAAATTTCTGTTGGGGAAGGGAATTCATGAGCCCCTGACCGTAAGAACCCCTGACTGCTCCAGCCTGTCAGCCCCATCCTAGGGCAGTGACAAGGTCCCCTGGGCACGCCCCAAGGTAACCAAGAGGGTGCTGGTCACCATGGAGAAAGTGCACACACAGCCCTAAAACATACAAACAGCTGGGGGAGAATCAGGGACGCAGTTTGGGGCCATTGGTTCAGACAACCCGGTATATCTGCAAGGATAAGGAAAGTTAAAGTCTCAGGCATTCACAGACAAAGACATTTCCAGGCAGAAAAGGTTTCTGCCTTTGAAGTCCAGGAAATTCAGAACTTAAGTATTTAGACAAGGAGAGCCTCGAGGATTTATTTTCTCTTCACAGAGTTTCAAACTGAGCAGAAGATTTTATCTAGTTCTTACTGAATCAAACTCCAGCATAGAATTGAAAGAAACTTTAAATTATACTCACTGAATCTGCTTGGCATTATTACTAAGCAGATCTATCATGAGAATAGATTTACCTGTGAGAATCATAGAATCCTAATTTCAGAGGTCCTGCAGAGGTCATCTAAATTAACCCTTTCCAAAGGAAGTCTGTTTAGATCAGATTATTCTGGGATGGATCTGGATGAGTCTTTAATTCTTTCAAAGATGAAGACTAAATAATTATTTCAGTATTTGAACACTCCCTTGGTAAAAAACCCAAACCAACAAACAAGGCACAACCCCCCCATCCCTTTAATATTTGAAATTGAATTTTTCAGATTTCAGCTTGTGTCTGTTGGCTCTGTCACTGTCATTCTGCTGGGGAGCCCAGAACTGAAGCAGCACTCCAGATGCAATCTCATAAGTATTCAGCAGAGGGGAAAGATCACTTTGCTGGACCTGCTGGCTACACCCTTATTAGTACAGCCCAGGACACAGTTTTCCTTGGAAGGATATGCTTGAAATCTGGCTTTTATATGGCTTTAATTAGTCTGTACTGGAAACCTAGAATTGGCAATGTTTCCCTCTGCACTTATGAAAGAAAGTGCAACAGAGACTGTGATTCAGACCACAAATAGTTCAGAGTTCCTCATGGATGAAGAGTCAAATGAAAATGAAAAATAAAAAAAAAAGCAAAAAGAAAGAAAGAAAAAAAAAGTATGATATTTCATTAGACTGATGAGTCTTGCTGACTCTCATCAGTACACAAAATTATTCTGTGTGGTACAGTCATGGAGGAACCTCTTTAGAGGATCCAAAACCTGACTAATTTGTGATTTTTTTCTGCTGTAACCAAGCTACAGTTCTTTAATCTATCCTGAAGTCATCACCTTTATGTGGATTTCACTGTTACTTCGACCAAGGAAATGGCATAGACTATAGACATTGTTTTGCCTGATCTATTCTATAGCAGCAAAATAACACTGTCTTGTTTCTGATTACTCTTAGGATCAGTAGATTGTAAATGTTAAAAAGAGAGAACACCCAGTAGAATTAGACCATTGAATCAGTGTATCCCTGAAAGAGCACAATGCACACAACTTAATTTTTCTTCCCTTGAAGTAATTTGGAATTTTCCCCTCTCATTAACTATGTGTTGGATTTAGTTTATAGCAACAAACGAGGGACCTGTCAGGTGAAAAATGAGAATGTGAATCTTCCATAGAGGAGTGTTTTTATACTGCTCATTCTAATACAAAACCGCACTGAAAAATGGCTTTGCATTGAAATCACTTTGAATTTAAGGCAGTAGAGATTTAAGCTGATTGTTGCAGACATTTGCTACAGTAAGTGTTTTGGTCCCTTGGCATGGTGGCCTTGCTGCCTTCCAAAAACCAGTGCTTCTGTCTTCCCCTACAGATGATTTATCTTTACCCACAGCTTTGCTCATGCTGTTATCTCCTTCATGTGGAACCATAAAACACTTGAATCAGAGCAAGAGAACACCATGTTACACAGAAAAAGCCGAGAAAGGGGATTTGGTGTGGAGCTGACATCGTTAACCTGTACAGGGGCTGTCTGAAATGAAGCACTGCCTGTAAGCACGAGCACCAAGCCCAGCCTGCAGCTGGAACCACACGTGAGGATGGAAAGCATCATCAAACTGCTCGGAGTGCTGCTGAGCTGAGACGAGTTCAGAGCCCTGCCCTGAGCCTCCTGCTGTGCTCTGATGGACAGCAGAGGAGGATGAACTCGGATGGCCAAGGGGCTTCCCTGCAGCAGCTGATGTGATCCATCAGGCTCCTGCCTAAAAGATAGCCCAGGGAAGGAAAGAGGGAGGGAAGGAGGGAAAGGAATAAAGAAGGGAATGAAATAACAATGAACAGCACATTGCTCATGCTGTCCTCTTTCCCCACTTGGAATCAACCCACATAACCAGGTGGGAGAACATCTGTCTCCAGAAAAGCAAACGCATAGGGCTGTCAGTTCTAACAGGTATGAAAGTCATTATTACAAACACACACATCATTATCCAGAGACCACTTTATAAATCCAACCCAGCACTGCCATCCAGCAGGCCAGAAGCTTCCTTGACAGTAGATTCTACTAGGAATATGGTTTTCACCTAACTAGTTCACAGGATTGGAGGAATAAGCATCTGCTCCTTGCTCTCCTCTCACAGGCACTATCAGAAAGGGCTTGGTGGAAGACAAGGATAATACTGATTCTTTCTTAAACAGGAAGCACAGCAGCATTTCCTCATGCTTATGTACCTTCCACAAAGGGGCAGCAATTGTTTAACACACAGACCTACTATTTGTCTACAAGCCGAGGAGGTTGTCTCAAGGTGTGCATTTAACTAAGGTGGACAAATGGTTCCTGGTAGCAGGCAGTAATGAATGAATCCACAGGAGTGACTCCAGCCTGCCTAGGCTTGGCTGGTCCCCTGCAGCCTCCAACAACTCAGCAGCATCATTAGTGAGTTACAGGAGAGGGATGCTTGCAGCTGACTGAAAACCACCTCGCTGGAACACGTTTGGTGTGTGTGCTGCAGGGAATTTCCTGCATGTTGCTTCCAGAGGCAGGCCTGAGTAAAGAGTCAGGGACCTCCCCAAGCACTGTGCTCATCAGCAGGCTGATTCTAATTTGGATACTCCTGCACCCTGGAAAAACGTGTCACCTACCTAGCAATCTCCCTCTCTGTCTCCATGGGCCTTGTTATCAGGCTCTCCAAGCACCTCAGGACCTTAATGGTTTTATTTATCATTGCAGCACTTCAGTGTAACAAGTAGGAGTAGCTGCTATTCACAGATGTAGACCAGAGCCCTGAAAGCATTGATCTTCCCATTTCATTTCATTAGAAGTCCAAATTCATTGCTAAAACACAGCTGGTGCTCTCAAGGGTGTCTTACTGCTCACACCCAGCTTTGCTGGTGCCTCAGTCTGATGGGGGTGTGTGCAAAGCTGCCTCAGACTGATGCAAACTGCAGCCCATGAGCTTCCCCCAGCTCTGCCACAACATTAATGCCCCAGAGCAGATCCTCCAGCTGCCTGCTCCCTCCTTGCCTTGCTCAGCAAATTCTCCTTCCACAGGCATACCCACAGCACACCTGGGGCTGATGCAGGCTCATTCTGTGCATCCACCTGTGGTGAGGGCTGTGGGAGATGGGCAGTGTGACAAGAGCCTTCTGAGAGCCCTACATGGAGGGCAAGCTGTGCACCCTTTCCCACCCTCTGCACACACCGTGAGCCAGCTTAGCCCAAGGCATTCCCTGGTGCAGCTGGCTGTGTATGAGCCCCACAGCTGCTACCCCTGCAGCACAGCAGCTTCAGCAACCGAGATCAGTCAGGGGATTTGGAACAGGCCCAGCAGAAAGCCCTAAACATCACCTTCACAGATGGTTGAGGCTCTGCATCTCTGTTTCCATTGTCTAGGGAAGAAAAAACATTAACCTGTTTCTCACTCTAATGGGTGAATGACAAGGTGGATTATCTGCTCAGCTACAACTCCTGTACTTTGCCATGGATCTGCAGACAAAGTTGTGGGGAGCAGCCATGGCCAGGATTTCTGGGTCAAGTTAGCAAGCATCCAAAGTTGGGCTGAAGAGAGCAGCCCTCCTCACACATTCCCAGCTGTGTTACCACCTTGAAACTTGTGTATGGCCACCTTGGCCTTGTGTATGGCCACACGGTCTGACCAAATCAGTCTCACATTCTGGCACAGACACTACCCACAGGAGACTTTGCTTGGTGATTCCTCTGTTCCTCCCCATTTAAATGGGGGCATAAGCACAGTCATAGAATCATAGAATCATAGAATCATAGAATCACAGAATGGTTTGGGTTGGAATGGACATTAAAGATGCCCTAGTTACAATCCCATGCCATGGGCAGGGACACCTTCCACTAGATCAGGCTTAAAGTCCCATCCAGTTTGGCCATGAACACTTCCAGGGATAGGACAACCACAATTTCTCCGAGTAACTTGCAGTCACATCACAGATTTTCTGGAAAGAGTGATGTGTTTACCTCATATTAATACTTTCATGTTTTATCAGCAGCATGGCAACAGCCAAAGAGTCCTTCCCCTTACTAATAGCTTTTGCTTAGGTACTGCACACCAGGAGCAATCATCAAAAGTTTCTTCCATCAGAAGTCCCACCCCTTCCCAGCTGCAAGGACACGCTGTGCTACCAAAGCAGCCAGCAGTCCTGTGACATACTAACAGACACATCACAGGAGGAGCTTCCAGGGCAGAAGCTCAGCGTGAGACAGATGAGAGATGCAAGGGAAAAGTAGTTCTCATGCTGGAAAGATGTGTATACTGCACCTCCTTCCTTGTTAAGTTATGTTTGAAATATAGTTAGTTGCTATTTTCTAGTAAAAAAAAAAAAAAGTACTACATTTTAATTAAGCTTTTCCTGCTGCTCAAGTCGGTTTGATAGCAATTCCTACAAATCCAGGCCCCTACTGACATATGAATTACTTCATTTTCATTTGCTGAAATGCACCAATTAAAAACTCACAGTGGAAGAGCTTCTGAGGTACAGCTTGGATGTCTCAGTTAAAAACTCTGTAGCTCTGGCAATCTCAGCAATTTATTTTGCCACAGATCACATTTAGTCACAAATTACAGTGCTGGAAGTAGATAACAGAGCCATAAGCTTCCAGTAAGAGTTTTAGAAAAAAACAGAATTTGCTCTCTGATGTGGGTCTCTCTCCTATCTGCAGTTTGTCTAATTCTCATTTCTTGAATATATCGTAAGCCATGCTACACTATAAGGAATACCAAAGATTATATGTTTAGAAGCACACAGATGTCAATCTCTCATCAAAGATTTATGGGTTAAATGAAGATAAAACCTTCCTGACACCACAGGCTCATTATCTCTCTCATGTTATGCCAAATATGAAACTCAAGGTTCAGAAATACCAACATTCTCAGGATGTTTTTCAACATTTTGAGGTGCATAAATTTTTTGGTTCTCAAAATTCCTTCTATTTCTCCTGGAGACACAAGCAGAACCACTGAGTAGCACGGGCATATTTCCCACAGAAGCCGAAATTTGTGTCACTAACTCTTGTTTCTGTGTTCATGAGGCCTGGCCCAGCAGAGGTATCAGTATGGCAGGGCTCTAACACAACAGAAACCAAGAGGAGCAGATATCTAATAGCACCTGGGTTACACCAGAAATGAAGGATATGCGAGACCCAGAGGTCCAACCTCTTCCAGGACAGACATGAAGAAAACTCTGTTATGAGCACATACTAAAACCAAAACTTTCAGATCTTTCTGGTGGGTCTGTTTGAATAACTCCTGATGAAGATACTGCATGATTGTGAGACATTTGAATATTCATTAGAGAGGACCTCAAAGCACTCTCATCCCCTTCCTGCATCTGATCTAAGAGACGTTGTCATTCTTTTCCTTTTTTTTCAGACTGATTGAATGGGTATTTAATGAGCCCATACAAAGCTGAACAGCTTCAGTGGGACAGAGAAAGCAAGAGTTGCTCAAAAAGAGCCTACAGTCTGGTGGCTTTCAGTACCCCCCTGGGAGATATTGGTTCAAGTTCCTTCAGTGAGATAAGAGACTTCAACCTTGGTCTTTCATACCCCAAGGAAGCAATCTTAAATATTAATGCTTTTTATTAACTGACGCGGCACCATTTCCTCTTGTGTGTGAGAAAATCCAACCTCATTAAAGCACTTAACCTTGGGAGAGTATTAGACAGTGTAACAAAAGCGAAAGGAAGAGCCATGTTCCAACAACGGTCAGGACACTAACTCTGTCCTATTCCCCACCAGTGACCTTCTGCATTCCAGGTTTGATGAATCTCATTTTGGGTGGCATTCCTGGCTTTACAGGACCTTGGTGCCAGACTCGGGGATGCAGCTTCCACTGGAGGACAAAGAGGTAACAAAAGCAATGCTACAATTCTGAATCCAAATATCCTTGGTGGACTTAGCTGTGGCTGTCAGGGAAGGACAGAATCCATCAAGTGACTCTCAGCTCATACACTTCCCTCAGTTAAGAGCATGATTGATTTCTACAGAACTCCATGGAGGAACTTCCATGGACTTCACTAGGAAGTGGTTTATTTCTCCAGTGCCCCTAATTCCGCCACGGTGTTTAAGCACTCTAGTTCACTAGGTCTATGATGTAGAGTGCTTACATGCCAAATGGAGCATACTTTATCTCAGTTCTCATAAAACTCTACTGCAAATAAAGAAATGGAAGCTATTAAATAATTCAAGGGTGTCATAGCCATCAGCTGGCTGAATACCTGTGAAACAGAATGTGCCTACAGAATATGACACTAAACCTTGTCTTGCTCTGAAGCATTGCTAAGAAAAAAAATAAACACATAGCAAGACTTTTTGCTTCTCATCCTGGGTATCTTTTAATAAAAATAACAATGTGACCACAGAATTTCATATCCAAATAAGGATGAATTATGATTTCCAATCAATGTGACCTTTTTAAATCTCTGGATGTAAAATATGTGTAAGGTTGCAATTGGAGCAACAAGATGATATACCATTGGGACAACAAAATAACTGTTACATCTAATCCTCAAAATTAGCTTTAAGTTTAAAGCTACCACCTCTAGCACTGCAAAGGTCCCTGGGTAATAGCAGCTGCATAGATTAATGGAAGTCATTTGCTCCATAGATGTCCCACAGTCTCTAAGCCAAGAGGTGCAGATCCCTCTGTATACATCAGTGGACTATATAGCCAAGCAGCTTTGGCTTCCCAGAGAGCAATCCAGCACAGCTGGTATTTTTGCCTTAAAAGGGGCTATCAAATCTTCAGGCATATCAATTGCCATACAAGCTATGTTGAGACCCACTAGAATGGTATTTTTATGTCAGGAACTTGTAGATATGTGTTGCTGGATTCAACAATAGATTGAGAGCATATGGATGTGAAATTCAGCTGTGAAAGGAGGGCTGTGCAGAGCTGAGCGAGACAGATCTCATGTAGATTCAGCCCTGCTTCCTTGCAGTCTTTGTGAGGACTGAGATAAGGGAGTTGCTGGAGTGAACCCACTCCAGAAGCAAAGCTGGGTTTCGTCTGGGGTGGAGCTTTTTCTCCAAAACAGAATTTACAAAGAACAAATAATTATGCAATCTGAACAAGCAAGTGACTGGAACCTGGGAATGACCCCAGGGAGGTATCATATTTAACAGTGTGAGCTTCCCTGTTGACTTGTGTTCACGTACGGCTGAAACTGTGTTTCCTCTGCAACATGCACAAAGCTCAGCACCTCAAAACTGGGAAACAAATGCCAGCACACTGAGCAAGGACTCACCTAACCAAGGACCCTCCCATAGCAGGGTCAGAGGTGTGCCTTCAAACTCTGCCCTGCTGCAGTTTGGGCTCCCAGCTCAGGAACTGCGCAACCGTTCCTGCCTCCCCTTGACATCCAAAGGCTGCATTATCTTCAGCAGATAAGCACCAAAGTCCTCTTTTTTTTTTCTTTTTTTCGAACACTGTACAAAAGGTCAATTCGCTCTCTAAAAGCACAGTCACTGAGGTAGCACACACTGTCACCAGCCACCCTGCCACCCATGTGCCTGCAGAGCTTAGCTGCTTTGAGGCTTAGAGGTTAAGCATGAAGAAGTTTTAAGCACCACAATTTTAGGCAGTAGTCCAAGTGATATATAGGCACTGTAAATTCTTTGTGGATTTTCCACTCAATTCCTTACCTATGTGTGCAGTAAGTCATTATGGATGTGGTTTACGATACAAAAATACTCACCAATGGTTTCTTATCCTAGAAAGCAGCTGACTGAACAGAGAATATGGATTCCATGGAGCAGTCATGGAAAGGAAACTCAAAGACATCAAAGAGATTAAAGCAGCTGACAAGGTGCAGAAAATTAAGCACTGAGGTGAATTGAAGCAGACGAGAAAAAGAGAAAACATGATAAAGAACTGCAAATCTGTGTGGATGTGCACGAACACACGAGTGACTGCCTGGGCCGTACTGAGTTTCCACTCATGCACAGACACAGCACTTGAACACAGAGCTGACAAACCATTTTAGCAAAGAAATATAAGTGCTCCAGAAATGGTAAGGTACAGTGCTGAGACAAAGCTTCCAGTGGAAATGGGAGAACATTAAAAAAATCACTTCTGTGTTCAGTCTAGCTCCTCCTTTTAGGATATTCTCACTTTCACACATGCCCATCTTTAATTACTGAATGAATTTCACAATGCTCTCTCTGTGAAGCAGGGCTCTCTTTTGTCCAACAGCAGCTACAGAGGAGAGCAACCGCAGAGGGAAACAGGCAGTGCCCAGAAATCACATCTACATTCAATACATTTTGGACGTTTGCTCAACGAGCCTTGATCCAACCCTGCTACTAGAGTACATCCAATTTGGTTGGATGTGAGAGAAACGTGCACTCTTTGAAACCACACTGGGATGTAAACCAAAGTGTGTGTGTGATAAGGGCGGGTGTTTGGAAGATTAATTTCAAAAATGATCCCACAGAAACAGCCACTAGTTGAACCCAAAACAAGAAGGTCCTGATCTGGCTTTCTATCACTGCTGCAATTGCTTGCAATGCCCCACCATCCCAAGCAGAACAGAGTGCTCATCCCCCCAGCCCCAGATACAGCAATTCTCCCCACCCCAAAGGGCAGGCTTATATTTGAAACCACAGAGATGTAGAACCTGATGGAAACTGTATTCTTTGAGCCCCTGGGCAGTGCCCAGGGCCCTGGTAGCACTACACTTGTTCCTTCATTTGCTGCTATTTAGCGGATCCTCAAAACAGCAGTGTTGCAGTCGGGTTTATAAATTACAAGATAAGACAAAAGGAATAAATGAGACAAAATTAAAGACATTACTCCTACCTCCCATAAATTATCTCTGTAATCTATTTCAACAGCGTGAATTTACCAGTGTACGTTAAAATAGTATGAAAAATAAACCCACCTAGCACACTAACTAGGCATTAATGAAAAAGCAGAATATTGTTTTGTGTTCTCCAAAACACAGAAAGAAAAATATTCCCACCAGATCTCATAATGCCTTTCTAGGGGAAAAAGAATCATAATCTTCTATATTGAAAAAGAGACTGATCTGTTCGAGTCGGAAAGAAAATAAATTAATAAACCTAATTACACACTCGGCGCATAGAGAAATGGAAGGCGCTAAGCCAGCCCAGGAGAACCGGGCGCTTTGATTGTGTTCACTTTACAACTTCCCTGTCACTGTGCGCGGCCCCAGGGAGGCACCTCCCGGCGCTCCCGCGGGGGCTGCGCGGGGCGGGCGCTTCCCCAGGGCAGCTCCGCGCCCTGCTCTGCGCGGGGCACGGCGGCGTCCGCACGGCCACGCACCGGAGCTCCGCTTCGCCTCTCGGCGCCGTCCCGGGCAAACTCCGGCCGCGGAGCCTCCCCCGAGCGCACCGCGGGCTGGGCGGCCGTGGCACCGCTCCCTTAAAGGCGCCGCGCCCGGGCGAGTTGCGCTGAGCGCTGCACACCCGCTGCCCGCGCAGAGCTGCGCAGCGCCGGCGCCCCCAGCCCCGCGCCCGACCTCCGCCTGCCACCAGCCTCGGCGGGGAGCAAAGCGCTTGGCATGTAGGAGCGAAGAGAGGGAGAAGGTGCGGGGCGGAGGGAGGTGAGGGGGAAGAAGACGGGGGGCGGGGGGGGGGTGTGAAAGGAAAAAAAAAAAAAGAGCTGCCTCTTTAAATGCTGGGGGCTGAGCGCTTGCCGGGGCGTCCGCGGCGGATCCAGCCTCCCTCCCTCCCCCGGCCGAGCCTCTCCGGCGCTCATGCCCAGCCGCGGAGCCGGCGGCGCGGCGCTCGGGCGCTGCCGCTGCGCGGGGAGCAGGAGCCGCGCCGGGCCGGGGCCATGATCCAGCCGCGCCGCCGCCCCGCCGGGTCCGCCCGCTCGCCCTGAGCCGCTCCCGGCGCCGCGCAGCCGCCGGCCCCGCCGGGTAAGTTCGCGGCCGCCCGGAGCCGGGGGAGGGCGGGGGAGGCGCACCTGGCCGGCGGCCCGGCCCGGCACGGCGCGGCTCACCTGGGCGGCGGGCGGGTGCGCTCTCGGCCGGCCCCAGCCCGGACCTCCCCAACTCCCCAGGCGCTCGCAGCCCCCTTCTAACAGGTGGCTCGGTGCCTGCCCGCTCTCCGGCGCCTCCTGTGCCTCTCTCCTCCTCCTCGCCGCCGCCTAACAGGTGGTGGTGCCGCCGCGCCTTCCTCCGTGCAGGTAGGGAAGTGTCCCTTCCTCCCGGCCCCGAGGGGCTCCTGCAGCCCCGGGGCGCTGGCAGGGACCGCGCCGAGCGGGGAGAGCTGCGATGCCTGTGGAGGGGAGTCGCGGGGACAGGCGGGGTGTCCGTGGAGGGGAGTCGCGGGGAGAGCCGGGGTGCCTGTGGAGGGGAGGGAGCCGCGCTCACGCCCCCGGTGCTTCTGGGGGCGCCGCTCGCCCGCGCTCGCCCTCATGGCCCCGCCGTGTGTCTTTCGTTGCAGCGGGCATGGGGAACCAGGTGGAGAAGCTGACCCATCTCAACTACAAGGAAGTTCCCACGGCTGACCCGACAGGTATGGACAGAGATGAAGGGCCCAGGATCGGGGTCTCCTACATCTTTTCGAATGACGATGATGAGCTGGAGCAGCAGCAGGATTCGGTGCATGACCTGGGGGGTGAGAACCCTGCCCTGCAGCCCTACGATCCCCAGCTGCACGAGGTGGAGTGCTCAGTCTATTACCGGGATGAGTGCATTTACCAGAAGAGCTTTTCGGAGGAGGACATGCAGCTAGAGGAGGGTGATGAAGGAGGTGGGGGGCACCTGAGCACCTACACCCCGGAGAACCTGCTGAATAGGTGTAAACCAGGCGACCTGGTGGAGTTTGTGTGCCAAGCCCAGTACCCGCACTGGGTGGTCTATGTCGGAGATTTTCAAGTTGTGCACCTGCATCGGCTGGAGGTGGTGAACAGCTTCCTCACCGATGCCAGCCAGGGCAGACGGGGCCGCATTGCCAACCAGCTGTACCGCTACAAACCCCTCAGCCCGGCCGTGGTGGTGCGCAATGCCCTGGAGCAGGTGGGTTGCAAGGATCGGGACTTGAGCTGGAGAAACTCTGAGTGTTTTGCTGCCTGGTGCCGATACGGCAAGCGAGAGTTTAAAATCGGCGGGGAGCTGCGCATAGGCAAGCAGCCCTACCGATTGCAGATCCGCCTGGGTGACAAGCGCAGCCACACGCTGGAGTTTCAGAGCCTGGAGGATCTGATTATGGAGAAGAGGAGAAATGACCAGATTGGTAGGGCTGCTGTGATCCAGGAGCTCTCCAGCCACCTGCAGGCTGCAGAGGAGGAGGAAGAGGAGGAGGAAGACCATCATCATCCAGGTGCTCAGACTGCTGTGGAGTAGCAGCCTCAGCACCACCATACTGCTTAGCCTGGGTGATGGGGATTAAAACTGAAGGCTGCGAAATTGAGCTGTTATAAGCCCTTTGGGCTGCTTCGGTGCAGCTTCATTCCAATCACATGTGAAAGGAAGGGGGAAAGCTGATTAAGTGTCTGTGCTTTAGTGCTTAACTCCTTCAGTGCTTGATGATAAAACCCCTGACTTACTTGTAGAGGATAAAACTCAGGGCAATTCTACCCCTCTCCTCTTCCACTTCCTTCCCCTCCTCTCAGCCGTGTTCGCACATAGCCTTTTCCTTAACCATCTGCCGGTAGGCCTGACCCTACAAGATGCTAAATGCCTTTGACATCTACTTATCAGCAGAAGTTAATAGTATTTAATACCATTAAGAAGTAGCCAACTTTCAGGACATGACCATGTAGCTATGAGCATGAGGATACTGATTTCCCTTCTCTGCTACTGTTTCTCTTCAGCTGTGGCTTCTGTTGGTATTGCAATGAGCTGCCTCTTGCCCCGTGCAAGGCTTCATGGGTTGGTAACCAGTCCCCCAGAAGCTGTAAGGCAGAAATCTCCACCGATTTAAACAAAATGGGTTTGATGTGCCTGGTGCCTTCTTAATTGATAGGAAGTTGCAGGTGGGCTGGGGGACCTTCTCCTTTGCCATCAGCATGTGGCTTTGGGGACAGAAGATGTATTCATTGCTGACAGGTCCCAGGGAAGGAAGTTTGCTACCCCAGTTATACTCTGCACACTGGTGTGTGCTGGGGCTCCTACAGGCAGATGCTGAGCTGTGTCAGGGCTCGTTTCAGGCTGCCTTGGCATCCCCTAAAGCAAATGGCAGAGCTCCTGATCATGCCTGTAGTACACACAGAGGCAGTAGAAGCAGGTTGCTTATGTGTAAGAGTATGTCTTGAGTAAGCTGTCCCTCGAGAGGGTGACCTCTCGGCTGGGTGCTTCTGGCTGTGAGCATGCCACAGGTTCTGCACCACAGTAAACAGAGCTGTGATGGAAGGGAGCACAGGCTGGAAGACATCACAGGCAGGGGGACTTGGGTGTTCCAAAGCAGTTTCCTCTTCATTAGGAATTTCATGTTTCCTTTTTTTGCTAATTTCTGTGGTATGCAGCTGAGCTATAGCATTAGAGGAGAGGACATGCCTCCAAAGTTGTGCAAGTCCCTCAGGAGGAGGAGTGCAGTGCTGCCTGCCCTAAATATTCCTTGAACTTTTTTTCAGCTGTTGAACTGGTCTCCGATACAGGCATCACTTTGTCCTGGAATCTGGGGTGCATGAACAAGCACTGATTTGGAGGCAGTTGCTAATGCAAAATTCCTTCCCCTTAAAGCACAATATGATGATGTGAACTTGAAGATAAGCTTGAGTTCATTTAAATAATGGAAACTAACAGTGTGATGTAAACTTGAAGCATAATTAATATGGTCTTCCCCTGAGTTGTTTACAGTTATACCACAAATAGCAAAGTACTCTGTGTCCTTTCCACCCCTGTGACGGGAGCAAAGTTTGCCATTTAAAAATAGGTAGATACAAGCTTTTGATTAGTTCAGACTAAATGAAGCAACTTTGCCAATGTGAGCCAAGTAGATTGTGCTGTCATGTTTTCTGCCTGAAATATACAAGCTAGGAAAAAGCTGTGCAAGACTACTTCATCCCCACTTTGGAGGGAAAAATGTTTTCAGGGTTATGCAAATACACCATAAACCATTTAGTTAATTACCCCCATGCCCTCATTTTGGCCTGTGAAACACCCAAATGCACGGGGGAGTTTAACACCAAGCTCCATTAGAATGCTATAGCTCAGGTGCCTGCACTGTTATTTTTTTCACCAATATGCAATTGAGTTATACTCAGGTTACTGTGGTTGTTGAGCAGATGTCTGACCTTCTTTTGATAGCATATCTACCCATATCTGACTGTGATAGGGTTAGTGTGTGGATGTCTGCACACAGGTTTTATACAACTACTAGTAACTACTAAAAGCTGAAATGATCACTGAGACAGTCTGAAAAAGAGTGAAGGAGAGTCTGTTGTACTGCTGACTGATACGAGACAGCAGATTATCTAGACCATGAGCAAATGGCTAGCTGTGGTTTCTTTCATACTGAAACCTTGTACATAACAAAGTTTATTTCACTGTGTAATATAGCTATGTAAAATAATATTTTCCTAGAGATATTTTTGAAAGTTTAAAAAAAAACCTTCATAACCTTGCATTTGAAAATAAGTTGTTATGCACGTTATTTTCCAGTCCTCTGAATGGGTTTATTTTTCATTCATGATCTAAAGTATATTCTAGGTCATAAAGTATAGAAACTGCTATAAATGTCAAATATTATGTATCTACAGGGTACTAAACAGTAAACTAGTTGTGAAAATATTTTTCCCTTGTGTCTGAAACATCAGAACTATGACACTTAGCCATTTCTCTCCTTCTGAGATACCCTGGATAGTCTGGCTTTGTTTTCTTTTTTTTTTTCCCTCTTTTTTGTTTTAATAAAAAAGGACCAAATCTGCTTGGGAATGGAGAGCAAAGCTTCTTTGACCAACTGAAATCTTATCTTGTGCTGGTGTTGGTGCTTCTCTGTACTGGTCATGCCTTTTGGGATAAATTCCCCCACAGGCACAGGGCCTTAGCAAAGAATTCCAGAGCTTGCAGTGCTTTGCTAGGACAGAGAGCAAAGGGGGAGCTTGCCTCTCAGCAGAGTCTGGCGTGCATTCTGCTGTGTTATAAAACCTCTGTGCTCCTCTGACACATGGGATACAGGTGTCTGACACTTGGAATTTTAAAATTTCCCTGCAAGCTATGTTTGGGAATTTATTGTCCCCTGACATTCCATTATGTGTAAAAGTAGAACAGGGAGGGAAGCTTGGCATTTTTTTTAATTTTGTCTGAAAGAGGGCTACCTCCACACAGGGATTTCTTGTTCCAGCAGATAAAGATGCAACTGTTGAATCTTTAACAGGCAGGTCCTTTTCTCCTACCTGTTGATTAGGCAGTGTTATTTAATAGGTGCTACTAAACACCACCGCACACCTTTCTAACCAGTCTGGTTTTAAAGCCATGGACCTGTAATGACCTGGATGTGAGAAGAGAAATTGCTTTAGAAGCACATCACAACTGCTTAGTTTCTTGTCTTTGCTGTACTTTGCTCAGTTACTGTCTGCAGAGTAAGCTGGGATTTCTGGAGCTTGATTTACGAAAAGAAGATCTCCCAGGAAAACTGACTCTTTAGTGTATGTGTCTACTTCAGGACTTTTGCATTGATCACAAAAGAGAGGGGAAAGGAATAGATGAAAGTGCTCTTCTCTGCAGCTGCTGCTTTAACATAGAGAAATGCAGGTGTGATTCTTCTGCAGAGCTTGTGCTTCAGGAAAGGTCTTAAGCCTATACTGAGTTTAAAGTTTTGAGTAGATCTTACCTACTTGAGGCCACTTGAGAATCATTAAGCCTATTCCTGTGCTTGAAATTCAGTGTATATTTACATTTCTTTGTGAATGAGGGTCTGGAATTTCAATGTGAGGTCTCTGGTGGGAGCGTGGAGGATCTGAGGTTGCATAATCAACAGGGGAGAACAAGTAGTGCAGTGAAAGCTGTTTCTCAAAGGGCCTCTTGTCCAAACAGAGCTCGTGGAACCCAGCCCAAACTTTGGCCTCAGTTTCCCCCTGGAAATCTGTGGTAGTTTTGCCTGGCCCAGTTTTTGCCAGTGAATAGGGTGGGGTACAAAGATGTCTCCTGCATGTCCTGAGTAAAGGTTCTGGAAATTTCTCACCATGTCCAGCAGAGCCAGTCTCTGGTGGCTCTGAAGATGATGGACATGCTGCTGGCCAAACCTGGGCCAATTAGAGATGTTAGTTACGCCTCTGTGAAAGCATATTTAAGAAGAAATCAAAACAATGTGCGCACACACTTCTTTTTAGCCAGGGTCAAACCCATGACAAAATCCAGGAGCTGCACTGATTTGGTGAGAGGTGTGCTGCACAGCAGTTGTAAGCTAAGCTGGTGATCTGCTGGAGACTTCTCTGGTGTCTTTGTCTTGTCATGCTTGAACTTTCCCTTGCGTTTTTAGCATTTAAAGTTAATATAATTTGTTTTAAAAGCCCTTTGATTGTGCAAACACTTAATCATCTATACGAATTTACTCATTTGGGCATACCTACTGCTGTGAATATCAATATGCACATGTGAAGGCTGGCAAGGCTGAGACCCAGATGTGTAAATGTAGCTCCAGCTAGGAAATGTAGATGAGCAGTCTTATTTCCCTGGAGTATTGGTGTGTTTGATGCAAATAATGTCTTGGAAAAGGTGTTGTAGTAAAACCTACAATTATCCGTTGATTGAGTAATTTTAAAAACACAATTTAAAAACACCTTCCATGGCAGTGAACAAAGACATAAACTGAAGACTATTTTGTTATCCTTGATTCTGTGTGAATACAGAATATTGATTATAGCAACTCTAGAGCTCATCTGGCCAGCATAGTAGGCAGTTGTAGAGTAGGCAGGGAAAATTCCCAAAAGCTACTTCAAAAACTGTATTTTCTTACTTGGAAAAATATATTCTTCAGACTGAAGGACGCTAGACTATGGAAGTAAATTTTAAATTGTTTTGTATAAATGAAACCTTAGTCAAACTCCTTTTGTTCATTTGATTTCATTATTCCATTCAGTACTATAATAGGTGATATTATGTGGTTAATCTATTTCAGATTTTGAATGTAATGGTGGTTTTCTTTTTCTCCTTTGGTTAAGTTTTACCAAAGGTCTGTCCTTGGGTATGTGAAGTGTGTTGTCAAGTGCTTTCCCACCTGTGCTTTTCTGACAATTAACAGCACCAACCATAAAGCTAACAGCCATGTAGGAACAAATATGTTTTGAACGCAAAATTTTAATTTTGTATAACAGATCAGAGACTAGTAATGAAGTAGAGGTAGGAAATACATTGTTTCCAACAGCAGTTTCTATTTGTAAGAAATCTACTGTTAATTGCCTATGCTTGACAACTCTTAAAAATCAGTGTGCAGTGATAAGGCCAGGAGTATTGCATCATGGGCTTAGACTTTCAGATTAGGCTTTTTCTTTAACTGTGAATAGGAAGAAATCAGGGTGATTTCGAACACTGATGGTTTAGATGGTTCAAATTCCTTTGCATTAATACTGGATTAGAAGCTTTCTTTAAGTGCACACTTGAAATTCCTGACATTGTAACACTTCGTGAAGTCATCCACAATAAGAAGTGTAATGACAAATATGATTTTTTTCCCACCATGAGCGTTTTCTGTAAGCTGTCTTTTGTCAGTAAATGTTGAATTGTTAGTACAAATATCTTCTTTTCCTGAGAAAGAAGTACACATCATTGATTGTACCATTTCCTTCAAAATGAAGGGCATTGCATAGTAACTCAAAAGAAATAAAAGATTTATAGTATCTTTTACAAACTTTCTTTCTTTTCTTTGTTTTTTTGAATGGTATGTTTTTCTCCAGCTTTTTGAGAAAGTCGTAATTTCTCACGATGGATGCATCAGACACAAAACAATGTTGTCACTTCCTTCACACATTAGATCAAAATCTAACTCTTTGGTTGTATTCTTGCTACACAGAGAGTGGAAGAGTAATGGCTATACGAGGCCAGACCATCAGATGCTTAGTAGGTGATAGCTGTATTAAATCCAATGAGGATCTGGCCCATAATTTAATTTTTAAGTGGAAAATTAATTCAGCAGCAGATCATATAGTATTAGTTGGCACTGGGGCTTGTCTTGTCTGCCAGCAACTGCTAAAGGAACAGATGTAGTGTCTGCTAGAGGGAGAAACGAGAGAACAGAACTCATGGGGAGTTTTTGGGAAATCTGTACAACTGTTCAGTTTGTGTGGTGTTTTGTCTCGTGGCGGATCCATGGCTGGTGTGGGATTTATGTTCTACCCACACCAGGCTTAGGGACATTTCATAATCAAGGTGACAAGGGTCATGTGTTGTGGTAAGAGGTTATATCCAGGGGGTAACCATTCTTAATTCATTAAAGCCTTCTGCTGGGTGCATATTCACAATGGCAAAAACAGTGATACAAGCAACAAACTGTACTTGTCCTCAAGATCCTGACCACAAGGAGCTATTTAAATCTCACACAAAAGGACTGAGTCAGCTCCAACAAGAATTCTTTGAGTGAAACCATCCTGAGGAAATCTAGTTGTAACAAGGTGAGACTTCTGCTGAAAGTATCGGTGGAGCTGTGGGTGGCAGCTGTCTGTGACAGCTGTCTTATAGGTGTGAGAAAGTGAGACAAATTTTTATATCAGAGACAGCAGCTTTCAAGGCTCAGGACTGCAGGTGTGAATCTACTACAACATCAAATTTGTAGCTCTGGTATGGACTTAGGTGACTTTGAACAAGATCTATGAGATACCCAGCTGTGCTCTGTGTGACTGCAAGAGTGCCTGAATTTTCAGGTGTCTGATATTCAATTTGAAAACATGAAGAACCAAGACCATGATTTGGGTGACTTAATCAATATATTGAAATCCCTGCTCAGTTATCACTAGCACTGGAGGCCACTGAATTCTGAAGCATCACAGTTTGACCTGCTTTTTTGTGCACGTGTGTTTATTTAGTCACAGTAGTTTTCATAATCTTGAGGTTCTGGGCCTTTTTTTTTCCCTGAAGTTTCTCCAGGTACATAAAGTAAAGCAGTCTATAGGTTCTCTCACAGCCCGTGCCCAGAGGGAGGGAGATCAGGCAGCAGGATCTCCATCACAGTGGCTGCTTCCAGAATGTGTGTGACATCAGATACCAAAACAAAGCGTCTTGAAAAGGACATTTGCATTGCTCTTTTATGTCAGAACACACCTGAGCTAGAAAGAGGGTAATATAAAATGCATGTACAGGGACACGGTCTGTGCCGAGGTCTCTGCACTCCTGGCTGGTTGCTCGGAGTCACTGGACGTCTACAGAGAGGTTTTCTCTTCAGTTCCCTCTCCAATGCACTGTGGATCACTTCCAGTACAACGCTCATGAAGGTCCTCACCCCACAAAAATGTGGAAGTGATGGGAAGATTGAATCCCTGTCATCTCCAGGCAGAAGCAGAAAACAGTTTTCAGTCTTCATCTGTGCTGAAATTCTGCTCAGACCTCTAGGGTAGCGTATAAAGTCCGACTGCCTGCCACTAACACCTGCATTGTCATTGTAAAGGAAGATGCCCAAGTTTCAATTTGAGAGTGGTTGCCTTGTGCTTTTTCCCAAAGAGCTCTGCACTGTGGCAGGAGGCAGTGCCCCATGGCCAAAGGTAAGGTGCCCAAGGCCTGGAGGGGAAAGGAAGGGGTCAGCAGAGTTGCAGAATCATGGCAAATCCATAGGGGTGGAAGGGGCCTCTGGAGATCATCTAATGTACCCCTTTGCTCAAGGCACATGCAGCTACAGCAGGTTCCTCAGGGCTGCAGCCAATCCTATATTTCATAACTCCAGTAATGGAGACTGAGGACTTCTTCAAGCAACCTTTCAACACTTATGATGTGAAACTGTAAGTGAGGGATTTTTACATTTGAGTTTTGTCAAGGATGCCTTAATCATCCAGGACACCTCTGCTTGACTTCTTGCACTCAGGAATTGACCATTCTCTGTTTTCTAGCCCAGTGAGTACAGACTCTGCCTGTCCCTCCTTCAGCTGGAGGGTCAGGCTCCCCTTGTGCCCTGAAGAGCATCCAGTCAACCTCCTCTTCTTCATCTGTGTAGCTCCACAGTGCGCTGACCTCCTGCTGCAGTTCCTTCCCTTGGTCACAGAGGTGCTTCATCAGCACAGACCTGCAGAAAAGGAGTCCCAGGAACACCCTGCAGCCTGAGACTGCAGAGCTGAGTCTTCCCTGGGGCAAGTTAAACTTGGTTAAGGGCCCAAACCCTCCCATCGCTCTCTCCCTTCTACTGAGCAAGAGAGTAAGATGGAAAAACTCATGAGTCAAGATAAAGACAGGGACATCACTGACTCATGACTGTCACAGGCAAACCAGACACATAATGGGGAAAATCACATGTATTGTCAATTAAAATAGGTTTGAATGGTAAGAAAGAAAGTAAAAAATTACAACAACCTTTTCCTCCCTTTCCGCCGTGACACCAAGGGCCATGGGGTAGAGATGGGCTGTGGTGGGTCCCTCCCAGCCCCTCCAGGCTGCTCCTCCCTCCTTCCTTATTTCCCTGTCCTGGCACAGGCCCTTCCCTGGGCTCCAGGAGTGTCTCTGCTCCAGTGGGATCTCTCCAGTGCTGCCTGGGGGGGTCTCTGCTCTGGGCTTGCAGCCCCTCCTGCCCTCCTCCTCCAGCCTTTCTTTGGGGTCCCTCTGCTGCTGCTCCCTCCTTGGGTGCCAGTGTCACATCAGCACCATTGCTGAGCATCTCTCTGGGCCCTTCTGGGCAAGTGTCTGCCGCTGTCAGCCACAGCGTGCTGTCAGCTGTGTGCCAGGGCCAGCCACCACATTGCTTTCTCCCAAACACCAAATCCAAAGTCCAGTGGAAAATAAGAACTTGAAGCACCCTTTGCTCAGGAAAGTCTGGCAGAGCTTCTTGGAAGGCTTTGGAGCTTACTAAAAGCCTATGTCAAATGGCCAGTGAGGCTCATTTGTCTCACTCCAGGGTCACTGAGAACTGTGTCACTGTCCCTTTGTCAGAACCAGAATTTGTTGCTTGCATCAAGTTAGTCAGAAATTAACTGTGGCTATTAAGAATTGAGGACCATATAAAAGTATATGCTCTCTAATTTTTCCTTTCTCCCGAGCTTCTTCCACCCTGTCCTATTCAGAAGAATTGTTCCGGGAGAAGCCTTGTTCTTTGTACAGTAGTTAGGGTGATGATGTCTCAAGGTGTTTACAAAGTATTAATTAACTCAATCACCAGAGGGCAGAGGAAATGAAATGAGTATGTTCTGGACCATGAAATAGATGACTCACATCCATGGAAAAGGTTTAATTGAGCAAAACAGGTACACAAGTGTACTTGGCTCACCACAGAAATTGTACAGAGCCTCGAGAGAGAAAAGGACCGAGGCACCCTGACAGCACACAGAGAAATGTGTGCATTGCTTATGGAAATTGTGTCTGTGGAAAACAGCTCTCAGTACACAACACACCCAGCTCCCACAGAAGGCAGCTGGCAGCACTCTTGTCTACAAAGCTTTCATTAGAGCTGTTGCTCATGTCCAGTGGGGAAAAGGTGCTCTGTTGGGAGCCTTAGCACTGTGCACACAGTGAGGAACACGTCCCTGATGCCCAAAGGTGTTACTCTTTTCATGCTGTTGTTTTGTCTTTGTGTCTTCTGTGTTCTTGTTCCTTGGCTTGTCAAGAAAGCAATGCACCCTTGAAAGGGAGGGAAATGTGCAGAATTGTGGGGCAGAATTGTGTGCACACTCAGCCGTGGTGTTCTCTGCTACAACCTCCCCCTGGAGCTGCGTTCTGCTGCTCTTCCTGCAAACTGAGAAATGAGATACCCACACCCGTGCTTACAGGTAAATGGGCAGCTCACTCAGCCGTGTTTTCCTGGAAAATAGTTTCAAATCTTTGCTCTGCCTGATCCGGAGCATGGTTTTGGACATTAAACTTGAGCAAATGCTCTAACCAGTGTGTAGGGCCAGAGCCATTTGCATTCTCTGGATCATTAAAAGCCAGAAGAGCGCTACCAGCAGGAAACAAGAAACCTCGTGGAAGTTTTGCAGTTACAGTGTTCTCTGGAAAACTGGGACACTAAGGCTTCAGTTCTTCCAGCAATTCAAGATTTTCAATGGCAGTAACAGGCCTTATCACTTCCATGGGATAAACACAGAGATAGAGCTCTAAGTGAAGGAGACAGAGTCCTGTGGTGGACTGTTCAATGTCAGACTCAAAGGGTCTCTGTAGTATCTGCTTGAGGTGTGTTTTCAGGAGGTAGAAGTGCCCACAGCTCATGGGCATGCACACATGCATGAAAGATGATGTTTGGAGGTGCTGGGTCAGATCTTCTCAGCCCAGGACCTCAAGTATTCCACCTTAAGTGTCAGTGCACAAAACTTTTTTTGGTTTTACTATTATTATAACAAATTACAGATACCATTAAAAGACACATCCAACTATCAAAAAACCAGTTTATAATTATCCCAAGGATAAAATAGTTCATTCTTTCCATTTGCCCACCTTAAGTAGGCCCTAACACAGGTTCTAGGGCTGTTTACAGCCCTTGCGTGTCCAGATGCATCTCAGATCCCCAAGTCTAATGAGTTCCCATCACATGGATTAATTATACAACAAAGCTCAGGAAAGAAAGCTGTTAAATCTTAAATTAAGTTATTAAAATATTACTTCAGAAATTCAATAGCAGCTTGTAGCCTGTGGGAAGTGAGTCTTCAGGGAAAAGCACCATTTGCAGGTGAGGTGGCACTTGGAGCACCTTATCATATTCATGGGGAGGAGGTGCTGACCCCTGCGGAGAAGCTGCAATTATAATGAGTCTCTTATCCAGTTATCCAAATACATTTGTGGTGGAAGCTGAGGTACTAAATAAGATGCTAGCAGGATATAAATAATGAGGTGGTACACGGCTGTGTGCTGGAACTGAGCCACTAAAGCAAGATAATGGCAAAGGCACAAGCTTAACTTACATTGTGTAATTCCTGTGGGAAAGGGGGTGGGAGGATTATGCCACATGGAAAGCTGATTCCTCAACTTGTAGTGAGTAACATAACTCCATAGCCCTGCTTGTCTTTGTTCAGAGCTGGAACAAGCAGAGTTGCATTATTGCAGAGGTCTAGCCCTAGGTGTGAGGCAGGATTCCAGCTGAATGTGCTCCCAAAGTCTAAACATACAAAGGCCATTTCTGGCTTCACATAACTAATCCCATGCTGAGAAAGGGAAGAAGCTGCTGAATGCCTGGGCCTAGATTCATCAAAGATTGAATTAATCAATGTCCCACTGAAAAGGATTTGAACTTATGCATGACTGCTGTGATAGTCTGAGACTATCAGAGTATACATTATTTTACGGTGGTTTCTTGTTACTATGCAAGGCATAACTCATATTTCTAATTAAACATTTTAATGTAACACAGCGTGCATGTGTCTCATGGTACAGCCTAGTAAAGATAAGTTGGGGTTTTAAAAAAGAGCAGTGATTTTTTAACCAGCAGTGCCAAAGCTTTTCAACACTATTGTGCTCTGCCCTTACCCTCTGCTCCAAAACCTGTGGCAAGAATTCCTAACAGGGACATCAGTCAATTGTACAGCAGTGTGTGTTGTGACGGGTTTGCTCAAATATCTTTCACTGAGATAAAAGAGTTTCAAAGAAAAATGGCACTACTGTGAATTTTTCCTATTTTGTAACTCTATACGGCCAGATTTACAGATTGCTGAAATGCTTTATTGCTTTGATTAAAGGACAAAGTGTTAAGTAAACTTCTCTGCTGATTTTAATGGAGAAAAACAGTTACTAGTAATCACATTCCTTTTTAAAGTACATTATGCTGTTAACTGGCCTGGCCTCCCACAAGCTAAATCTAAAGCCCAGTGAAATAACAAAAAGAAAAAAAAAGACTTTCCATTCAAAGTTGATCAAGGAGCTATTGTGTGTAGCTGATCACTGGTGAATTGCAGCAGAGTGATTTTTTTTGGTAAATTAAATGGCAGCTAATGCCTTATAACTACTCTGTGCAATATTGCACGGCATTCCCTTTGTGACAAATTGAGTACATGAGAGCACTGTGCTAACTGAAAGGCTGAGGTTTTTAGAAGTCTCGGGTGAGCCTGTCAGCTCCTCCCTGACCATGGTAAAAAGGGACATCCCTTCACAGCCTGCGTTAGAAACCAGATATTCCACGCAGTCACATTTGCAGACCATAGCTGTGACTGGCATAATGACTGTAGCATACTTAATGTTCCAGTTGTCCCATAATGTGCCATAATGAAGAGTGAAGAGCTGGAGCTGGGAGGCAGCCCTGGCCACCTCTTTTTAGGGATCTGCTTAGAAAGGGAAAGTATTCCTTTAGTTCCCATCCAAAGTGATCCCAGATACTGAATTAAAATAAACCCTCTGTTCTCTGTTCAATTACGGCTTTTCCTAGATTCATGGCTAATTGTTCTGACCACCAGTTTTCCTCAGGGAATCATTATTAGGTCTCTCTTACCCTCCTTTTCAGTCACTTCCTCTCAGCTGAGCTGATGGTTTCTGCAGCTTGAAAAGGTCTATCCACCCTCGCTGCTTTAGCTCAGCAGCTTCCACTTCTTCTCTCAGGGCAGCAGCAGGGTTAACTCACTGCTCTGTAGCTCTGACAGAGCTATTGGAACAGTAGCATTGTTGCAGGAATAAAGGCATTATAAAAAGAGTCATTCTTCAAATAATAGAGAGATTATCAGAATGTCTCACTCTATACGCCTTTAACAATTTCTGCGTGTAGACTGAGAACATTTCCTTGCTGTTCTCTGGGGCTTTTTCACCCCAAAGAGTCTTGAATCCACAGCACCCAGTCCCTCTTCTGAGTCAAGCTGGTCTTGCTATAAAGTTTCTACTCCTCTCTCTGCCACCTTCTTGAACCACATCAAAATAGGATATTTCCTCTGGGACTGAAGTTTTTGAGATATAGGAAACTGCAGTTCCTTTAGGGAATGCACTTCCTTGCCTGACCCACTTAAACAGGAACGCAACTGATAGCAGAACCTGTAGGAGATATATAAATTCATAAAATTGATGAACAGTCTGCCAATGCTGAAGATGCCAACAGCATCTGTCCCTTTGCCATCTGATAGACCTTGAATAATAAATGACATTGCAGCTGCCACAGGTGGTCCCATGATGAATATTTTTAGCCTGATTTCTTAGAGGTGTGAGCCTAAGCCACTCACGAGCTGTGCTGTTGTGTGTGTGTCCCACCTGGGATTTCAGCTCTGCTTTTGGGAAAGGGCTGGGGGAGGAATCAGCACCCAGCACAGGCACCAACACTGCTCACTGCTCCATGGAGCACTCTCAGCCTCAGTCTTGCAGGTTCCTTTGCACAGAAACCGTTCCTTGGGCGTGAGGATCTGTGCCAGCATCCCACCCCTGCACCCTTCCTGTGTGAAATACACAATGCTCTTCAGCTGCTGCTTCACATTCCTGGAATAGACGGTGGTTAAGGTGACCGTAAAAATCCTTTAAGAGTTCTTTTTTTCTCACAAGAAATTGTCACTGAGATTACAAACACCTTTGAAGATACTTGCCTAAATATGCCAGAGAGAAACAACAGATGATAACACTGCAAAGCAGATGTGTTGTCTTGTGTCAAGATCTTCAAAGCACAAAGTGTTCTTTCTTGGCCTTTTGGACTGCTTTGCTCCAGACATTGTAAGGGGTTGAAAGAATTTCTCTGAAAGCTTTTGATGTCCTGATAAATAACCATTTATTTATTGTCTATCAGTAGGCTGAGGTATTTCAATGTATTAAGCTTATGAACATTACTTTTGGCCTGGTAGCATGTAATTTTACATTGCAATAAGAACTAAGATTTTTCTAATACAAATCAAGAAGCTCACTGAATTTGGTCATTTGTGTTGTAAGAGAGCATTTTGTGAGTCTGATGCTAAGCAGGCAAATGATGCACCTGGTCTGACAGGGTTCCCTATCTGTGAAAAAAGACAGACTTCTCTTAGAATTAATCCAATCACCCAAATGAGAAACCCTCAAAGGCAGCCTGTCTTTAGAGGCTTCAATGAGAAACCACACCCAGTTTGCTGGACCTCAGCTTCCCACACAAATAAAACCTATTGCTCACACGTGGTGACTCCTTCCTCGGGAGAATTTTTACATGATTCTAATATAGTGTCATTTAATTAAATATAATCTACTTAGAAAATCAGAAGCAAACTGCAAATAGCAGTAGGGGAAGTGATAACACGATTCATAAATAAAGTTTACCAGGGCTGGATCTTTCTCTCTCTGCCATGTAATGAGATCAGAGACCTCCATATTCTCTTCTGAATCAGAGATTTATACGTACAAATGGCCTATGTGTCTTTTAGGTGATTTCTGTTTTCTATTACCACTGTGCTTGCCCAAAACCAAAATGAAACAATTCTAGCTTGTCTGCTAATTAAGGGTAAAGTTGTCTGAATTTCTTTGTTATACAAATTTTAGTGTGCTCATTGAATGGAATATATTTTGCTTCTGCTTGCTTCTGAGCAGACCAGATTTTGCTATATTTGTACTGTAATCATTTCCACTCCTCTACAGATGAGAAGGAGAGGCCCAGACTATTGCTTATACAGAACATCAGTTTGTCAAGCATTTTGTGCATCCTCCGGGATTAGAGGAGCTATGAAATTGTATCATTATCATTGCCTGCTGCATTACTGAACCACCAGGCAGGGCCTGAGAGAATATGCATGCATGTTTGTGCAATGACATTTTTAAGCCACCCTTTGCCTTTTCATTTCTTTACTTCCTGCATACTAATCCAGCCCCAAAGTATTCCAGGCTAGTGCCCAGAACCAGAATTTCCTTCTCTGTTTTAAACAAGGATTTTTTCAGGTATTTGAGCTATTTCACCCAAGCCCGTTATTTACAGATGGAAGAACTGTTGCTTTTTGCTTAGACACATTTACAGCTTCTGAAGAGAGAAGCAGACTTGCAGACTGCTGTGAAGTGATTTGGGTTTCAACCTTTGTCTCCACAGCATGCCTTTGAAAAACAGGCCACTTGTAGACACAGAATTTGTCTCTGCAAACACTGAAACGTGCACATAAAGATAAATTGCAACAGCAGAGCCATGACAGCATAGAGGCCTTACTTAAAAACACGGATAGTCCTGGAAGCTCTTCTTTTTTGACAAATGTAGGTTTTCCACTTTGTTACAGCTAAACAAGTTTTAGAGCTAAGTAAGCCCCAAGCTGACAGGAAACTCGTAAGCCTTTTAGGGAGGGAAGTGCACTTGAAAGAACACTCTGACACTCTGTCGAAGTTTCTGCTGCTTTGTAAGCCTTCACCCCAAAAAAAATGCTTCTGAAACAAGAGTCAGAAAATGAACAATTAAGTGATAAAGCCTCATCTCAGTGTTTGCTGTTGCTCCAGCTCTGCCTCACCAGGGGATTCTTTCCCTCTTGGTCCCTGGGGACTGTGCTGAGAGCTGGCACTGAAGGAAAGCTGTCGGTGCTCGTGGCTCCTGACAGGGTGTGACTGTGTTTTTGGACACAGCCCTAAACAAACAGCAGTGTCAAACTTTTCAGTGCTGCAAGGGAAGTCACCATGACGCAGCCAGTCATGCTAGGCTGGGCTAGGCAGGATTAACTCTTCCCAAGGCAGGGCATTTCCCTCTTCCCTGTAGATCAGACCTGAGCAGAGGGCTCACTCACCCACCTCTCATTCTACCCTTCCTCTTCCATTGGCTTGGTAACCAGAGAGGAAAGACTTCAGTGTGTTGTGGAGAGTGTGAGAGGTTTCAAATCCTTCGTGTGCTTTTGCAGAAGCAGGAAGGTTAAAGCAATGTGGACATTTAAAGTGTAAGGAAGCAAACTGAGGAAACATGGTCCCAACAGCCTGCCAGCTCTGCTGATGTCCTATGTATTTCCTGCAGGTTAATGTTGTGGCAGGAATGTTGTTTTGAAAGATGAAAACAGGGTGATTGCTTATGTTGTATCATGAAGTGTAATTCTAGAGAGAATTTCATAAATTTATACAAAACTTTTGGTTCGTATTTTTGAACTATAATGTTGTGTAGTTTCTGATGAAAAGATGTGTAATGCAGATAAGTGGTGTAATGTTAGAATGGGAAATAGAGATCTTGACTGGGAAAAAAAGGAGTTTGGGTATTTTCACGCAAACATGTTTTGAATTTGTGGATGGTTTTGCCTGTTTTTTTCAAGAAGGGAAATTGCAGTAATTTCCTGCCAATTTACTGCCACTCTTAAGACCATTATTATAGGATACTGCACTTAGTGTTTTGTGACTTAATAAAGAAGCCCACCTACAAATGGGGCAAAATATATATTGTAGATTTTAAAGTGTTATGTTAGCAAAAATGTTTTGCAAATTTGAGGAAAGGACAGAGAAACTGAATTTCAGTAATTTAATTTGCCATTCATTGGCCTTTATTCTCTTTTGGCTGCAAATGAGACATCCTACTGTGGTGCATGAAAAGAAACAGAGATAGAGACTCATTATTCCTGGTATATAAAAGCAAAATGAGTGAAGTTTGTGATCTGGACTTTGATCTCAAGCAGCCATTTTTGCTTTAGATAAGTTTTCAAAAGTCTGTTATCATTTTAGGCTCTGTGATAACTAGTACAAACTGTTTACTTAGCCAGCAGAGCCTGTTTCAAGTAATGCTGAGAGGGATTTCCGTTTGGGCACTAAGATACACTTCAGTATCTCTGATGGAGAAACAAAAATACAGCACAGCCAAAGACAGGGTATGTTCTAATAGAGGCCAAATGGAAGCTACTGCTACAAGGAACAGGCATGTGGAAGATACGATTATTTATTGATAGCAGTGCTCACTATTTCATCTCTTTGAGTCAAAGATCTTATACTGATGTGAGTTAAATCCAGTGCAATCTTGAAATTAAGATTTTCTTCTTTCCAGTTTCTCACAGAAGGATCATCTGCAAATTGGAAAGTGGAATGGGGAGCAAATAAGATGCAGATCTGTACACAGAACTAAAATTTTGGTTTGAGGAAGTGTTGGTCTTTTCCAGTGGCTACATGGAAGTTACCATGGATAATGTGAGCAGCATTGTGCCATTCATACACAGGAAGCTGATGTGAGATCAAGCAGCAATTCCAACACTAAGATTTGGAAGAAATTGGACCTTCTCAGTTAAACATTAACAGTTATACAATTCAACACAATTTACCTGGCTAAAACTGCACAAAACTGAAACACTCATCAGTAGGTATTTTCACAAACATACCAGGTTCTGAATAACAAGCTGAGTGCTATGAGTAAGGAACAAGTGAGTTAGATTCTTTCTTCAGCCTCTTGAGCTGAACTCCTGTGGCTGTTGGTGGCCCTGAGAGATTCTGCCCTGAGACTAGGAAAGGGAGCAGCTAAACACCCTTGTTTTCTTGTGTCAAATAGTCACTAAATGCAGTTATGTTTTTCATGTCCTTTAAAGGAGATTACTGCTACAACAGCTTTATCAGCAGGTAGACACTGCCATTGGTTTATGCAATGTTTTATCAATACAATTTTTCTGTATTGAATAACAACAGCCTTTGGCGGAACTGGGCAAATGTTCCTCCTTCTTGAAGAAGCAGTCATCTCAGATGCAGGCTTTAAATTAAGAGCTTAAAATGTCAACAATTCATGAAGTAGAAAGAAGATTGAGAAGGTGCCCTGTTGTGTACTCAGTGTCACTGTGCCTGTTGTGGAAAGACAAACCATCTTGTGCATTTGGGGCTTGCTAAAGTATGCGAAAACGAGTCTGGACCGGCTTGAGTTGAAAGGAGGTTTGGGTGGTGTGAATTTGTTTGTTTGTCTCAGGCTTGCAGCACTAAGAACCATTTTAGTGTAGAAATTATGAAGTGTTCTGCATGGACCTCAGACTAACAGATCCCCCACACTAAGACCATCAATATGTTAAATAAGTTTTAAAGGCAGAATTGAACTGGAATAGTTTGAAACGTAGGCAACAGAGACAGTATAAAATATATTGTTTTACAAAGCAGAAAAGGTTCCCTGAGTTTTTCTTTATTCAGTTCTTTCTGCTAACAAAAAGAGTTTTGAGTTCAGGAGAAAGGTTTGTGTTCTTGCACAGAAGCACTGTGCACATGACTGAGAATGCAAAAGTGAAAGTGATTGGGCACTGATTGGCAATAAAGGTGAAAGTCCACAGCTCGTTTTCCCTGCCCAGAGTGGAAGAAAGAACAATGCAAACAAGCAGAATTAAAAGCCAAGTTAATTAAATTCCAAACACCTTTCAGTGCAATAAATTACCTCAGAATTAGTAGCACAAGCTAGGAAATGTATTACTAAAAAAACCCTTTTTTCAGCCTCCCTAGGTTTTCTCAGTACATAGCAAAGAGAGGCAAACACATCCAGAGGGCATTTTGGATCTTAGGAGACCTGAATTATTTTCTGATATGTACTCAATGTCTTTCTTTTTTCTCTCTGTAGATACATATGTATACACAGACACACAGTTGCACACACATACAAGGAAAGATTTATATGTGTATATACATATGTCTCTGTGAGCATATAGGTTGCACACACATTTTTGTGTGCATTCAGAGTGCTAACAGTCCCCTGCACTCTGAATCCTAGACTGTTGCCCACAATTACTTTGTATAAATCCAATTGTGGAAGTTTGACAGAGCAAATTATGATTCTGCTCTTTCACTGTTTTTATGACTATGCTGCTTAGAGGAGTTTCCTCTGACTTGCACTGATTTACTTCATGTGAGTAAGAGGCTTTGAAAATAAACCATGTCAGATAATATCACAGAATCATGGAATCATGGAATATTCTGAACTGGAAGGGTTCTCAAAAGGATCATCTTAGAATAATATTTATATGGTTTTAAATAGCAGCTAACTTTAAATAGTTAACACATGGTGCAGCAAATATCATACCTGGGAGAGATGTGGCTACATCTAAAGCTCATGGAAATGAGCCCAAGACCCCAGCCCTCCACAGACCAGCTGAGGGACTGGTAAGAGCCTCCCTTGATCAGCATTTGGGTTTCCCTCAGTGTCCCTGTGGGACCTTTTTGCCTCAGGTTTTCTTCTGCAATGCCCTTGGACAAGACAGATCCCTTCCTTCCAGCCTGGGCTGTGCCCTTGGTTCTCTCTGACCCAGGGATGGCATTTCAGCTCTACTTTGAGCATGGTGGAGAAACAAAGCTCTGCTGATACCAATGTAAAATGCATGAGCATTACTGAGCCTCTTGCACCCTGCACAGTGCTCAGGGAAGAAGGCTTAACCTCCCACATTCAGGAGAACAATATTTTGACTCTTGTTTGCAGGTCACTGCAGGGCTTATGACAGAAAGTAAATATATATCCTACTCCAGACTCAGAAAAGCTTGGGCTGGAGCTGCTGCATCTCAATCAGATAAAGACCAAACATTTTATCTTTTAGTAACAATATGGTTATCATTGAGTTTTGCCATCTATTAAGATTACTAAATATAATCAGAGAAAAACAGGTAAACTCTGTGTCTGGGGTTTTTGCCTGCTTAAGAAATACCATGAATATCAGGAGTGCCAGGCTTATCTTACTGCAAATAGTTATCCAGTTACCTAACGCAGCTCACAGGATTTAAGGGAATTCCTTAAATTGTGATGGCTGAGAGTCTTGAGTAAAAAGCTCTGTAGCTGCACATGTTATACCTATACAAGTGGTTAATATTACATTAGAGTGATTCCTGTCTTCCCTCACCTTCTAGCTGAGAATTCAAAGCAGATTGGCTAAAGCAGAGCACCAAAATTTGGGTGACACGCATACCCCTGGAGTGTGAGCTCCACATCCTGATCACAGTCCCTGGTTTTCATGTGGCAGACAGTGATTTTCAAGCAGCACTGGTCAAAATCAACTCCCTCATCTTTCCATGCAAAGGACACTGCTGGGTCTCAGAAATTATGCCCAATCTTTCATTCAGATAGTCACCTAAAGAGCAAGGAGTAAATATCAGTGTGGGTAGATGCTATTTCCACTAATTGTAGTTGCAGTTCTCCTCATTCTTTAACATACTCCAACAGAAGGAGGTAGTTCTAGGTTATTAATTATTTGTTTTGTTTTACTGCAGGGTGAGCCTTTATGTACTGTGGAAATCTATAGGCACCACAACAATTTTCACCGTGGTGTGTATAACTTAGATTTACACTCTAGTAGCTATGGTTGAATGTTAGAAGAGCCATCACTACTATTACCACTGAGTGGAGCTGGTTACTTCCAGAGTTCATAAACAAAATGGGGTTCTAGTCAAGGGAAAACAATAGATAGAACTTATTTTTCCTGTTTGTATGCTGCCTGTTAGGTCATTCTCCTCAATATGAACTTTCAACTCAGGTTATCTTATCATGCCAAAACTTTGATGCCTGAAGGGAAAAAGAGCATTTAGCTTGATAAGGATTCTGTTCAGGCATGGAGGTGACCTCCAGCTGCAATATAAACAGCCAGGTCACAGACTGGAGTAGATTCTTCTCTGTGACTCCTCAGAAATCAGGAGGTGCTGAAAAAACAGCCAAAACAAACTGCATAGGTGGTAAAGCTCTGAGAAGGTAAAGGTTTACTGAGCCTGTCTAAGCTGAGATGGCTTGATGACTACATCATGACAGAGATAGCCAAGAGGCTGATCTCTGTGTCACTCATGAGTTACTTCTCTGTTAACTCCCTTACTCCATAAAGATGGTTTCATGTGTTTCCCTCTGTCTTTTATTATGTTTCAAACTGATTGCTGGAGTATTTCAGTTTGTCCAAACCTGAGCCACTTTCACTCTATTGATATTCATTTAGTTTTGTAGCCCACTAGTATCCTTGCAGTGTTGATGAATGTTTTTTCTTCTCCCCCTGTGGGTGAATCAGTTTCTAGGAAGCATGGAGATATTTAGTCCAGCACATAAACAGGATATGGCATGCATTGGTGCTCAGTGGCTTTAGAACATCAAATCTAGTAGTGGACATAGTGAACTGGACATCTGTTGAGATATCCTAGCAAGGCAGCAGAGAGGGGAGGTCATAACAAGCCAAAAAAAAACCCAAAAAAGTGAGCACTCACCAATCGTTCTGAGATGGCCTTTCTTGTGCTCCTTCATTCTCCTTTCCTAGTTGCTCATAACCTTCTGTATCACTTATCAGCCCATCTCAAAACCTGCCTTTCCTCTTGATTCAGACTTCAGTTCTTGATTCTTCCGCCCACGACTGCGTTAATTTGCCTCCCTCATGTTGAACAGAGAGCAGATCAAGGGCTGTCATTCTCCTCAGCTTAATCTCCAAGCAGAAAATGTACAAAAACAACCATTTCAGAAACTCACTGATTAGTCAGCGGAACCACTGTCTTGCAAACGGCCAGGGAGAAACACCTCTGTCACCGCACCCACACACGGCAGTGACAGTCACCTCAAACAGACCCTGTGAGCCAAGAGACTTTTCAGCCCCCAGGGTAAAGTTTGGGTTCTGGCAGCCTCAAAATGGCTGTGCAATTTTCTCAGCAGCTTGTCAAACAGCACCACACAAAAGAGGGCTGCCAAGCTAGAGCTGCATCTGTAGCAGGCTGTGGTGAATGTGCTGTGCTGGGCATCCTTAAATCGGTGCCCCAATGTCACTTCCTCCACCTCCATATGCCACCTGGGAATATCCTTGCACATAGCAAATGCTAAAGAATCCGAATAAACCAGGTCCCTGTTTGCTTAGCGTGGATGGTTTGCAATACTGTAGTGAATTTTGTCACGTATTTTATGTTAGGGCTGATGTCCTCAGTAGATAAGGGCAGTGGAGTATTTGGTAGAGCTGCCAGGGGTTTCAGGAAGGAAGCTGAGGAGTCCATTGGATTCAACATATAAAGCCTTGCAAAAATCCTGGCAAGGTAAGGGATTAAATTGAATGAGGTATCTTGCCACAGATGTTTTTGAGGCACTGAATGACTGCTCAGTGCATGTGCTCTGTTGGCACAGAAAAGTGCACAGCTTTATAGCACAATCAAGCATCAGCATCATCAAACTCTCTCTTTAAAGAACACATTCGAGTTGAATCCTCATGAGGGAATAGCGTGCCTTTCTCTTAAATAATGCACAACTTTGTAGCTTGTGCAGTCTCTAGGAAACACTGGCAACCTGCAGTCAGGAGAGGGGAGGGATTCTTTGGAGACAGCTGTTTTCACACATTTTCTGCTCCTGTTCATGTTTCCAGTTCAGCTGTAGGGGAAGCTGATACTGTAATTGATAGTATATATACATTGCATAGCAAACCTATGCGTATGCTCATCCTCACTCTAAAAACACATTTGCGTGCGTACACACACACACATAATACAATATATTCACACATTCCTTGTCAGGATTGAATTTCTTCTGGAGCAGAGTCTTTGCTGAATTTGTTGCTCTGTGCTGTCAATTGTAAAATAAAAGTGCTGTTCCACGAAATCACCTGGACACTCATACCTCATCGATCAGCTCTCCTTTTCAAGTGTCAGGAACCTGACAACTCAATGGCCATAGATGCATGGGATATGTAGGGTTTTCTATAGTTCTCTTATGTATGAATGTACCTCTACATATGAAGTGACAGATTTCCAGTTGATGTATTGATTAATAAACCAACGCTGCTCTGCAGATGCCACTGAATCTCTCCTGATTTACATCTGTAGAGCATCTGGTCTGTGATTTGCTATGATGTACACAAGCCACAATATTATGGTGCAGCATTACTTAACCTTTTAGGGATAACTTAATAAACAGACAGAGTGGCAAAACAGAGTAACAAATGCTGGACACTAAAAAGAGATTAGCCTAAGTCTAGCCTACTCTAAATTCTATATGTGAGCAGCAATGCTTTTTCTTTTCTTATTTTTTAAAATTTATTTTTCATTTTACTAGTATTTCCATCATTCAATCTGAAGATGATTTACTTAACCTGGTCCAAAGCAGAACTTCAGACTGAAAAAAATAACAGATATTTTGTACTCCTCAAACTGGATCCATTGTTTAAAAGAAACCCTCATATCGTATATCCAGCACTCACTGTGACCAGTGATAGATGAATACTCTGTTTGTTACTCATACAGGCAGAGATTAAATATTACCTGTTTTGAATTCAGTCACAGTAATTTGAGGAATGAAATTCTGTTTGGGAACAGAAGATAACACTTCATGAACAGGTTGATTATTTAAAAAAAAAGACAGTGAAACACAGCAGCTGTCTGAAAGCATCCTGAAGTTCAGAAGGTTAAAAAGGTTGAGCCACTATTTTCTGACAAATAAGATTATAGATAAAGATAAACAGAAAGCAATTTTCTCACTATCTGTGGCAGTAAACGTTAACGCCCTGTGAAGTGCCTTGTTGCAATCTCAGAAACCAGGAACCATACGTCTACAAGACCTGTAAAAGTCCTCAGCAGAGCACTGTCTGCCCAAAGCTGGGCAGCATTGTGGACACCTTCAAATTTCATAATAGAATGAGGAAGTTAAACAGAAGATTAATACCACAGCTAAAAACCAACATGAACAAGTACTTTGAAATGACTTGGAGACCATGCTTCAGTGCAGCTGTACTGTGTCAGTGATGAGTCTTTCATCAAAGGTTTCATTTCAAAGGTTTTATGTGACAAAGGGAAACAGAACTTGACCAAAAGATGTTGGATCAGTAATGCCGGAAGCAGCATTCAGAATTCAGGGGCACACAAAGTGACTCAATAAACAAAGTAAAACATAAAACCAGCTCTGAAGATCACGAGTCATGCCCCAGGTCCTTCTGTCTCTAGTGTAAGAGCTCATTTTATATGAACTTGTACATGTGAATTATCTACAAGTGTCACATCAATGTCAAGGGCAGGACCATGGGTGGTAGATGCTAACTGGCATCTGCCCTGAGGGTGGTCCCTGCCTTCAGATAACACAGGCAACGGGGAAAGGTAATTTTTTGTTTTGAGGAAGAAAGGCAGAGAGTCAGTGCACTCCATATTGTAAATAGAAGCAACTGCAACCAACAAAGCAGTGGTGAAACTAATTAGTTCTAATGGAGTCTCTAAAGGCACTGCATTTCACTCATCAGTGACCATTAGTACCAGCAGCACCAAGCTGAGCCAGGCATCTGCAGAGATGGGTTTGTTCCTATCCAGGTGGATGTTATCCATGTGAATGCATTGGTATCCATCCCATCACAACAGAAAAGGCAAAATTGTACTGTATCTGTTAGTGGTGTCCTCAGGAAAACAAAGTTAAACTCAGTGGAAAATAAAGAAACTGATTCACAAGCCTTTTCCATGCACTAAGCCTGGAAAGTTCATGAGCAGAGCAACTCAAGACCCTTCACTTCTCTGCGAATTATAAAGGTAGAAGTCCACAAATCTGATAAGCATGGCAGTCCCCAGATTGAAATTTCCTGGAAATAGAAGGTAAGTGCTAAAAGTTCTGTAAATGTAGTGTGGTGTAAGTGCTAAGTGAGGAGAAGGAGCCTTTCTGTGCAAATATGAAGTTGGGTTCATACACCCTGAAATTTTGCAGTAAACCAGGAAAGATTAATTAAAATTTTACTTGCGTTGAGATTAACCTCATCTGAGACAGACAGGATCCTGTGCATTTCTCAGCACTGGAGGTGTCTCCCCTGGGCACCACACTTTCAACAAGAGGTCAAAGTCACAGCATCACTTTGCTGCCTGCCTCACTCCTATCACAGCAAAGCTACTTATACTAAATTATCACCACAGATTCATCAGCATCTGAAGGAATATTTTCTCTGATATGGATGCACAAGGCAAGATTAAACCAATCCCTACAAAACTGGAGCAGGTTATACATAGGTGAGTGCAGAAAAATTATGTAAATCATTCTATTAAATGAATACCTGGAAGATTTATGGGAGCACCAATCTCAGAAAAAAATTGGTTCAGGCTTTTATGGTGATTGGGAATCACCAACAGATGGGAAAAGAAAACAAAGCCCTATCAAACAAATATTGCAAACTCTTAAAGCCAGGGAAGCAGAGTTATCTGTAGAGCTCAGGCACAATCGGCAGACATGAGAAAAATATGCTTTTATATATGAAATGGGGAGAAAAGGTGATAGTTTCAGCAACCTCCACAACCCATGCAAGCTCAGACAGATCTTTGTTGCTGGAGACCAACCACAGTACTTGACACAAACAGTCTATGAGTGTAAAGACTCTCTGATCAACATGGTGCATTCACATTTCCCAGTAGCTTCCTAGAGCTGAAAATGATTAGTGAAACCTTGGCAACAAAGCTCATTCATTAGCTGTGTTCCTTCCAAAATACAGAACAGGAATTATGACAGAAGCAAGGGCAGCCCAAGTGTTGATGATGTAACAGAAAGTAAAACTTAATTTGGATTTATTCATGCTGATGAGAAGGGAAAATACTATGGAAACAAAATCCTAACTTTTTTATTTTCAGTGGGTTTTGTAGTTTAATGATGCAGAAGTTGGCTGTAAAAAAAGTTGGGTACACATCTCTTAGATCATGTTTCTAGATAAAACCTCCTAGAGACCATTGTTTTTGGTCCTAGTCAGCAGAGTAGGTGATATGATACCTAATTCCCCCTCTCCAAGCCCCTGCCCTCAGCACAAGATGTTCCAGCCCGCAGCAGCTGCTCTGCGTTGGCCCCAAACCATTGCCAGGGCAGTCTGTGGGCAGCCCCACACCAAGGACTGTGCTCATCATGGAACAGAGCAGGGACAGAGCATGGCCCTGTGCCATGGCACTGCTTTGTCTGGGAGCATCCAGGCAGCATTGGAGCCTCTGCAGGCTGTGAACACATTCCAGGGAATTCAGGCTGGGGCTCATTCGGAGCGCGGTATTCGAGCCTTTGTGTGATGACCACGAGCCACTGCCAGAAGACTGAAAGAAGCACGGAGCGCCTTCAGAGCAGCATCCCATGGTGTGGAGAGCTGATAGTCGATTCAGGATTGCACCTGGGCTCTGCATTGAAACTTCAGTGGAGTCATCAGCAGGGTTATCAAAGTTAGGCAGCTGTTTGGTGGAGCGGAGCCTTGCCCCTTTTATTTCCTGTTTTTAATTTGGTAGAAATTACACACATATATTTCCACACACGCTTGCCGTGCTTGGTGATGGAGCTAAGTAATGCAGCATATTCTGGTGTGTTATGCTGGAACTCAGACCTTTCCAAGGGCTCTATTAAAAAGCTTTCTGGACAAGGACACAAAGATCAACACACAAGCATTAGTCCTGTGAATATTTAATTCACATACATTTTTTTAATATTACATTTCTACAAAAAATTACAAAATTTGCTTCAGCTAAGCAGATGCTATAAAATTTAGTGTAACTCTGTATGTTATTTTAAAAAAGCATGGATGATGTCTGGGTGAGAAAGGAACTGGTTAGCAGAAGATAATTTTTGTGCTTTATCAGAAGATGGGCAGTTGCCTGAATCAAATGCAATGATATATTTGTCTCTGTAGGACCAATTTTTGCTTTGGGCAAAGATTTCATTTGATTTAAATCCTTGATTTAGGGGATCTGCAATAGATGCTGCAAATGGAAGTATCAATGCTTATTACAGTTTCTGCAGCCTCATTTCAACACTGCTGGAGAAGAGAGCTGAATCAGTCTGTTTAACTACAGTGTCTACTCTTCTTTACAGAAAAAAACCCACAAAAATTATACTTTTGTATGATTATTGACATCATAAGTGGATTTCCAATTTAAGTAAGTTTTCTAGGAATACACAGAACATAAAATGTTGTCATCTGCAGCAAGCATAGCAGAAAACAAATTTTAGATAACTTGGATGATAACATCCTGTTTCCTGAGGGGCCATTTGGGCCAGTTCACTATTTGCAAGCAGAATGGATCCAGTTGCTTATTCAGTACCTGACTCAGATGTGCCATTGCTTGCATAACTTATTTGCAGCTCATTTGCAAGCCAAGGTTGCATGAATACAGAGCATTTCACTTCAGTCACTGTTTCCTTTAGGAGACGTTCTGTCCCTGAAAATGGAAAGGACTCCATTTAATGATTAACCATCCAAATAGATTCCCTCTTTATAATCTCCTAGGGAAAGGGCAAATCACTTTGACCAGTATACTTTCAGAATAATTCATTCTGAGAAAAGGGAATGGAATAGCCAGTGTCTTCTAATATAGCTATAGAAAATGCAAACTGGAAAAATTTACAGAAAGCCTCTGTTGTGTTAGAAATCCTTCTGTCCTCTGTATCTCAGGGTGTATCACTACCTACAAAAAAGCAGCTCTCTGCCTCCAGCAATTCCCTTCATAGTTCTTCCAGTGCTGGGAAACCACGCTTAGTGAGATTGGTTTTCTTCCTCTAGGACATTTTGATATAGGAGTGTTGTTTTATGCATCTTTATTTCAATAAATAAAGTTGATCGTTGCTGTGTTTGCTTTTCTGGTTTCAGTATTTTTACTGTGTGTAACAGATGGAGCTGCTAGCAACACTGAGAGATAAGGTTGCTTAACGTTTCCCATGCTAAGTCTCTGTTTTCAGTTGCTTATATCTCATTTTATCCACTTGGGCTACAGCATTTCATGCTTGCTTCTTGCCTCAGATTGATTTTTTTCTCCCTGGTTTTCAGTACATTATTCTGTTACTTCTGAGAATTAAAAAACCACAAAAATTTTTTAAAAACCACCACCACCACCCCCCGAAATAAATACATTTCTTAGTATTAATTTCTTTCTTGTAAGGTCATTGCATTTGGGACAAGAGTGTTGCGTTTTGGTAGAAAGGTTGTGGTGGGGGGAATTAAATTAGCAGGTTCACAACTTCTAATCCATGAGCTAATCTCACTAACAATAAAACCACTGTGAACGAAGTATGAACCTTCCTGTGTAGAACTGGCTTTTGAGCTCTGTGTTTTTAGAAAAAATTACTTTAAAGACATAAAAAAACTTGGAACTAATACAATCACAGCAAAAGCAAACCAGAAACTTTAATATCCTACCTCTTTAGCTAGTATATAGTCACACACACAAATACCCATGGAGCAGATCACAGCCTTATTTTTTGACGATATGCAGCCATGACCCAAAGATATTAGGCAAAATGCTGCTACCACCAAAATAGTTGGAATATTTTCCTGATGACTTTGCTGGGAAAAGTGTTGTTTCCTTGGTGAAGCTCCCTGAAACCTTACATTTTAAGTAAAGTTATGCAGCTCAGACTGCTCCTACGCAGAAAATACAGCTTTTGCCTTCCATGCTTCCACATCCTCTGCACACATGCCAGTGCAGCAGCAGCTCCTGCTCTTTCCTCAGCCATTTCCAGGCTCAGGCAAGCACTTGGATGTTAGAGAATTACTCTCTGCAGGGTCAGCTGTTTTCCACTCTGTTCATCTGAACACCTTTAACACTGGCTGGTGAGAAAACCTCTGGGGCAGGCAGTGCTTTGTCCCTGAACAGCAAATGCTGTTCCAGTGTCCAGGACATTAGCTATATATGATATACATTTCTCTTGGAAATAAAGATCCCTCCAGGGAATGGTAGCTTTAATAATAGCTTTTTTAAAAAAGAAAGTAAACTAATAAATTAAGATTTGTCAAGTAATTACTCTAAGAATTGGTCTACACAACTGAAATTAATCAATTAAAATAATTAGCCTTACAGTTTATGTGCCTGGCTAATTATATAAACATTTACCATGCATATTTTCAAGCTAAACTTCACTAGCTTCCATACAGAAACTCCCTCAGTGTAAGAGATTGTACCACAAATTACAGAGTTCACATGTTTAATATATGTCAATATATTTTCAAGGACATTTACATAATATATGCAAATGTATTGAAGAGTCTTAGCTCTTGCAAATTCTAATCCCATCCTTAACATCTAAGTCATACACAGCAATATGTGATGTGGGTGTTGTTTTTTTTTTTTAATTTTAACTGACCAGCTCCTCCTTCAGTTTAACTAAATTAGTGAGGCTGCTGAAATCTGCTCCACAGAGGACCCAGCTCTGGGACTGCTCTGGCACTGGAGCAAAGGCAGGATGCAGCTTGGTTATTAAACGAAGTGGTTCATAGGAGACACGGGAAAGTAAAAAATCCACAGTCTCTGCTGCTTGCCATTTACCTTCCAGTTAGCAACCAAGGTGTTTGTCTTAGACTGTAAAATCTTGGATGATTTGGGCTTGGTCAGAAGGGATAGTGTTACTCTCCTCATGACAAACAGCTGGAGTAATGCCTGGAGATTGGGCAAAATGCACAGGATTAATTATATGATATGAACTGAAACGCAGGCTACCATGCTTCCAAGCCTTTGTATTCCAAGGAACTGCCATAGAATATATTGTATTAACACATACATTTTTCAATTCTTTAGAGCTAGAGTCTTGGAGTTTGAGGTTTGACTTTCCAGCACTGAGACAGCCTTCAATAGCAAAGTCATGGCACAATGTCACAGAATCATGGAGCTGTGGATTAGAATCAAAAAAGAAATAAAAAGCCTCCTGTCAGGTCCAGTATTTAGAGTCAAATAGGACTATCTCACCTTGTGTTCACTTTAAATCTCATTCAGGGAGTCAAAACTGTGTGAACAAGCCAGTCCAAATGCTCTCAATGCACTTAACAATTCTCAATGCATGGTGGCCAAACCCCAACCTCACTTTGAGACCTTTGTGCATTTTCTGCTATTGCCCTGGCTCAGCTGTGGTGGAAAAACTGTTACTAGGTAATTAATTAATATTAAATAGAATGAAAATGCTCCAAATTTAAACTTCAAAATATCCCTTAGACTCTTCCCAAATGCCCCTGGGGTTCCCACTGGAGACATCACAGTCCCTACAGTAACCTGTCACCACTGATTATTATCAAGGCGCTGAACACACAGAATTAATCTGTGGCATGCAGCAGGGAAGAGAGCTCCAGTGCAAGCCCTTCCCCAGGCTGCAGCCCTTCAGGGACAGCTGCTCCTGCCAGGGCTCTCCAGGGCCACAGTTCCTGCAAGAAATATCCCCCTGCGATGGTGTGGGGCCCTCCTTAGGCTGCAGGGTCTCTCCAGGGACCAGTTGTGGCCATTCCTGCTCTACTACAAAGCCATTGCAGAGCCTTTTCTGAAACGGGGAAGGAGTGCAGCCACTCATGGAAAAGGCTTTTGCCCCTGGATCCAGTTCCAGGGGAAAGCTGGGACAAGGGACACGAGGCTGGGGACATGTGCTTGGGTCCTGCAGCAGCTCCTGCCCTCTGCTACAGACAGAAAGGAGGTGCAGATGTGTGGCTGGAGGGTGAGTAGAAGCCAACATCAGAGAGAGGGGGGAAGCATTAGGAAGCACTGAAAACAAGGAAACAGTCATAAAGTGTGGCCGCAGGCTGCAGAAATGCCACAAATCAGTGCATTTCTGATTTCTTTACACCAAACTGGGCTCAGTTGCATACACAGGGCCAACCATGACTTATATATTTCCAACTTACACAGCGTCAGTCACAGATTCCTTATTACACAAAGTTATTTTCCTTATCCTATCTGCCACAGACGATAAAACTAAACAAATGGAAGAATATAATTCATTCACTGGTTTATGAACCTAGAGTCCCACGGAGACAGCAGGATATGGCAATCCAAACTGCAGTGCTGCTAAAACTGAGGGACAAAACACAGCACAAGATCAGAGTGTACCAGCTTACAAGGATTTATTCCAGGAAAACAAATGTGCTCTGGGATTGATGTTGTTTCACTTTTTTCTGGGTTTGTTATCCTTACTGTAAAACATTTACCTATAAACATCAATCATCAAAAAAGGCACCATGATTTCAAGGCAATGCATGAACTCAGGATAGAAATGGATATGGGTTTACTTAGGGCTTTGAAAGGTTTTGAGTTGTCAAGGTCAATAGTTCTTTTTAATGTAAAATCTTGGTTTGCCCCTTTGGACACTGGGATGGTGCAATAGACATGTACAAAACAAAAGTATTTCTCTCATCACTGTATTGTTCCATCTGCTTTGGGCTGCGCTGCTCCTGTAAAAGGGCAATCCAAAAATATCAGGTGGGCTGTAGATTTGCTGCCCAGTTGAGATCATTGTTAGCTTGGCACAAACATTGCACAAAAGCAGTGACAGAAAAGACAGCTGAGTGACACTGACGTGCCTCAGTTTGGGAATTTTTACATTTGAAAAAAAAAATAGCAAAAGAAGAGCGAGTATCCCCCAGTGCTCAGACAGAAATCACACAATGCAGGAAAGGGAGCTCATTGGATAACTCTCCTGAGGACTTTGGGAATACCCAGACTGACACTGAGGACATTTGCAAATGCAAGCTAATGCCTTTCAGGATTAGTTTTTAAACACACAATGATGCAAATGTTTATTTATCCACAGAGTGGCAGATTGTTAGTATTGCCTATGCCAAAATATTCTTTGGCTGCAATCCAGTGACAAAGCCTTGTCTGAGAGATACTGATCAGTCTGGGGAGCTGAAGTGACACAGAAGAGATTTAAAAATCAAGGGGGCTTGTTCTCTGAGGCATACACAAAGTATTCATTAACTTTTATCAGCACGTAATTCTCTCCATCCTGTCTGCTGCACTGCAACCAGATGGGAAGAAAAGATATTTTGGAGCAACAGATATACTGGTTACCCTGCAAAAGTGTTCAAAACTTCCTGACCTTTTTGTTTGAGTACCTGTATACTTTCTGTGCACAGATTTAGGGTCCAGGAAGCAGTTCAGAGTATTCATCTTTAATTGCAGAGTTTCAAAAGTAGCACAGCACACCTCGCCTGCACATATGGATTTTACACCATAACACCTGCATTTAGTGTTCCTGCAAAGATAAGGTGGTGCTGTGGGACTACAGCTGCCCTGCCATGCCGAGATCAAGGGCTCCCCAGGCTGGAGCACCTCACATTATGCCTAGCCAAGCCCAGGGGAAATGCAATTGATGCCCAGCACAGATCATTATCCACCAGGCCTCCATCTGCCTCAGCTTTCAAGGCTAGTTTTAATAATTTTGCACATTATTGTGAGACTTGCTTCGTTATGCTTTTATTAGTGATCTGTAATGGTCCCTAATTAAACATAACACTGCTGCAGACACAGTTGAAAAAGGCTCTACCACCCTTTCACACTCTGGAGATTTGAAAGAGTGCAAATCTGCAATTTTCTTGGTTTGGTCCCCACAAGTGTGACACAGATTTTATCGCTCATCACCAAGACCAAATTAACATCATACATTCCCCGAAGGTGCCATGCACAGATTTCTTATTTGAGTTTTGCCATTGCTTGAAAGACCAAGAGATTTCCCCATGGGCTGAGGAGCAGTTAAGCAGCTGACAGCAGACTGGAGAGTGGGGAGGAGTAGAGTGACATGGCAGAAAAATCTCATGGATGTAAAGAAACTTTTGCTGTTATCACGCATTTAGACTTGGCATCTTCGGTTATTTCAACTCCACTTTAAAAAGTCATCAAACCTTCTTCAATAGGAAACACCTACTTACAAAGCCTCAAGCTATTAGCTTTGTTAACATGTTATCATCATGGAAAACACCAACCATAAAAATGTATGTAGATATTGAGGAGGAACAGAGTACTGAAAAATGGCAAAACTTACTTAAGGTTATCAAATCCACAAAATTAGTTAGTGGTATCTGTCCAAAATTACTGTTAATCATGAAACTCCACATTCTCATTGCTAACTAAGTAGTCCCCCATCGTCATAGGGCAATAGAAAGAATGTTGGAGGAGTTTAAATTCAGCTGCTGGAGATTAGACAGAGTAGGGAGGACTGGTGTGCACAGAAAGCTCTCTATATGTAGCTTCATCATTAAAATTTCCCTAGCATGAGCAGAAAAGTTATTAAATTCCCAATAAAAAATGTTTAAATGTCATTAAAAAGTTTCAGTTCTATCATAATTCTCCTTAATGGTAAAAATTTCAGTGCTGGTTCTCAGTCCCAAAATTGCATTTTCAAAGAACCCTGTGCTTTAAGTCTCAAATTGCCTAATTACCATATTTATTGCTGGATTCTGTTTTCTAATCCCTGATGACTTTGTCAGATATATTTATGTTCCCTTCATTTTACTCTCCTGCAAGAAGGACATGCAGGAGTTAGTGAGGATGACATGTTGCAACCTGAGTCGGATAGGTGCTGTTATCACACCTTATTAATACCTATTTAGCTACACAGCATTAAAGACTCTGCAAACTATACAGTCCTGGGTATGAAAAATCATAGCAGTTATATTCTCCTTAACATTTATCCGTGTTATACTCACAGGATGGTCATTATAATTGATATAAATTAAATCTCAAGAGTAAACCATTCAGTCTCAAGTTGACAGCACCAAAACCCATTTTATTTCAATTGAAGATTTGAAGAACAATTCTTCTACTTCTCAGCTCCCTTTAATTAAAACATTGCCACGAAAAATGTAATTCAAGGGAAGAGGCAGGATAAAATATTAATAAAAGCAAGTACCCAGGCAGTCCAAGAGTAGTGAAATCTTTAAAATGTTCAAAGAAAGGCTCTAGTTTTATTTGGCTCCTGTAAATTTGGGAAGGGAAGAAAAAATCATAGAATTATTTCCTTGTTGTTTAAATTAAGATTTCATTAAACCACGAGTCTCCTTTAAAATGGAGTATATAAAACCACCATGATAATATTACACATTTACTATCCTTTCATGTTTAATCAGCAACCCCCACTCAGCCAAATTTTTTTAGCTTTTAACCTTGTCAGCTCAATACACAATGTGCCAGGTTAGATGTTTTTCCTATCTTGGAACTGATTGTTGAAATTCTGGTATTTCTTCCCATGACATATTGATGATAAAATTCAAGATAGTAAAACTTCTGCAAGTTAAAAATGTTAGGAAGGTCAGGAGTCAGCCTCAATCAAACATGTCTTGTTTCAACTTCACCCTCATTATATTAAAACCATAAAATATTTGCTGTATAATTTTTTTAAAAAAGAAAGAAATTCTCATTTTAAAAAACCACAGTATTGAAATAACAAGTATCATTTTGGCAGTTTTAGCCTACATCTTTGACACAGAACACTATTTAAAAATGACCCTCCCTCTTGGAAAATGCAGCGTTTTGTGGGCATAAGATCTCTCAAGGGGCCTACAAACAGATCTGGCTGTTAAAAGCTCTCCTATTGCTATCACAATTAACAGATTTTGCAGATGATCATGAAACTAGCAGTCATTACAAATTACCCCATGCTGGCAATGACACTTAGCAAAGAATAAAATTAATAAAAAGAAAATAAGATCCATCATTTATTCATGTTGATACACTAATTCTCTAGATGTGAAGGAAGATAAAATCTACTGTGGCCATTGCAATCAACAGATTTAGCACTGAAGAAATAGAGAAAGTCTCTCACACTTAGATTTCATGTCTAATTCTTATTTCAGTATAAACAATTTTTGCACCAGAAGTAAAGTCAAACTGTCATATTTTAATATGATAAACTAATGGGTTACAAAATATTCAGAATTTGGGGGTTTGTGGAGCTAAAGAACATTTTGTGGTGGAGGGTCTATGCTGTGCCCAGAGCTGACAGTGATCAGAATAAGGTGGTTAACTTCTTTATCTGAAGCTCTATATGAACCGATCTGTACTTCTAATAATTACTGAATAAGAAATTATATGCCAGAGAACACTTTCTAAAAATAATAGAAAATTAATTACAAAGTATGAACAGTAGGAACATCAAAAAAATTCTGCTGCATCTAAGGAGGTGTTTTTTCTTATGTTCTATTCCAGCAGAAATCTGCTTCATGCCACCATTTAAATTGCTTCAAATTTTAATCAAATGTGTGTGAAAATGATAATATTTTTTCAAATAAACTGAAAGCTGTGGGTGCTTTTAAAAAAATGTTCCGCAAGCATACTTTAAAGAATGCAAAAGGTAAAGGATGTAGGATCTTACTGTGCAAAAAAGAAGCTAATTGTCTTGGTTGGACCTTAAATAAAAATATTTGAATGTGTTCTATCCAGAATGTAATGATGTGAATCACAAATCACTTCTAGCAGACCAAATTTGCTCCTGAGTCTAGGGAATGGCAAAATGAATGAGTTCAAGCACAACTATTTTCTTGTTTCATTTACCAGGGAAATAACTAGCACAAAGGCAGAAGGTAGTTCCTCCTGGAAAGGGCAATCCCCAGTAAAACAAGAAATCAGTCAATCACTAGTTACAAGCACCTCTTTGATGTCAAGCATTTTAGGCATTTTCTGCTCCTTGGGTTTTCTGGCAGTGGGCTGTATCCATGGACAGTCGCTAATTTCGGAAGCTGCTCTGAATGCATGACACCAGCGTAGCTTCACTGCGTGCAACCTGCCTGCTTAGCCTAGGGAAATAAATACAGGCTTATGTCCAGAAAACAAAACTCATTAGAAATGGCTACTGTGTAAAACTGGATAATTTTCCACTGTGCTAAGAAACTTGAGGGGATTTATTTTTATACCATCTTGAAAAGTCAAGCAGACCAGAAACTGGTGACAGTTTCAGCAAATCATATAAAATTCTGTCTGCAGACAATTTGGTGTACAGTCAGCAATCAAGAATTGGGATATCCTGGCTCTCCAGTCAGTGAAGCTCCCACAGCATTTTTATGAGCAAAAATGGGCAAATTCTACTCTCTCAAGTTAACTTTAACTATGACTTCACTTTCTCAAGAATCTCAGCTAAAAGCCACTTTTTCATTCCACTGATGTTTTTAAATTGGCAGGACTTAGGTGAAATTGTACATTCACCGTGTTTTCATTTGGCAGTCAATGCTTTTCATCCTGGTTGTAGGTAGTTTCAGTGGGATTTTCTTTGTGTCAGTCTTACGGGTGCCTTTCCTACTTCATGGAGAGACTGGAGGTTGTCCAAAGAAGGACGGTGATGCTGGTGAAGGGTATAGAAAATATCTGTTATGAGAGGCAGCTGAGGGAACTGAGGTTGTTTAGTCTGGACAAGAGAAGGTTTGGGAGGATCTTATCACTCTCTACAACTCCCTGAAAGGAGGTTCTATCCAGGTGTGGAGTTCAGTCTCTTCTGCCATGTCTCAAGTGAAAGGACAAGAGGAAATGGCCTTAAGATGCACCAGGGGAGTTTCAGATTGGATAATAGATTATTTTTTCCACTGGAACAGTGGTCAGACATTGGAATAAGTTACCCAGGGAGGTGGTTGGATGGAGTCACTGTCTCTGGAAGTGCTCAAGAGGAGTCTGGATATGACACTTTGGGTTAGGTTAGGGGTGATTACGGTGCTGCTGGGTAGATGGTTGGATGAGATTATCTTGAATGGCTCTTCCAACCCCAATGTTTCTGTAGTTCTGTGATTCATATGGGCCTTGGAGGATGCAATAAGAGCATCTTGCAAAGTGGATTGAAAACTGGACGAAGGGTCTCTGAAGGGAATTATTATTAGAATAAGAAAACTAGCCTAGATGGTCAAGGTAAAAAAGAAAAAAACTGCATCTTGCTATTAAAAAAAGAGGTCACAGAAACTACACAAACAATAACTGAAATGATTAAAGCTATAAATAAAGCTAGAGAGGAAAAAAATTGTAATCGTGATAGCACACAGCCAATTTGTAGTCATCTGATGTTAGATGCCTAAGGCAGGACATAAGTCTCAGGTGGCTCCCTATGTGGTCAATGAAGAGAGAGAGCAATTCAGTCAAGTACTCAATTTACGTGCCTAAATAAGCCTAGAAAGGCAAGGCAAGAGCTCCTCTTCTTCCCCTGATTGCTCACACAGTGAAGGGAAAAAGGCTTTCAGATTTAAACATCTCAGCTGGTTGTTTCCTGTCACGCAGCAAAGATCCCCCAAGGACCTGAACAACTGGAAGGGTCCAGCAACAGAGTAAATGACACAAGGACGTATGAAACAACCTTTCCCCAGGGCATGCACAGCCAGGACAGCAGCCAGAGAGGAGAAAAAAGGACATAATGGAGGTGGGAGAACAGAGGCAGTGATCCCAGCAGGTACAAAGACCTGGCATGGCTTCAGGAGTCACTGCTGCTCTGTGCCCCTTTGCAAGAAAGAGCTCTTGAATTAAAGGTGTTTTGTCTCTGACAGGTCCTTGTTTGTATGTCAAGAAAGAAGAGTTGAGTTTCCTGTATTCTGGTTCCAAAGAACTCCACCTCCAATTCAATAAACTAACAAAAACCTGAACAGAGGACTGGGTGGATTTTTTAATCCTATTATATTCCCCTTTCAGTGGCTAGGAAAATACCTTAATACCTCAGAGAGAAAAGGTCCCACTGTGACAGAGTATACAATTGAACAGAACCCTCTGAAATCAGGGAAATGTCTCACTTCTCCGAGTGTGGGCATTAATCCTAATACCCTTTGCTTATGAAGGAAGCAATCTCCTTTGTAAGAAGCCATATAACTGGAAAAATGTCCCATGTAAAGTCTTGAGCCCCTCACCACAAGAAGGAGGGGCTGGGGCATATCCAAGGAAGGGCAGTGGTGCTGGGGAAGGGAACACAAGTCCCATAAGGAGCAGCTGAGAGAGGTGGGGGTGTTTAGCCTGGAGCAAAGGAGGCTCAAGTGGGACCTTATCAGTTTCTACAAGTGCCTGAAAAGGTGTGGCCAGGTGGGGGTCTGTGCATTCTCCAAAGCAACAAGTCATAGGACAAGAAGAAACAGCGTCAAGTTGCACCAGGGGAGGTTTAGTTTGGATATTAGGAAAAATTTTTTTGTGGAAAGGGTTATCAAGCATTGGAACAGGCTGCCTGAGGCAGTGGTTGAGTCACCATCCCTGGAGGTGTTAACAAGGTGTGAAAATGTGGCACTTAAGGACACTGAAGGTAAGTTTAGTGATGGACCTGGCAGTGCTAAGATAACAGCTGGACTTAATGATCTTAAAGGTTTTTTTCCACCCTAAACGATTCTATGATTCTGAAGATCAGGCTTTCAAAGATGTGCTTTCAAAGAAAGAATGTTATTGAGTACGCCAACTCAGATGATGCCATCTCTAAAAGAATTTAAAACTCAGAAATCTAGAACAAGCAGTTCCTTACAAATTTAAATTTATCCACTACCCCCCACTAATGGAATTTATGGCACAAACTCAGGGCTCAGTAGCCTAAAATAAAAATCTTCATGTTTTCAGAATTTTACTTTTATTACTGAACCCACAGAGTTGTGTTGTCTCAAAAAACACTAATTAAAACAATCACACAGATTTTTCCAAGACTTAATCTGAAATAACTACAAGACATCAGGTATAAACAGAGTACTTTCATATACATATATCTACCCAAACACTTCTTTAGTGCTCACATTTCACAATAAATTACTTTTCAGGATATTGAAATGTATCCTATTTTCAAATGTTGTGCTGCAGCTTTCTGCTGAGTCAAAACATCTAACCCTTCTCTAAGTCAAAAGTCTGATCATTACTTTTGCTATTGATATTTAGTCTTCACAGTAATACTATAGATCATGCTAAGACTCATTCTTTCACCAAGAGGGTTAACTGTACCTCAAAACCCAGCAGAGAATAATCATAAGAAGCCCAAGTCCTTGTAATAAGCACTTCATTTTTTTAATCATAATCTACAGCTTATTTTGAAACAGACTGAAAGATACAGAGGAAAAGAATAAATGATAATTTTATAAGTTCCCACAATTGCAGCTTTAAAAAAAAAGGCCATCATTCACACTAAATGAGTTATGCCATGCAAATAAGAAATATTATAAAAAATATTAGTGAACAGAGCATAATTAGATGACAGCCAATTTGAACATCGTTTTAGTCTCATCAAATTGAGCAGGTTAGTTAGGCAACTACTGAGGTATGCTGTAACTTTTGCAGAATTTTTCAGTCTCTCACCTATTCCTGGCACTCTGCTGAACATCTTGGTCTTAATGTTTGGGCTACAAAGGAGGAGTAATGAACCATATCTCAGTTTATTACAACAATCACCTGTCAGCCTGAACATCAAGAATCACAGAATCACAGAATGGTTTGGGTTGGAAGCGATCTTAAAGATCATCTCGTTGCAGCCCTGTGCCATTGTCACAGATATCTTTCACTAGACCAGGCTGTTCAGAGCCTTTATCCAGGCTGGCCTTGAATAATTCCAGGAATGGGGCAGCTGCAACTTCTCTGGGCAGCCTCTTCCAGTGTCTCACCACCCTTGCAGCAAAGATATTTTTTAAAAAATATCTAATCTAAACCTAGTCTCTCTTAGTTTGAAGCCATTCCCTCTCATCCGGTTACTACATGCCCCTGTAAAGAAGACATCAAATTGCTAAATAAACATATTTCTCAACATGGCAGTAGGTGAGTGATGCATTCAATGGTCAGTAAAGGGATAATCACACTTCAGCTTCTTTGCTGTTCCTTCCTGCCTTAGCATCATTCCTCAGGCTGTGCCTATGCAGGACCTTTTGGTCCAAGAGTGAATCACACTGAGGAGCAGACCTGTCTGGAAAACAAACCAAGGAAAATTAGTTTCAGCATTCAGTTGCCTTAGTTTCCCAAAATGGCTCACAGCACAGATGAGCAATAATTCACCTTAGCACAGAACAAGAACAAGAAGGCTCAAGCAACAGACAGGAATTGAAGACGGCAGTTTAAGCAGCCTTCGTTCCCAGGTTCTTTGGCTTTATTTTCCCTTTGACAATATTCCCAAGGTACGTACACATTTTGGACACTTTTACTGCTGGACACTATGATTTGATCTCAAGCAATTAGCTCCTTCACTTTCATGGATTTTGGGTCCCGGGAGATGTCCCTCACTGCACCACTTTAAATAAGGTCAACTCATTGTCTAGACAGGATACTGAGAGCAGGGCCTTCGCCTTCTGTTCTGTAAACCTACTTACATGTTTTCTGGATTGATGATCAGCAAGAGGGTTGAGGGTTTTAATTATCCTCTGATTCCCAGCCAGCAAAAATGTGCTAACTTTTGAAGCATATTCCTTTACATGTGAATTTAGTTAATTTGTGCGTTTGCGTTTAAATTTGTCATTATGTAAATTTGCTTGATATCTTAAGCAGAATAAGCTCTACTATGCTTAGCTTTAAATTGTTTTGTGAGACTCAGAAAATGGAACAATCATAAAAGAATATCCACAAGAGTGTGTCTGATGGAGGGGTAGCCAATACAGGCTTTGTTTTTAAATAATAGTCAGCCACTAATACACAATCATAATTTCTCTCTGATCTTATGAGCTGCTGTCTTTGGTATCAAGCTGCTGAACATCAATAAAACCCCCACCAATCATCATTTAAAAGAGAAAGCCAAGGTAGAACATGAAAGAATATAATTTTCCATGCATAGCATAGCCTTGTGTTGCTTTGATGCGTTGATTGTTCAGGGGAAGTCTCTGTTAACTCAGAGTATTTTCTTCTCACTTAACTGGAAAACAGAATGACAATGAGGAAATACAATTGCTGGATAAGTTCATTTCCTTAGTAGGTAAAGCTGAAGTACATGCAGTTCACTGAAGCTGGTGGACTAACTGTACCCTTACAGTCCAGATTATGTTCAAATCTTTTTTCTGAATAAAGACTGTAATAGCTGTCCTACCAACCCAAGGCCTGATTTTGTGAAACTTGATTTCTTGGCGCAGAGATGGCTCCACTGAAGCCCTGGGTGGTGCTGCACTTACATCCAGAGCTCCACTGTGTCCATCACAGTGCCTGGCCCTGCTGAGAGCCCATGCAGGTTGAAGGGCTCGCAGACCTTTTTAAGAATTATTCCTAAGTGGTATTTCGCTCCGGGATTGATCCTGTGACTCCAGGTCTCACAACTCATTGCCTTTCCTTGGGTTTACTTCAAGCCCTGGTGCTTTTCCCTCTCCTCAGGGAAAAGAGCAGGGCTAAACCTGTGGTAACTCAACTCAGCAAAGCAAAATGCTGTTTGTTTAGAGGAACAGCAGTCTCTTTGAAAAATATAGCAATCCAAGAAACAAAATCTTTAAACACAAGAAAATTTGCCCCTATTGCTTCAAAGCTCCTTGCAAGACCTGCCAAGGAGCAAGACCCAGTGTCTCATTCTGGACAGGACCATCTTTTGGCACAATATTTTGCTAATTTTTCTGAACCAGGATGAAACAGGATGTGTCTCCTTGCAGGGTGCAAACCTCCAGTGGGATTATAACCAGCACAGGGAAGTGGCAAGAGATATCCCCCACTGACTGTCATGCCCAATGGATCTCTCCAACAATACTCTTTTAAACATGCATTAACCATCTAAAAAGCTGTCTAGTTCAAAAACTTACCTGAAAATCCCAGGTTTTCAAACTTTTGCTGTTCTTACTAGACCTGTTCAGGCAACCTAAAGGAAGATGGTCAGAGGGGTGTTATGATGTCTTATAACAATGTTCTATCACAACGGTTAGAGCAGCAATTAAACCAACAGTATTTATAAGGACACACTACAAAATGCTTTCTTGGAAGAATTGTTTTTTGGATCATTTTACAGGACAATATATTTGCCTGTAATGCGAATCTGGCAAAGGCAAAAAATATGTATATATAAAAGCTTCCAAATTAAGCCCCCTTAGAATGCAATAGTGAAAAATATTTCTAGACAACCAACTGTTGAAATCGGGAACCAAAACTATGAAGAAAATTATTACATGTAATGTAAATTAGATGGTTATTTCTATCTGGACTAAAAAGTTGGAGAATGTGTCCTTTCCAAGAGGAGAACAGTGAAAGAATTGGGGATTTTCTTGCATCCCTTCTTCCAATCCAAGCTTCTCCAGACCTACCAAAGGGTCTGGAGCACAAATCTGATGAGAAGCAGCTGAGGAAACTGGGAGTGTTTGGCCTGGAGAAAAGGAGGCTCGGGGGGGACCTTATCACTCTCTACAGCTTCCTGAAAGGAGGTTGTGGTGAGGCGAGGGTTGGTCTCATCTCCAGGTAATGAGTGACAGGACAAGAAGAAATGGCCTCAAGTTGCTCCAGGGGAAGCTCAGATTGGATATTAGGAAGAACTTCTTGGAAAGGGTTATCAAGCATTGGGGACAGGCTGCCCAGGAAAGGGGTGGAGTCACCACCCCTGGAGGTATTTAAAGGACCTATGGGTATGGCACTAGGGGACATGGCTCAGTGGTGGAGTTGGCAGTGCTGGGTGAATGGTTGGATGCAATGACTTTAAAGTATTTTGCAAATTAAATTATTCTAAGATTCCATGATTCTGTGATTCTCCAGTGCAGGTGGAGTTTCATGCTCTTAGTGCAGGCTGCAGGAGCCTATCAGACCTTAGAAGATCCTAAAGGGGGATCACACCCCTTTTCCTACTGTAGAAATGACTCAGAAAACAATCAAGATGACACTGAAAGGCAACCCCTTTGCACAGAGTTCCCCTCATGGCTAACATAGGATGCAATAATTATCACACTTTCAGGAGAGTCACTGATGCTGCCTCTTGCTGTCTGTCTGGAGAGGTGACAGAACGATGGCAGCTGCACATCCAAGTGGCTGTCAGGGGAGCAGTGAAGCTGAGCAGGAGAGAAAATGGGCAAGTTGAAAGCAATGTGAGAAGCAGAGCTGCTGGGCTGGACAAGCAATCCTTGCAGCTACATGAGGTTACACTTTAGTAGCTTTGAAGCAACACAGCAATTTACTCTCAAATTTATATTAAAACTGTGGCTTGCTCTAATAAACAAAATCAGGGTCCTAATAAAAGCAGGGCTTTAAGCTACTTCTGAGCATCTCTTTAGAGCTAAGGCCTAATGCCTGTAAGATTCACTCATTTGCAATTTCTGCATTTCCTCAAATGCAAGCAGATAGATGTAACATGAGCACAGGTCTTCACTATATGCCGTCATATTCATACAGAAATGAAACAAATAATGGTGATGAAGGTGAATAAGGCTACTTCTGAATATGTGAATGACTACTTTTGAATGGTCAGAATCCTGTGAAATTCTCTTTTTTCACATCATGGGGCACCAGAAATTTCTTGCCTGCAATTTTCAGGCTATAGAGGTAGGACTCCTCCACTGGTAGAAGGATTTGCCCACCACAGTCTGGATACCATTTGTATTCTCACATTATAAAGTGTTTGGTAGCAGAAGCCCTGGCTCCTGGATTCCTGTGAATTCTTGAGAATTATAGTCCTTCATTGCAGTGGGAAAAATAAATGCTGAATCCAAAAGGACCAAAATCCTAAATTCTAACAGTTCAAAGAGAAATTAAAAAGAATTTACATTTAAAACTCTCATTACTTTTAATTCATCTGAGGAATTTCATGATCTAGCCTTTGGGGTTTCACCATATCAAAAAAACATGATGATACAAAGCAAAAAAACCCAAAAGAAGACAAACAAAAAAACCCAAATTCAAACACACAAACAAAAAAAACACCAAACAAAGCAAAACAAAAAATCCAACCAAAACACAGTTTAGAGAAATAAACTGCATAGAAACAGTTGAGGGCCTTGCATTCTTCTTTAATTCAGTTTAAGGACAGATTACAAGCACTTTTGTTATTGTGATGAAAAATGATACAGTACTAGAGAGTCCCCTCTGGAGAAGCAGCTTTATTAATTTCCACTCTTGTCATATGTAAGTAAGTTTAATCAAACTAGCAAAAATAGATCCCAGGGAAGTAATTTCTGGGATCATCAGATTGATCCCATGTTCAATGAGTAAACATATACTGATAAACTTGTTACTGACCTCGGGTTAATCTTGTTAAATTTTCATCTTCTATTCACAGTCTACCATGATGAAGGTCTTGTGACCCTCATCCTCCTGGCTTTTTTCCTGACATTGAGAGGGCACAATTGGGTAAATAACCCTGCCAGAAGGCAGAATGGAGCAACATCCTTTGTTTCTGCTTCTCATCAGCAGCAGAGGGAGGACAGTATTTTTCAGGGGTAGCTGGCATCAGTTCCTGAAGCCCCAGTGGCTTGGAATGGAGACTGACCAAAACAGAGAGAATATTGCCTTTCAAAGTCCTGTTCTGAAGAGTTTTTCCTTGCATCTAAGTGGAATAATTCAGATGAAAACTTCATTCTATTTAAGTCTACAAAGTAACCAAACAGTCAGAAAGAATCAAATCACTGAGCAAATTGTTCTCTTCTGTCAACAAAGGAGGATTCACCCTGCACAGAGAAAAAAAAATAAAAAAATTTGTCTAACTTGTAACAATCTTGCCCTGGGTTCAAGGAAGGGAACATTGTCCCTAACCCAGCAGGATCCATCTCGGGAAGCTCACATGGCTGTGCAGCTGCCTTAGAGCTTGAAAGGAGGTCTCACTCTACTGGACAGATTCTCATTTGCAGAGAATCATTTGCACATCCGCCCAGCAAGTATAGAGAATGCAAAGAGATCCGCACTTTCTTTGGGTCCTATAATAAAGATTATCAATTAATTAATTATCTAAGTCTGCTGACGCTTTTTGTCTGTCCCAGTGTGATGTACCTTGGAGCCTGTGCCCGTTCTGCCCTTTCACTGGTGAACTCATCCACCACGACCTGGCCCTGACTCTTTCTCCACCTCCTGTATGCTGCCAGATGCACACCAGATGGTGACTTCTCATTCCGTACATGAAGAGTGCTGTTTTTGGGGAGAGGGGATGACTTTCTGGCTGGTTTTGGACAGCCAAAGCACAATGCAGTTCTGGATACTGACAATTTTGCTAGCCACTACAAGCCCTAACACAAATCATAACTTTGAGGCTGGCTGTGATGGATCTTACATCCATCCCCAGAGAGTGGCTGTGAGTCCACATGAATGGCTGCACTGCTATAGAAATCTCCACAGTGTTTGAGAAGCCTATTAGTGGCAAATGTGTACAAATTGGCAGTTCCTATCAGATTTTCCAGCCTGTTAGACGAACAAGCTTGTTAGAGTAAAATTTACTCTAAATATGTAAAACCTGATGGCTTGAAACTGAGATGTTTTCTGGAACAGTTCAGCAGCTTGTTATAATTGTAGCATGATTCAGTGCTTGGGCATCTTCCATATCTCAAGTGCTGTCTAAGCCACCAGCAGAGCTTCTGACAGGAGCTAGCCAGAATGTCACCCTCAGATGAGCACTGGAGCAGTTGTGCTTCCACCAGGCAGACAAAATTCTCCTAGAAGAATCCGTGGCTTCCTGCAAAGTTGAAAACACCTGATGAAAAAGTACGGTATGCTTGCCGCATCTCTTTCCCTGACTCCTTCCTCATTGTTCTATGTATTTTCCCAATCTTATCATTACCACCGTTTTTGAAAACTTTGCCATGCTCTCTCCAGAGGGTAGGACTGTACTGGGTCCACATGTTTCATGTGGGGAAGTGGGACACAAAGAAGGGGTGCCTCTAGGAAGACTTGAGACCTACCAAGGAAGGGAGAGTAAACCCAAATCCTGGTTTAGTGACTTAAATTTACCTCTCATTAGGAAAATTTTCCTAATAAACCATTTCAGTCCTGTTGTTCCCAATTCTTTTCACAGCATCTGGAACCATTGTCGTTAGCTTTTATGTTAAGGGATGGAGCACAATAGTACATTGAGCTATGTATTGTGCTTTCAGAGGCATTTTATCACATTCAGTTTTGCCTTTCCCGCCTATTTCCATTGCAATCTGATTTCAGTAGGTGTAGAGGGCTATTAGGAGAGACACCAACACTTGCAAGTATGTGCCAGATCAGAATAACAGCTTCAAACATTGCATGGCATTGTCTCTAAGTGGGTCAGTTCACAAAATATCATCTGCTCAAATGATGCCTCTGCTGCAGTAAGAAAAAGGAGAAAATGCAACAGTAATTGAAATTACCTGATTTTAAAAGTCTTTCACCTGGTGTATGTTCAAAGAACATTTCAGTGTTCCATCAATAAAGCTTTTAGGACACAGAAATTTGCAAAATTTTGCTTCTAAAGATTATGATCAGAAGTCAAAAGAAAAGAGAAATAAAGGGATTTTAAAGAAAATTCTGTGTCTGGGTCTTGTGACATTATTTTTTGCACATATCCTTTATTTTTGTAGAGAATGGTCTTTTGGGCACATCCCTACCTCAAATACCTGCTCAGTGTGCTAATGAGATATGGAATATATAAAGAATATGTTGTGCAATAGAGAAGCATTAGCTATTGCTCCATTTCCATGTATTTTTTAATAACAGACATTCTAATTCAGCACAAGAATATTTTACTGACCTTTCCACTTATTTCTAGTTCACTGGTGTGTCTAGAGCTATCTTGTCACTTTGTAATTCATTTTTTGTTTTAGCCTAAGTGGCTGTTCAGAAGCAACAAGCCCTGCTGGAATGTCAGGCACAGACTCCACTCTGGAGGCACTGAAATGAGCCCCACAGCCACTGGGGAGCTGGGAAGGGGGCAGAGACTTGTGTAGAGGAAGTGACCCATGAGACAAAGCTCGATGTGCTCCTGCAGTCTGTACCAGACAGAAGCCCTGGCAGGAAGCGTTTCATCGCTGTTGGGACTCAGTACTGAGGCCTGGAGGTTGCAGAGGTTGGGCCACATGGCCAGGTCTGCTATTGAGAACAGAGGATGCTATTTTCTGCCCAAGCACAATGGGAATTAATACATTTCTTGGTGTGTCTCTCTGAGTATTCTATAATCACTGGTCTCAAAATGAGGTAGGCTATGAGACATGAGGCCAGATTCCCCAGAGATTGGAAGAAACAGAAGAAATTCTTCAAGTTCCTTTCACTTTACAGAAGTCTGGTTTTCCTCTGGGCCTTGAGAATAAAAAAAACCATTTTGGTAAATTAAAAACTAGTTCAACTCTCCTTCTTGGTGGTCTCTTCTAGAGAGAAGTGAGAAAATTTTGTATTAACTTCAGACATGGACAAGCTCTCTTTCATCCTACACTTTATCTCTGACTTTTACTGCTCTTGGACCCAGTCAGTGGTGCTATGAACAAACCCAGTCATGTCTAGGTGATGCTAATGTATCTCTGTGTCCTCCTGAGCAACACCTATTACACTGATGAACTCTCCAGATCTCATTATCTTTGCCTGATACTTCAGAAGTTACTTTCTAAAATAGAAACAAAACTTTATTGCTTGTGTTCACAACCAAGAAGAATCCAAGGCATTGTCACGCACTTTGTTAATCCTTTTTTTTAAGAGCATTCCTGGGCAGAGAGCTTTCAGTCAATGAGAGCATTGGTTTGATTTCGATATGATGGAGCTGAAACAAATAACCTGGAAAAAGACTCAGAAGCCTAGTCCAGAATTCATTGTCCTCTGGTAGCATATTTGGATTGGTTAAACAAACAAGCAAACAAACAAACAAACAATATTTTAACATGTTTGATATCTTTTGGAGTCATCTAGAACAGATTGCCCAGGACTGTGTCCAGCCAGATTTTGAGCATCTCCAAGGACTGAAACTCAACAACCTCTCTGGACAAACTGTTTCAGTGTTTGACCAACATCAAAATAAAAAAGTTATGGTTATGTTTAAAAGCAATTTCCTACATATCAGCTCATGCCTTTTGCCTGTTGGCCTTTCAATAAACACAGCTGAGAAGAGTCTGACTCTGTCTTCTTTACTGCCCTGCTATTTGGTCCATATTTCATCAGTTTATCTATAAGGGTGTTATGGGAGTCAGTATCATCTCATCACAGGATATTGGGTTGGTCAGACTTGATTTCCCCTTCACAAATTCAAGCTGACTGCTCCCAGTAAGCTTCCTTTCATTGATAGGTTTGAGAATGCTTTCCAGGGTTATTTGTTCCAATACCTTCCCAAGGATCATGGTGAGGCTAACCAGCCCAGAGTTTCTCAGATCTTCCTTCTTGCCCCTAGTGAAGATAGGAAGTGACATTAATTTTTTAGTATATCTGAACTGGTCATTCTACCTCTCTGGGGAGTTAATGGGAACAAGCAGACACTTATAGAGCATACATAGCACAAGTTCACTTGGTATTTTCTTCATTAAAATGAAAAAAGGTGCAAGAGAGAAGTCTTCTCTTATTGACTGTAAAGGAAAGGCAGATGACTAGGTCACAAGTGGATGTCTATGTGTGCACACCTGATTTGGCTCAATAAGTCCAAAGAACTTAAAGAACCCTTGACTCTGCCATCAAGGACAAGCAGGTGATGATAATAAAGTTCATTTTTCCCCAAAAATGGAAGCCTTCCCCTGCAACAGAGTCATATACTAGTCAGGACAGTTAGATGGATGAAACAATATATTTGATGGCAATGGAATTTTCTGTTTCTTTCCATTTGAACAATTCTTCTTCAGAGGGAAAGAACTGCAGTCTGCAGTCAGGTCTCCTAATCTACCGTGTTTTGCTGAAATCTGTGCAGTGCTGGGGCGGATTGGCTAGCCTTGCAAGGTGATCTGCTGGCTATCATCAAGCAATGAATGTCATGTTTAAAGTAGCACAAGCCTCAGTCAAATTGGAAACTGGAGTGTTTTCCCCCATGTTTTTTACCTATTAGGAGTGATCACAGAAAGAAACAATAAATATTAGCAGTGGAGTTTTACTTGGAATGTAGGAACAGCATCTTTGGACACTTAGGGGTATCCTTTAAATAACAGTGGGTCACTGCCTTTCATGTTATAGTCCCTTTGGCTACCATAAAGAGTACTGCCTTTCGCTTTTATTCCAGGATACGTAGCCTATCTTCCAATTTCTACAAAATTCAGCCTTTCCCTCCTCCAAGTTAAAAAAACAACAAAACACAAAACCAAACAAAAAACAACACAGAGAAACATAAGAAAGATGTCTGTGAGAGAAATACAGCCTGAAGGGTTGATTCTCCCCTCTAGCAGAGATCGCTTCCCAACCCAGATTCCCTTGCCTAGCAGCAGCCTTTAAATTCTTTATCTATCTCTCCTGATATCTGGTGGAGTCTGGACCCAAGACCAGGTGTTTGTGCTGCACCCAGAGCTGCATTCGTGGGTGCCTGCCCTGCAGTGAGCCAAGAAGCTCCTGCAAGAGCCCAGTTGTTCAGAGATTCAGGAGCAATGATCCCAGGTGGGTTTGACATATGATCTCAGAGTGGTGAAAGAAAAGCATCCAGCCCCAATGTCATTCCTTTCCACAAGAGACTTTCTGAAAGAAAATGTGGAAGAAAATTAAAAAGCAAGCAAACAAAAAAATTACCAAGGGAACAAGGCACAAGAGAGGCAGGACAAAGGGGGAAAAATGCTTGGAAAAACATTTCCCTCTCCTGACAAGTCTCAGTTATGTACAGAAAGCCTGTGAGAAATACTGAGCCTGTGACAGCAGAAACATCCCAAAGAGAGCAGTGTGCAGGGGAAGCACAATTAATAATAAAGCCCTGTGGAATTTGTGAAGGTTCAGCACAAAAGCTTGAAGCCGTCTTTTGAGAAGCCAAATCAGCTTTAATTACTGTACTCTGGGTTATTCTTTTAAAATGCTTTTGCAGTGAAAGTTTCTCAGTCTGAGGGAGGGCAATGCTGCTCTCTGCTATCGTTTCCCTTCATTGTTACAGGCTTCAGCACACAGTGAATGTGCACGAGGACAAGCAGATCCCTCGATGTCTTTCATTTCAAGTGTTATTTTTTTCCCTTTTCATTAACAGCCGGCAAGAAGAAAAATAACTACTTAGGGCAGGGTTTTCTTTTTCTTTTCTACTTTTTTTCTTTTTCTTTTTTTTCTTTTTTTAATTTTCTTGGCAGGCTGGGCGAGGTCCTTTGCATTCACTACACCTTGTTATCTTAAAACCAGTATAATAGAGATACACATATGCTCATTACTAGTAGCTCTGCTTTCTTAATGCTTCCTATGATGGTATTTTCAGCTCATAATAGACAGTGGATGATCCGTGCAGAGTAGTGAATGTGGTGTTGATTTTTCCCTCCCTTCTGCACAATTACTGAAGGATCTCCCCAGTTTGTAACACTGAGAAAGAGGGAAGAATCCACTCCCTGCTGTGGCCTTCCAGGGCCCGATTGATAGAATGCACCACTCACCAACAGTAACAGAGTTTACTTCAGCAATAAGGTAGAAAGCTCTCGGTTTCTGGACTTTAGACACTGAGAGAAAGAAGTCTTGTTTTTTAATGTGAACTAGATATATAATCTGAGTGGACAAGAGTAAGAAGATGAAAGGGAAGCAAAGTGGGAGGAGGAATCTAATTACTCTTCAACTGCTGCTAGAAATGTTGGTAATGTGCAACACAGAGGGGAAGAACGCTGAGCACAAAAAAAAAGCTTTGCAAAAACATGATTGCTGTTCCCCTCTGTCTTGTTTGGTAGTGCTTTTTATGTGTTTTTCAGTGTAGAGAGTTATAATAAAAATTAGAAGCGGCTACATGTCGTTATGCACCATCACATAGCAGGAGGCACAGTTGTGTCTGCACTTGCCAATGCCTTTTAAAATATGTTTCATGGGTAAAAATATGGATAGAAAATTTCATAAAATACACAAAACCCAGTGAGTCATTTGCTCAAACATGAAAACAATACAAATAGATACCTCACTGGCTGGGAAAAGAGCTACCTGTACTGCTCTGGGGCCAGAAATTTCCAGTGTGATCAGCTCCAGCTAATAGAAGATTTGAGTTGAAGTTATTTTCTTTTTTGTGCAGAAACTTAGACACATTCATCAGGTTTAACTATCTCCCAAGACTTTGATAAAATCAGCAACATTAGTTCAGGGAAATAGCAGTTCTAGAATCAGAAACTGCACCTCAATGATCCAAGTTTCTCTTGTGCCTATAGCTGATGACCTAGAAAGGTCATGTTTTGTCCAACATTCCTAGACATTGTTTCCTGGCTATGCAGTTTAGGATTATGGACTAAATCCCGTGAAGAACCTTTCATTTATTCCAGTCAAACACAGAGAGAAAGATGGTGAGGACAGAAATTAAAGTAGGGCATGGTTGTTGCAAAGGAAGAAGTATGATTGGAGGGTCTTCAGGACCAGCACTGAGGACTAAGTATTGAGGATGATTCAAGTGCATTTCCCTTGTGTCAAATATAGTCTCATCGATCACTGGTCTGTGCTCAATTGTAATTCCAAGTTTCAAATGCCCTCAGTGCCACCCAGCAGACAGCTCCAGCTGTGGGAACATAATTGTTTCTTCATCTCCCATCACTACCAAACACTTGGTCTCAAGAGTGTCTGAACAGTGGATGAGACTGAGGCTAAAAAAACATTTATGAAGTTGTTGCCTACTCCTTTAAATACATTAGAAAAAAAAAGAAAAAGAAAAAAGAAAAAAAGGAAAAATCCCAGCAGCAAAAACTGTATATTCTTAGTACACAGTAGCTCATCACCTTAGTTAAATTCTCTCACTTTGAGTTCTTTTGAAATTCCATTCCACTCAATTCTACCTATATTCCTCTCATTACCAGATATTCCTTTCTAGCTATGGCCATCTGCCCTCTCTCCCCTCTAGATCAAGGTTTGGGGTTTGTTTTCTCATCTGACTAGAGCCAGACAAACAGACATTCCTTAATTAATATATTTTACATTGTTTCCTTGAGGACTTCTGGAATTTCCTCAAGTCTTATTCCACCTTTGTTATTGTCTCCTTTCCTGCTTATGCCGTCTCACGGTCTCCTCCGCCTGTGCCAGAGGAGTAAACACAACAGTGCAGTCACTTGGTGTAGCTCCTGTTCAGTGCAAGGATCTTTCGGGAAAGCGAAGAAGGAAGTCTGGAAATAACTTATAATAAACAGCAGCGAATTGACATTGAAAAAAAGATGTTCTGTAGGATCCCAGATAGCAAAGTTGAATTTTATCCAGCTGATAACTGGAAGTCTTTAGTGAGCAGGATTCTATGGTTAAGAAAGATCTGTGGAGCAAATATGCTGCTGCAGTTCAAGAAAAGCTGGTTTATCATTAGAGGAAAGTGATTTTCCCCTTTCTAGCAAATTGTTCTTGAAAGAACAAAACTTATTAACAAAGTTCCATGGGTTAGCACTTACTTCTTAACAAAGACAGGAAATTCCAGTTCAACCCTACCTAGGAGGACTCCACCACATGCAGGTAGGGTAATGTGCTGTACATTGAATATGTTATACATATTTTTTTAATGTTTGATTCTCATCCAGTTCTCCCATGTTTAGGATGCAGGCAAAAGCTTAAATTCATAGTCTTCCAGATGAAAAGATTTTTAGCTTAAAGATTTTCTTTTGAGATCTTTAACATATTTAGTGCCGTTTTGGTTGTTTACAGACATCATAGTTTTCTGATATCTGATTCCAAGATGCCTTGCTTCTCCTAATTTATTAATAATGAAAGCTGTGCAACTGTTACATTAATACAGCATTGATATTATGCCCATCTTCAAACTGAAAAAAAGACAGCAAAGTTTTTGCATATTTTGATCACACTTTGCTTATTGGAATGGAGCTACTGAGTCAGTTCCTCCCCCCAGCTTCCTTTCAGTAGGGGCTGCCCTGCTCTGATGATCCTGGTTGCCCTGCAATTGTGGCTTTTATACAGACATGAGACTGCTTGGCAGAGCAAATGACGAGAGCTGAAAACACAGAAAGACTCTAAGAAGAAACTCTGTGTTATGGTTGAAGGGTGTTTCTTGTTATTAGGGGTGAATATGAGATCTCCCTGGGTGTAAGACTGTCATATGGAGATCAAATTATTTCAGTTTAATGCCCCTTACACCTTTCTTTCGAGTGTCAGCTTCCACTGGCTAGACTCAACTCACAAGAGGAGCATTGGTCTCTTCTGCTGGAGTGAATTTTACCTAGTGCTGAAGCCAGGCAGCTGTGAAAAAGCCCTGGCAGAAGGAGCTCCTGCTGCTTTGATGAGGGAACATACTGGGTCCTCATCTCAGCAATGGCTAAGATGCCATAAAGAGTCTCTGAAGAGACTCAGCCCTTGATTCAAGATGGGAAGGCCTATTAGCATAAGGACAAAATCATGTCCTTAAAAAGCTAAATATATTCTATGGTGGTAGAACAACTCATTCCTCTGTATTCAGGAGCCAGTTTGTTTTCTCTTCACATTCAACAGGGAGGGGAAAAAACAGGGCTCTTTTCGCTTAATTTCAGAATGCAGTGATTTACCTTTGGTCCATCTCAGAGTTTCAAGCTGGCAATAAATTGCAGCAATACACTCCAAATTGCTTATAAGTGGCCTTTTCATGCATTTCTTTTTCTGTTTCAATTTGAAAACCATTCGGGTTAATTGAGATGCAGTCCTTAACAAGCGAACGTTTGTTAAGGACACCATTATATAGACACAGCTGAAGTGGCAAAAAAATTCCCCATATTTGTCTGAGATGCAAACTCACGTTCTATCTTTCTTAGTACAGAGCATGATGACATTGTTAGTGTAATTACTCTCTTGTAAATGCTGTTTATGCCATCAGTATATCCTGCAAAAATAAATGAAGATTACAACCTCCTAGACAAATATAAATTTCCTGAAGTTTCATCTGATGAAAAGATGAAGAATGACAAGTTTCAGACCCCACACAACTGATGACTGTCAAAGTAACACAGTACAGACCCAGAGAATTTATGTGATAGGATGTGCTGGGAAGTTCTAGTATATGCTAAGTGCATCACAGCAATACACCACAAACAGTGGCCACCAGCAGCAGTGGGGTGGACTCATAAATTAAAAACAGCTGGCATACCCCCCTATTTAAATCAAGGGGAGTGCTCATGGAGTGAGCTCTCATCCTGAGCCTGACTGGCAGAGTGTGATTTAGTACCTGTGATTTAGTGTAGGGAGCTGTGTACACATTTCGTCAGGGTGATTTCTCTCTTGTCATTAAATTTGGCCTGCAGAGCCTGGCCAAGAGTGCCTGGCTCAAAATCCTACACAGAGAGGGTGCAAGAGGATGGCTGAATGGGACTAGGGCCCCACACTATACCTGCCGGTCTGGGTTTTAATGAAATGCATGTGGCACAAGGCAGAGATGCCAAAAAAATGACCTGGCACTCTGGCTGAGGAGCTATCAGTGCTGCACCAGGTGGGATAATCACATCCCACATCTTACAGGAAAGGTGGGGAGCAGAGAATCAACAGAGAAAGGAAAGAGGGGTGGAGAGAACGGGGAGGAAAAGCTAGGAGGTAGAGAGTGGGCTTTATGACTAGGAGACATTTGCCATGCTGGGGTGGTGTGGAGGACCTGAGAAGCCACAGAAGGGGACATGCCAGAGCTCATCCTGACCTGTGCCTTGGAGACAGCAGTCCCAGACCTGTCCCCTCAGCCACTGGCACACGTCATGGCAGTGCAGGCAGCAACACTGTGGTGCTCTGCCTGGCCACACACCAAACCTAGCAGGGTGCTCCCACAGAAATATGAGCCCCACACTCAGTTTCTACACTTATGTGGGGCACTGGGAAATGTGAGGGATGGCCACTGCCTCCAACAGAGCCTGGCACAAATGGCAGCAGCCCAGCCATGCTCAAGGAAAGATTATGTTTCTGAAGTACAATTATCTTTGTGACTCTCCCTGGCATCAGAGGACAATTGCTGCTGGGTTATTTCTGTAACAGTCAAGTGCGGTGCACACAGAGAGTAGGTTTGGACCAGTTTGGATTAGTTGCAGACCGGCTTTAAAATTTTCCTGTCTTTCCCCCTTACTACCCCCAGCCACCCATGCCTTCACCTCACTCCCCAGCTGGCTGGCGCCTCAGCTGTGCTGGGACGATTCCTTGCAGGCTGCATTCAGTGCTTTCCAGAAGTAAATCTGGAAAGGATTTCTTTTAAACTGAGCTGTTCTTTTTTTGGTTTTTTGGTTGTTTTTTTTTAAATCTGGGCTTCAAAACAGCCCTGAAAGCACTTGAGCTAGCTCAGCTGAGACAGGAACCAGGGACAGGAATAAGCAGGCAGAGGAGAGAGCTGAGGAGGGGAGGGCAGATCCTTCAGCTGGTTTTGTCTCCAGGGTGGGTATCCTGTGAGAACATGGCCTTGGTAAGCTCTTCGGCATAGGCTCATGCAAAGTGGGTGCTTTTTAAGGGATAATGATGTGAAAAATATCAATGGAGGGTCCCATCCCAAACATCTGTGCGGTGTGGGGTCACAGCTTTACCGAGCTTTAGGAACTGCCCTTCTGCTAAAGCCTCTGAGGCAGAGGGTGCAGCTCTGCCCACAGAGGGACCCCTGCAAAGGCTGAGTCTCTGCTCCAAGCAAATCCAGCCAAGGAGCACTGCTCCCTATTGCTGAGGGTTTTCCTTCTTCCCAGCACAATGTGCTCATTGCTTCAAGTAAGTACAGAGCATATGATCTACCTGCTGCTGCGGGTGTGTCATCCATAGCAGTGTTGGCAGGAGAACTGAATTGATCGTACAGAAAATTTAGTCTCATGTTAAAAAAGGAAAATGAATTAAGCATTAAAAATCACGATATCAAGGTGCCAAGACAGGAAAGCTTGTCACAGCTTCCTGGAAGGGTCTGTCATAAAGCCCGTGTATATTTTTCCCATTAACACTCAATTACAGTGTATTTTTCTAGTTCAGACATTGTTCTTGAAGTGTCATGTCAAGGGCACTAGTGATACTAATGACATAGCAGAACCAAAAGAATCAGGATTTAAAAAAAAAAAAAAAAGAAAAATAAAAGAAATAACGAAGCTGAAAAATGGCATTTCAAAGAATGAAAGCAGATAATTTCAGAGTTCAGAACAAAGATCTGTATTATACATATAATGTATAATAACTGTATACATTTTATGTAATATATGTAATGCCTCCAGCATCCCTCATGGGAAAAAAAGACACATTTACATATTATTTTATGGTGAATATAAGATCTCTTAATTTTTTAAATGTTTTTTATTGCAGAAGGAAGTACGTTAGAGTGAATTTGATACATTTAGTGCTTCATTCTTTCATTGAATTTTAAAATGAAGTCTGCTGAGACATATATCTGGCATTGCTCCTGGCCAGGTGCATTATACAATGTGTGAGCAGTAAACTCATCTGGCATTATGTGTTTTTTCAATAAATCAAGCTAAACCAGCTTATGATTGGACATTATGTTTCAAGACTAGCCAGGACCTGCTACTATATTTATGTGGTAACCAAAAATCCTAAAGGAATGTAATTGCTGAAGTGTCCTAAAATCATAGGTTAAATACCCATTGGATATATTGAGAGATTCACCTACTTGAAAAGCATGAATGCTAGAAATTAATGAATATAAGAATGGTCTGTTATGGTCTCTAACCTAAGATCCACTCCCTCACCCAGATTTCCTTAGGAAATAGCCGGAAGCAGATACTCAGCAATAGCTTAGGACAGGTGCAAACCCAGAGTGATCCTTCCTCTCATGTGTACTTTGTTTATTCTATAAAACCACCTTATAATTTTTTTTTGTGTGTGTCATATGGCACTTGTGATATGATTAGCTATGCAGTGATATAAGTTTCCTGCTTTATTCTCTATTTGCTTCCCAGAAATTCCTAACTTTCTGCTTGCTTTTTGACCACCAAAGAACTATACAAAGTGACTCCAAGGTCTCCTTGATAGCAAGAGCTAATTTAAAGCTCATGATGGTATATGTGTGTATTCCCACGTGCTTTATATCTATCAGCACTGAATTTCATCTGCCTTTTATAGCACAGACAGCATCTTGGGAATCTAATGAATTCCTTGCACTCATCTTCAGTTTCAACTATTACTGTTAATTCCAGTCCATCAATAAACAATTTAGTTTTCTTACTTTCCAGTTAAAGAGTACTCACATGATCCATTATAATCTCACAGCTGTGAGAGGTGGAAACGTGAAATTTGGGGTGACATTCCTTTCAGTCACTCCTGTGAAGTATCAGAAAACATTTTCGGCTTGAATCTTCTATCTTAGTGTCTTGCTCCCATAACAGTGATTGAATAGTAGGTTTTCCAACTTTTTCAGTATTCTCCAACATTTTGCTTACTGCGCACCCACTTTTGTTTGTTGTACACAATATAGCAATATTTGCTTTCTACTTGAATTACATCTTGTGTCTTCCTCATCCAATGCTTTCTGCCATGGTCTTGATCCTGACTGATTTAATGGCTACTGAACTAGAAAGATGATGGAAATGGCCAATCAGGTTGTAGACCTTTCACAGATTTACAGATAGTGCAACAGGGTCTGTGATGTGACTGTAGTCCCCATGAGAAGACTTTGTAAATCCCATGTTTATATTTAAAGAGAGTTGGGAGAGAAATGAGCTACTTTTGATCATTTTCACATTCTTTTCCTAGGTCTGAAAAAACCTTCTTTCAAGAGCTGTTAACTCTTATTAAATCCTCTTTGCCTGCACCTGAGCTCAAAAACTTAGCAAGAGAGCCTGGCTTACAAGTGGAGTGCGTATTACAAAAGTATCTACATTATTTCCCCATAGAAAACAAGGGGTTAAAGAACTGACTGCAACAATGGGGAAATTACCACTGAAAAGCCAAATGAATCCTAATGAGAGGCTGAAATCCATCCAATTTGAAGCACACCGCCACCTTGGAAGGTGCAGTACTTTGCTAACTCCTTATGTTCAAAATTGTAGTATTCCTTTCATGAACAATTTGGAATTGGAAACCTGCAGCTGTTCACTGAGCTTTTTTCTAAGCAGGCTGTCAAGCCAAAAATTGAAATAGTGTTGCCTTGGACAGAAGTCACATTTTAAAATGTGGTACAAATAGCCTAGTATTTTGGTTAGAGCCTTATTATTATTATTATTATCATCATCATCATCACCACCATCATAATCATAATTATAATTAAATAACAATAATGGCAGCAACAACATTAATAATAATGATGATAATAATAATCATAATAACAATAATTATGCTAATATGCATGTTTCTTGTCTTCTTTCCACTGCATCAACAATTTGGGTTGAAAACAGAGCTCCCATAAGACCCTGCTCTCCAACAGAAACCTGCAAGAGGTAATTTTCACCTGGAGATGAAAGAAACATTTTAAAGTTTTGTGTAAATTGATATGTTCAGTCTTTTAAACTGAGAACAGCAGAGAAATTGTCTGGAGCACCAGTTATGAAACAATTGCAAAAGTTACAAGGGGCACATAAGGAATACTATGGCACTATTTATTGTAATCTAGCCAACCCCAGTTTTCTAAGTGAAGGGGAAAAACACCAGGTAGAGCACCAGCAGGGAAGAACTAAGACCTGTTTTGGGTGATAATTAAATCTGAACCAAAAAGGCTATGAAATATTTTATCAGCCTTCACACTGAATCTTAACACACCCCAGAATGTTATCAATTCACTGTCATTGTCTTCAAATTAGGAATAAACTGTCTGAAATCAAAACCCTGTGGTGCAGAGGAAGCTGGATTTAAATCTCCTCTTTCATTTTTGTTCATCTCCATTAATTTGCCACTTGTTAAGAACAAGTGAAGAACAATCAATCTAAATAGAGTTCCAGCTACTGGCTGCCATAAAGAGCGAAGGAGATTAAATCATCATTATGAACCTACTGGGGGAATGTTATACATGGAGGGAAGGAGATGCAGGAAGGGGAGGTTTATTAGAACTGTGGCAGGAAGTAATGTTTATTTTACAGCTTCTCCATTTGATGAAGTTTTGAATGATCCTGGATCCAATTTCCTCTTTGAAACTGGGCAAATGAACTTTAAGAAATATACCATCATCAACATTACCATCATCATGACCATCAAAATAATAAGGAACCATATTTAAGACACCTGTAAGTACTTTTTATATTGTCATTTTCTTTTCTTTTTTTTTTTTTTTTAAACAGGGAATCATCAGAGGAATTTGGGCATTGAATAAAAATATTCTGCCTACATATAGAACTCAGCTGTGTTCTACTGCTGGGCAGACAACTGATTATCAAGCTCTAAGGAATGCATCCTATTGTGACCAAATAAATGCAGGGCTTGTGAGGACAGATCTAGTTGCATGTCTCACTGCTTTCAGGCCAGATGAGGCTCCTTGACTTTAGGGATAGAAGATTGATCTTTTTCTTTGGACTGCACATATAATGAAGTGCCTTCTCAAATTGGAAACAACCTTTGCTCCACAATTTTAATATCCGGGGAGGCAATTTTCTGCTACAAATAATCAGTGTTTGGTCAGTCTATTGATCAGATACTGCATTTCTTGAAACTCAGAGAGAATGAGATTTACAGCTCTATTCCTAAGAGCTGCTGCAAGATCCATGCAGTGCTTAACTTAGCAAAATGATGATTTTTCATTCTAAGTATATTTAGTATAATTTGTCCTTGTTAACTTGCCATGCTCTTCCTCCCGTTGGATACTCCTTTCTACTGACATCTGTTCTAGTTCTTTGGATAAAAGGCCATATTGACACTGAAACAAGAATAATTGCACTGCAATAAACAGGAATATACAACTTTACCTCAGCTGGGCATAAGGCTCAGTGACGGACTAGATGACAGATTAGTTTTTCAGCTACTGGACTCTTTGCTTAAATAATTACATCTCCCTTCTTTTCATTCCAATATGTGCCTTATTTCTTGGACCACAGCAACATCTCACTACCCTTTGTGATACTATTAACATACCGGAAATGCATTGCAGCTCTTTGTTAAAAAGCACCTTTCTGGGATTTGGTATCAGCAGCAGGGAATGGGCAAGGAAAAAAATATTAATTTCTGAGTAAGCAGTTTTAGAATTGTATTAGCCATTCCCATCCCTTTCTGTCAAGACTCCAATTTACCTCCAGCTCTGTAACCACAACTGGGTGCTTAATGTTACGCTCCATAATGTAGTCCTAAATTAGAAAAACTCTGGGAAAAATCCATGGTTTTTGTCCTTTAAATTCCCTGCACACAACCAGTAGAATTCCATGAGTTCTCAAGACTCCTGGCTTTACAATATTTTCTTTCTCTATTAAGGAGGGCCAAAAATGGCTCTGCCCATCCTTTCTGATGACAAACAACTAGAAGGCGAATTGAGTGTAAGATCATTTACCTTCTTCACTTCTCAGGACCAGCTCCTGTATGCTCTGAGACAGCGGCAGACATCAGGGACAAGAATACTGTCTTGGATAAGAACAGAAGGTTTTTTATTTGGGCTTTAGCAAATTGTAGCTCTTCAGCAGGAGCTGTGTTTTCTGGTGGAGCTCTACATACCATATTTCTTCAGGTGTCATCCACGTATTAAAAAATATGTCTTCAGTTCAAACGTGAAGTAGCAGAATATCCATACCATCACTTGACCAAATCTCTGATAGGCTGGTTATAGATATTGCATCAATTACAACCAGGACTGATACCTCTATTTGACGGTGTTTCCTAAATAAAAAAAATAGGAAAAAATTTTCTATCATCTAGTAGTCTGGATATTCACTGGTGAGTAGAGAAAACCTGCTTCACACTATGAGCTTGCTATCTTCTGGGAAGTGGAAAAGCATACAAAGAAGAAACTGATAAAATTCTGATTGCATTACAATCTCCAAGCAGCTGAAGTGTTTAGGTATTCATAAAGGAGGAGGTTATATACTAATAGTTTTTCAGATAAAGGAGGGATTTTGGTTTGTGAATCCCACATGCCATCTATGTGCCCATACACTCTCATTTTGAAGGAAAGATCCCCTTACAACCTCTGGTTTAGAAAGGTGTTTAAAAGCCTGAAAAGAACCTGAAGAGGCTGATAAAGTTCATTTACTCTCTGTAGCATATCCCACTGATATGAGTCAACAGGTCTCACAGACCTGAATTTTCTCTCCTGAAGGCAGTCTGCACCCCAAAGCTAGTCTATGTGTTCAAATTATATTAAAAGCTTTAATAGAAGATGCTATTTCTCACTAAAAATTTTGATTCCTTTGTGCCTTTAAACCTCCACAACTCTGGCAGCCCCGTTTCTCTCGATTTTCCAAATATGAATGCACAACTGGAGATGAGCAGATGGCAAGATGCAAAAAGGTAGGGTAATCAGGTGTCTTTCTATATATATCTCCCACATGGAATAGGAAAGCAGAAATGGAAGTCACAAGTTCTGCCCTGAACAATAACCCCAACCTTTTTATGGTCATTAGTGACAAAGCAAATACACGGTAATGCTCTAATTTTACTCCCTCTACAGCAAAGGGGCTACATCACACTAAGTAATTGGGATTCTAAGTTGGCATCTCAGTGTCTCTCTGTCAAACATTCAATCTTATTGCTAAAGAAAATAAACTGTCAATCAGCAGAGGCTCTTCTTGATGACAAACCACCCCCATAATGTGATACATTTGGTATCTAGTCAATTCTGTTGTTGAATTAAAGCAGCTGTGTGGCAGTGCTGGTATCAGAGAGTCAACTAGTTTCTTATTTCTGCAAAAGACAGAAGGATACGTTGCAGCAGAGCATGTAAAATGTCATTTTGCTCCTCTGTCAAAGAAGCTGAATGACTGAAATGTCACATATCTCAGGCAGGGAGGGAGAAGTTATAACAGTGAATATCTATGCTCTCAAAGCTAAACACACAAACATTTTAAAAGGGACCTTTTCGAGATGGAAATATAAAATTGTTTTTTTAAGGCAGCCAAGACAATTATTTTAATGTGCCTGTTGCTGCTGTGCTGGACCAGCGCAAGTGAACATCCCCAGATGAGCAACTTTTAGAGACTATTGTATTGGAAGTAGAAGGGTCTTAACAGAGCCAAGAATATTTCTTTTGCTGCTGGGCCAGAAGTGACACCAGTAATCATACTGCACCTCAGATATACAGATAAAGTGAATGATGTATTTATAATTGAATGAGAAAATACATCTTAAACCCACAAACTGGGATCAGAGTCCTTAACTCCCAGTACATCGACTGGTGGCAATTTTTTGAAAGTGACCTGCACTGATTAGGAAGTTATCTTAATTACACTTATCAACTATGTTTGCTCATATCCATAATCCTCGTTTCCAGGCATTTTAACTAGAGAAGAAGAGTCAGGGAGGTGCTTGAATTCTCTCCAGTGCTCTTCAACCACAGAAACACAAAGCGCAGGTTTTCACTTTCTGTATAATTTATTTCGTGGTCTTTAAAATGAAAGTTAATACTTTGAAAATGGCAATTAATATCAGACCTAATTAATCTGAATCAGCCATGCTGTGGAAGCAGGCATAACACAGAATCCAGCATGGTACAGGCAGGCAGATATAAGTGGGAATGGTGCAGACAAAAAAAAAAAAAATATGTGGTCAAAATATGCTGAAAAAAACTAACCCAACTTCCTCCACTTGCACAAATTTGAGCCAACAACAAGAATTCATATTGTATGAGAACTTAGTTATATTTGGCCACACTTTCTAATCCTCCTAAGTGGAGGACACCCTGTGGGGAGATATACTTCATCACCACATCACAGCCCGAGGGACATGGTGAGGATAATGGTGCAAAGTGAAAGAGGTTCAGTTAAACCTTCACAGCATCACAGAGTTCATACTGTGTCTCAGCTGATGGGATGAGAGGAAGTAAGAGAAAAATGTTCATAAGTCACAGAAGGATAACCATTCTTTAAATCTTGACAGTGTCTTTAGAAGAAAGAATATACATTTAATATTTTACTATTTGGGTTTTTTTATCCCTTTGCCTCTGTTTTCCTGAAGTTTGCCAGGTTCTGAAGTGTGAAAATTTGAAGGGTTGTCCTCATGGTACTTTTTTTGCCCTTAGTAGATGTAACAACCAGAAATGTGACAGTGTGATGGTTTTCCCAGTTCTGGTTTGCTGACTCCAGAAGTTCAGATGGATGAGGTCATTTATCTTCATTCAATTGCTGAAATGTGTTTCTGGCCATATAGTTATGCAGAAAGATTCTAATGGCTGTTCTCAAGGGTGCTGACCCACAGACAAACACAGACCTCAGTGGAATTGATGAATTTGCCATGCACATCTTTCAGATTCAAGCAATTAAACTCTTTCCTGAAGTGAAACTGGCACAGACAAAGAATCTGGTCCCCGACACACTTAGCTGCAGACAGAACTCGAGGAGCCCTAACCAGAGCAATTCCCCTGGCTGCAAGAGCGTGGCTGAGGATACTGATTTGAAAGATGTGTGCACCAGAGAAGGAAAGCCATAGCACCAGAGCTGGAATGAGAAGCAGGACAGTGTTTCTTAACCCAAGAATTCCCTGGAAAGACAGACCTGTGGATTTGTGAGCCAGGATATTTCATGCTGTTGTTTATTTCTATCGTTTTGAAGATTGCACCAAGAATTTACATTACTTCTCAAGACAATTAATCTTCCTAGTTAAAACATTTAAATATTGACCAGGTTACATTTTGCTCAGGCATAGCAATTTCTCTTTTCTGCTTCATGAGAAAATAGGATTTCCATTATTCCACTCCCATGTGTCTTAGGTCATTTACAAATTCAAAAAGCTGTTTCTGTAGGAGGAAACCCATGCTCAGGGAAAGATTTGTGATTTAATAACAAGCATTGCATACTATGTACTGCTGGTGTTAGAAGAGATGATCAAATAAAATTTATGAAAAATTCTGAATATTTCAAGTGCATTTAAAGCTCACGCAGAGTTACAGCAATTGCAGTCTGCTTCTGGCCATTCGCTACACAACTGCTACCATGACTGCTGCTTCCCAAGGCTAATTCCTACATAAACAGAAATTTGCCCTGAGGAAAAAACGTTAAAGATGTACAGTAAATCTCTCACCGTGAATATTTTCCTGCATGCTGTTTAGAAAGCTATTTCCTCTGGAATTCAGCTAACTCTAGACAGACAGAATCCTACAAATACACATGAAAAAAATTCCTTATGGTCTGGAAGTATTGTTATTGAGTGACCCTGAGCAAGGTATTCAAGGCTGACTCACAAGTGTCAAACTGGAATGGAAATGTTTGCAGGACCATACCCTGCATTTCCAGGCAGACAGATAAGCTGTCATCTTTTACTCTGAATCACTCAATTTTCACCACATAGCGTTTTTAAGAAAATGCTGCTTGTGTGTGCAGAATTATGAAGACAAACATTTGCACAGTGCAAAACAAAGAGAAATAATGGCATTTAACCCAAATATGCATAAGAAAAGATTCTGTCCAAGACAGAACAAAACACTACTTGCAGGTACATTAGAGAAATTCCTGTCACATCCATTTCCTTCCTATCAAAGCAGCAGTAGGTCAGTACAATTTTATTCTTTCAGTGATGACCATCCTTTTCAAGAGTCCTCTGTATTGCCTTACAGGGAGGTTAAATTCTATTTTCCCCACATAAACATCTTCATAAGCTTATCTCCAGCCTTGATGACAGAACTCTTATTCAGAATTTGCCTTACAAGATCTTCAACAAAAAAGACATTTTTTCACTTTTATTTTTATATCCTCTGAAGGCTGTTCACACCTACACGTGGAACCACCTCATCCTTCCTTTCTCCAGGAAACTGCTACTATATACTAAGTATTAGTCTCTATACCCAGGCTATTCTCTTCTGTGCTCACTGTTCTATTTCCTCTGGGTTGTATCCTCCTCTTTGAAGAGAAGGACTGTATTGAATTTACCCTGGTAAACTCTAGTGCACTGATATAAAGGGATTTATAGATTTAGCCACATCCAATACCTTTTGGTCTCATCTGTTGTAGTCTCTGACTCTTTCTTGGAGACAATGTGGCCTTAAGAAAAGTCTAAGACAAACAGGCTCAGTGCATGGGAAATCAGAGAGATCCCCAAGTGGAGAATGAAATGCAAAGGAAAGAAAATGGATAGAGAAGAAGAGCCAGAGGGAGAGGGATAGTAAATGAGAGGTGGGAGGTGTCAGCATTCATGAAGACTCCCTAAATTATGAGGGTGGCTAAGTCATCCAGCCCCCTAGGGGTCTTGCATGTAGCAAACACTAACATAGAACATGTCATACTATTTAATGAAAATTTTATTCAAGGTTTTCCTGTATCTCTAAATCTGGGGTAACAATCTGTCTTCACATTGCAGGTGTTTTGTAGAAATTAAGGGTCTGAGTAATTAATGTTTGTGCAGTATTCACATACTACACTGATGCAGAGGTGAATTAGTAATTCCACCCTCAAATCAAGGTCTGACTCACATTCAGCAAGTGCCAAGGAGCAGGGAAATGTATATTCAAGCAGCTGTCCCAGTGTCAGTGGAAACCTGTTGTCATATGCAGAGGCTCCCATTGTACTGATCAGCTGGAATTTGCTCCTCTGTCAGGAGTCTTGGCTCTGCATTATTTCTAAACAGCAAAGGATAGTGCTAAAAATCATCCATTGAGTGTGGGGGATCATCCAAAATATTGATTAGCTGATCATGAATGGAGGACAGCCTGTCCTATGGAGATTAAATTCTGTGGAAAATGTCTAAAATACATTAGTAAAGATTTGATTATTTGCACAAGGGGAGTGAATTTAAGATTCTCAAAGAAAATTAAAATCTGGCATTTTTTAATGCTTGAATACATGCCCTTGAAAGCTTCTGATGTTTTTATTTCTATTTTTAATGTGTTTTTTTTCCTCTGTTGAAGAGTTTCCATGAAGCAGTTTTGTCTGACACTTATATCTCATGAAACACAGGTTTCCTGATTAACAGCTTCCCTGTAAGATCATCTATCCCAAAAATGACATTTGGAAAAGACATTATCTCTAGACTCAGAGCCATCAGAGATGCTAGACAGCTGCCCAAGACACAGCACATTAGTGTGGCAATACTAATCAAGCCAAAAGAAAGGAGTTTGGAGACACATGCATTTCTACCAGCATTGTTAAACAGATTTGCTGTCCCATGCACTGATTCTCACAGCAGATGCAGTCACAAGATGCTTCTAAGAGGTATTGCCCTCATTTAAACATTTTCAAAATTAGCTATTTAATATCTGAAAAAATTATACACTTTGCCTCAATATTTTTCCAATTTAAACATTGTGAGATTTTGTATTGAAAGTGTTTTTCATTTGGGTAATCTAAAGTTAAAAAAATAAAAAGGCGTTGGAAAATAAATAGGTTAAATAGCCTGAAAATGAAGATTTCTTTTGGCATAAATAAACCATTTAAACCTAATTATTTTCAAAACCTCGAAATTTGTTTGGCCTATTTGTTCCCTCCATTTTAATTCTGGCTGTTGTATATCCCAACTCTCCACATTTTTGTTTGGAGGTTATCCCACTTCTGTAAGCCCTAATTCAGGCTCCTGCATGGTCTTACTCTTAGTTCCCATCTTTTTTGCATGAAGCTGAATAGTTGGAGTGTAGTAATAGACTGAACTCAAGTTCAGGAGTCATTCATGCTAATAACCTCTCCCTTTGAAGTCAGGATGTGGCTAGGACAACTCTCCATTAAGAGTTCTCCAATGTTTTCCACATGCTTCACAGCACCGTCTCTTCCTCTTTCTCACCTTCTGCACCAATTTGCAGACAAGTTTCCCTCAAACTCACCAGGAGAGAGCTGACTCGTGGATCCACATCCTGAAGCACTTGGGAAATGTCTCTCCAGCCCTTGTGACAGCCTGATAGTCCTGCTGAGCCTCAGGGAGATTAACGCGGTGCTTCTGCTGCCGTACACATCCCAAAAGCAGGGGTTTGTCCCTATTTATTAATTACCTGGCGGTGAATGACTGCCTCCTTTCGTGCGTTTGTGTGGTGGAGCATCACCCCCCTGTTTTAGGCTACACTCCGATCTGAGAAATGCTCATTAGACCTCAGCCTTGATGAGCAGGGCCAGGGCTCGGCTCCGGCTGTCTAATGACATCCTGCCTTTTTTTTTTTTTTTAAGAACAGCCTTGGAATCTTTTCTTTTTCCCCCTGAATGGCATAACATCCTCTTTTTCACACTTTCAAAGAAAGTGGCCAACCGAAAGTGCAGCCGGAATGAAAGGTTGTTATGACTAAAGCCAACTCTTGTGGCCTATAAACAGCGGCCCAAAATGAGACTCTTTGAGCTCTTCTGGACAGCAGTGACTGTCACCAGCAGAATCCCTCCAAGTGGGGCAGCTCAGAGCAGTGAACTCTCAAGTTTTCTGTACTCAGGGGATCACCGAACACCAATGGATCCTGGACTGATCCCCCAACTCCTCAAAGCTCAACCCTTCACCTGTTGGGACGACACAAAGGCATCTGAAGTGACTATTTCAATGACTTTTGAGGGGAATTTTTCACAGGTACCTCGCACTGACTCTTTATGCCTGTGTGCATACTATGCACATATGTTATGGCAAATACAACAGAAATATTGCTTTCTTCGATGTTTAAGCTAGGCCTGTAAGAGAGTTACTGTTGTGATATAGTAAATCCCATGTGAATGCTTTGCTAAAGTGGAAAGTTTAAGTTAAGTTAAATTCTGTTAAGTGTTGTTCCTTTGGTAAACTGCTGAATTTAATTTAAGTTATAAGTTCAGTTTAATTTTTGAGTGCCATTAAGCCCTTAGGCCATATTCTTTTTAATCCTTGCCCTTTCTATCCTTTTGTCACACACGCAAACACATGCGCGCACACACACACACGTAGATAGTTTTCAGTTTGTTTTGGTTTGGATTGATTGACTGGATTTTGTTTGTTGCTTTTTTTCTAAGTGTGCCTTAACCATCTAGTAAGTAGTAGAGTGAACCTTGCCAATGAACTTTGTCATGCTGTCGCTTTATATTAGGTCTGTTTTTACTGATACCTCTGCTGGTGATTCTTTAAGCAATCTCAAACACTCATTCATGACAACTTTTAGTGCTGTGTTACCCATTTGGCTGCTTGTGTTTGGGGTGTGAATTGCTTTGCAGTCTTCTGAAATAAAGGTGTTTCATTACAGGGGAAATGTAATTCCCTGGGGATTTGCACTGACCTTCTCCATCCTGCTAACCTGCCCCATGTGCTGCACTCTGTGACCAGACAGGGCTCTGAAGGAAAAGCAAAACACTCATTAGTCCAAACTGCAGTATAATGTGAAAGCACATCACACACGTGCTCCTATCATGCAAATTTAACGGCGCTTTTCCTGGAACAAAGCCCTGTGCTGCATATAAATGAAGAGGATGGCAGAAACCTCACACAGAGGTTTCAGATTAGCCCCTTGCTTTGGGCAAATAGCGGAAAGCACCCAGATAAGGCAGTGCCAAGGCCATGATAAGAACCTGCAGAAGATCAACCAGATCATGAATTATACACAGCTGTGTCCAGCAAACAAAACATGACAGCCTGTTCCAGCAGACAGATGGGGACCTGAGTTTTTCAGCCCAAGTGCCAGCCATTTAAATCAACTTTGTAGCAGCAGCAGTGCTGAGTAAGCTAAACATACAAAATACTGATTACGCGTAGGGAAAAGCAATGGCAAAACACCAGCAAATAAACTCCACTGATACATGGAATGACCTCATGCCTAAAGGATCGGAAGGAAATCTGCTGTTTAGTGTGCCTATGCCTAGAAAATGGAGCTCTCAGGATCTGACACTGAATCAAATAAATCATAGAGTCCAGAGAAAAGACCCCCCACAGACAGGAGCCAAACCATTAGAAAGAGTAGCCCATCAGCTCCACATGAAATCAAGAAGTATTTCTTGTCATCCCCTCATCTCCTAAAAGGTTTGATTACGAAGCTGTGGGTGAATTGCACACCATTCATCTGCTGACTTTTATTAATCTCCCTTTTCAGCTGCTGCACCATCCTGTCTCTGCTGCGGTCACTGGTGATGAATGCAGCGTCTGGTGTCTACCTGCAAGACGGGACACCTCTGCAAGTCCTTTCCATTTCAAACATCCAGGATGGAATGAGCTGTAGACCAACTAATTCATTCTGATTTCTTCCAAAGTCGGAGAAATTTGTTTGGGCTGGGAAAAGTAAATTGGCCTATGGAGAGATCCAGATTTCTCTAATTAGGTTCTGACACCTAAAAAAAAAGATCCTAAAGAGACTTCAACAGGAGACTTGACTGTGCAATCTGTTTAGCAGACAACAAGCAGGAAAACAGCATTTTGCCTTAAAACATGCTTTGGTAATAATAACTTCATTTTTCCCAATATCCTGTGACTATATTGTTTGAAACTCGAAACAGAAATACAGACTTGTCCCTAACACTGCCAAGATTGCAGTCACAGTCATATTACTTAGGACATTAATTTCAGATGAGGTGGGAAAAGAAAGATAAAACCTCTGTCTCATAATTAAACATTTATGGTCAGGATCCTTGAAAAAAAAAGGCCTTTAGTGCTACTTTTGTTTGGTTGGTTAATAATAGACTTCAAAAAATAAGCATATTGTCAACATTTTCTCCATTACCTAGCCCAAATTCCATTCACTGCCTTTTTAAAAATAAATTCAGCCAGATCCATTTGATTACTCTTGCCCTAAATTAAACCATCAGCCTATTTTCTATAACAAGCACTGTCTTATACCATAAATTATTATTAGAATTAATTTGCGTCGAGGTTTGCCTGAATAACAAGATATGTCTTTCCTACTCGATGCTAAGTGACTGAAGACATATCACGGAAAGACAATTTATATCACAGATGTTTTGCATTGATGTGTCACCTTCTTAAATGCTTCTCAGCTGTAATGACTTTGACTATTTCACAGTTTCTTTAAATGGGACTTTCCCCCTCCCTTTGCTGTAGATGTAAACTTCTTCTGAGTGCTGCCAGAGCTGCCTGGTGACTTCCAGAGCTTGGGAAGTGAATTTACCACAAGGCAACACACAGGGCAGGTTTACAATAAATGCACTTGTTAACAAAGGACAGGTTCTGAGCACTCAGCTGTCACTTTGCTGCAGCTTGAAAAAAGGAGCTACAGAAAACAAAAAAGGATTTTCCAGTTAGCAACTTAGGTAAGAGAGGGTGGGTTGCTTTTCCAGAAACTGCTCTAAAAGAGCCTGCAGTGGAAAATAAAAGAATGATGAAGGTGAAGTAGGATTTAAATGGGGACAGCTGGACTCACAAAGGAGGGGGAGCATCATAAAGACTGGACCTTCAGTAATTTATATTTAATGCAAGCCCAATTAGTGAATTAGTTTTTAGCAGTAAAGATACCTGGTAGATCATCCAACAAAGAGACCCTCCCAAGGCTGGAGGGAAAAGTTCAAGGCAGTATCACCACTGCCCTTGCAGCAGAGATGGGAGCTCCCTGCATATGCACAAAATGGTGGCAGATTTTCACAGCATGCACTGCTGTTATAACTCAGATCACTATATGTGACAGGAACTGGTGCTGAAGAAACAATCCTTAGAAAGTAGTGTGTTGTGTTAAAAAAATAAACAAACAGCAAAACAAAACAAACCCTAAACCCCCACATCACTACTGAAATCAGAAGATGAGTTGAAGTGGTCCTTCTCCCCCTTAAATAGACAACGCAGAGCTGCTCTCTGCCCAAAGCGGTCAGGTTGGTGTGTAATTGTCACAACCACACAGAGCTTATTCCCAATTCTACCCTGTGGTAAATCTTTCAAAAATCTTTCATAAAGTTTCAAAAAAACGTTATGAAAAACAATGACATAGAGTTGACAAAGAAATGCAGAACCTTTCTGGTTTACACAAATTCCATAATAATAGCATTCTCTTTGCTCTCCTTCTTATTTTAGACTGTTCTTTATTGTTTACCCAATAGGTTAGATTGGCATTCAGGAACAGTTTCCCTGAGTGTTTCAATTACAAAGAAACCCCTGCACAGTGAGTCTTGTTACACAAGGAGCTTTTGCAGCTCTTGTGGACTGTGGGTGCTCATGAGAAATGAAACAGCACTTCCCTCCTCAGGAAAACAATCCATGGCTCTTTTCTTAATTAATGCTGCAGAACAGCTTATAAGAGATGCTACTAGAATCTGCTTTGCTTTGCTAATCACACTCACCCTGCTTCCCAGTTGATTCATTTGGTCATCAGAAAATCAGATTTTCCAATAGCAATTGATGCCAAATAACTGAAAACGAAGGACATATTGTAGAGAACTTTACTGTAAAATGATAAGAAAAAACCCAAAGTTTCCTGGTATATTTTTTGAATAATACATATTTTTCTAATTTCAAGTACATTTACTACTAATGTTTCCTCACCATTTGTTCAGTAAAGGTAAAGAGTCCTAAATCCTCTTATTACAAAAGAAACCTATGGAAATTAGGTCCCAACATCTATTTGAATTAATTGAGTATCATGGATATGTATTTATCGTGTGCTAACAGCCTGGTTTTCTGAGCTGAGGTAATTGAGCACAGATTTGTGAATGCTCTGACCTGCAGCATGGTGTGTATCAGAGGGCCTCCTCTGTGTCCTCCATTAACAACTGTGAATTTTTAACAGCTCCCAAGCAAGTAGTTTCATCTGAAATTGCTGCAGGCTTTGCTTTTTTTATCAAGTTTGTATCTCCATGTGATCAAGACAGTTAGTGACTTGGTTTATTTGCTTTTTCAAAGCTAAGGGCCATTGCTAACAAGGACTGGAGAAGGTGAAGGAACCAAGAGAGAAGATAAATCTCCTTCCAGCACATAGAAGGAGTTCACACAGATTATTTTTTACATAAATTGTGGTGAATGAGCCATCTGGACATTCCCATTCACTCTTCTCATACACAGGAACAGATTCACAGCTAAGTCCATTCTGGTTTAAATAGAATCAAGTTTACTTTCTTGAGCAGAGCTTGCTTGACTTGAATAGTCTCCAAATCCAACCCCTTGGGAAAAGAAATTTAATTATGTTGTCATAATTTGGTCCCTAGAATGACGAATTAATCTTGTCTCATGTCAATAACACACAAGCAATTATTTTATATCTAAAAATTATTTTCTGCTAAAGATAATGTTGATGACACTGCTTTATTTAGTCTGGTTCTTATTTTTTTGCTGAAACTTATATACTGAATTCCAGTACTTCAAAGGACATACCTCTTACAAAAGCCAGAGTGAAAAACCTCGAATATTATAGTAATGCAACACTATTACCGTCAGAGAGTGGAAAAAGAGAAATGAGAATCAGATTTATATGTAATGAACTCTCGAGAGTTTAAGAAGGATTAAATACTTGTACTGTATTGTAACACTCTCCAGCAAATGAAATTGCTACACCATCTGCTAAAGAGTCACATAATTTCTCCTGTAAGACATGGCCCATACTCTTCCTGAACTGTGCAGTACAAGTCTTCTTAACTTAATGGGAATTACATGAGGTTCTGTAGCAGCAGGGTGTTTCTCCCATCTCACACTAGCAAATATCAATTCTTCTTAACCAAAGAACACGTAAGACACACATTTGTGATACTCAGTATACTCTATCTCATCAACACTAGCATAGGAGCCAGAGTCAATGGTTTAAAAACACATTTTTAAAATAGTCTACCTTTGACTCAAATAACTGTGCTTTTATTTTTCAAAAGAAAATGACATAACAGGAAAAATCCTTCAGACTAGGCTAAGAAAGGTAGATCTCAAGAAAGGTTTCCACTGCAATATGCCTTAATCCCCTTGTTCTCTGGGATGAACAAGGAGAGAAAAAATCAGCACTGCAGAATTTCATGGACCAACTCTGTGTTTATACCAGATTTTCAAAAAATGTTCTGTTCTGTCCATGGAATTAAACCATTGCCACAGTAATGCCCAGATTCTGAAAGGTGTTTATGCTTTGCCCCCACACGGTTCCTCTGTAGCATCCTCCAGCTTCCCCATTGAGATAGCTCCATAGAATGTGAAGAGGAGAAAACATACAGATGATAGCTAAAACCATTTTTGAAGGTGGGAGAAATTCTATGGCACCAATAACCATGTCCAGAAATCTCTTCCAGTGCACCCAGACATGAGGGCAAACACATCACTGGCTTGGTATCAGCCAAGGTCTTGGGCAGCTCCCAGCAAGAGCCTCTGGCAGAATTAGGGATGATGAGCAGGGAGCAGATTGTAGAGCTCATCACGGCTGGAAAAGGGTCTACAGTACATTTTCTGCTTACAAACCAATCGCCTGAAGGACTTAATTGCTCAGGAAGAGATTTTACTTTCCTTACCTACCCACTGAAGAACTGTGGTCTTGGGGAAAGGAAAACAGAGGAAATGGCTGTAAGAAAGGCAAGTGTGCATAATCACATTTTTTCTGGGGTCACAGTCTGCTGATAATACAGGAAACATCCAGAAATCAAAGAAATAGTAAATGTAGGTATCTGATCAATTAAAATAATTGTAGTCACTCTAAGATGAACACTGATCTAGTAATTTGGGTCTGATTTTCCAAAATTTGATACCGACCACTGGGCCGGCATTTCCAAAAGAGCATTCAGGTTAAGAATGCTTAATTTCCTGTTTTCCCTCATGGAAGGGTCCCACACTGGAACAGTTCTTGAAAAATTGCAGTCTAGGGAAGAACCCATCTCATGAAGGAATATATCCTGTGGAAGGGACCCCATGCTGGCGCAGGGCAGGAAGGAGTGGCAGAGGTGAAGTACCATCTCTGACCAAGACCCCCAATTCCCATCCCCTGCGCTGCATGGAGGGAGGAGGGAGAAGAGTCATGAATGAAGTTGAGCCTGGGAGAAAGAAGCATGCGGAGGGAAGAAATTTTTAGCTTTGGGGTTTTTTTTCCTGCTGTCCTACTATGATTTTAACTGCCAATAATTGACGTTAATGTTCTTCAATCAAATCTGTTTTGTCTGTGACATTAAATGGTAAGTGATCTCCCTGTCCTTATCCCAATTAATGAATTTTTCAACATATTTACTCCCCACACCCTGTCCTTTTCAGGAGAGGGGCGGGGTGGTAGAGCAGTTTGGTGGGCACATGGCAGCCAGCAAAGGTCAATCCATCACAAACCCAAAGCCCTTGAATGTGTGTATGTTTGTGCAAATCTCTGAGTTTAATTATCATGGACCCTGTGTTCAGATGCCAGTGTTATATCCTCAGGCTTCACTTCTGTAAAAAGCCCAGTTTCCCTCACCAGTTTCCCTGTTGGCATCCACATGAACCTTTTGCTTTCTTGTGGTGTTGTGCCCAGCTCTAAGTTCATAGACATTCTAGGCTGTGAATGCTTTATGTGGTGAAGTATGGAGCAGGGTTTCAGCTATCATCCGTCCAAGATGATACATCAGAACAGGAGAGCAGACCACTCTGTGGAGATAATAGGAAAAAAGGAGAGCAAACTTCTTCCAGATATCACCATAAAGAAACAAAACATGTCACTTTTAACTGCTGCTGGGATGACTGAGGTGATGAAAGATACTGAAGAGAGTATCATATCTGTATCTGAGATTTTCTTACTGCAAAAACAATACCTAAAGCTGTAATTTTTTTCCCCAGGAATTTGTCAGTGACAGAAAAACAATCAATGATGGGATTTTTACTTATAAGGTTTCCTAACACCTGTGAGTTTGGATATAGGTATTTGTTTTAGGGAGTACTTTAAAAAATATAAGATGGGAAGGGAAATGGTGTGACACATAGGAAGAAGCATGGTAGAAAACAAAAGCAGGTATGGCACAAAGAAATTATTAGCCAACTAAGAAAAAGAGAATAGAGAGCTAGGAGGTCAAAAGCAGTTCAGGGCTACATGAAAAGCCAGAATAGACAATTAGGAATTTAGTCCGACACACAAAGGGAGAGAAGCTGGTAAAGAAATTGAAGAAGGGAATGGAAAGAACAATAGGCACATCTGCCATATAGTGAGGAAAGATGAGCTGAAAACTCATCATCACTATAAAATAGCTGGCTGAGAGTATCTCCGCATTTTCAACTGCTCTGGATAAAAGATGGAAGAGTTGTGCCACAAAGGTGTGATTAAACACTGAGGAAGCAGCTTTTCTTCTTCCAGTCAGAACATTTTATAATAACTCTCTCCCTCTCTGTTGCCCTCTGAACTTCTCACAGGCCACAGGCTCCTCATATTTTTTGTACTGAAAATGTCATAAGGTTCTTCAAGATCTTCCAAGAACTGTTTCATTTCACTGATGTAGAGTGGATCACCACAGAAAGAAAATGAGACAATTTAGAAACAAATAGGATTTGAACAACAATTTGTGTTTATGAGAACAGACGAAAAAGACTAAACCACCCAATTAGCTGCCACTTAAATGAAATCTAACTTCAAATTCACCTTAATCAGGACTAAAATGATGGTTAGAATGTTCACGGTGCCACCCCCCAAAGAATTAAGCTTTGTGCTGTCTCTCCTCATTAAGGTGGTTGCCATCATTGTGTACACCTTTCTGATATGTCCCCAGTCCCTTTGGCAGACACAGCTCTGCACAGTGAGTGGCACACTAGCCACAGTTAATGGCACCGTGAAAGTAATACGTGCCCTGAAAGCAGGGCACAACAGGGACCAGATAGCATGAAATAAAGCAGATTACTTTCTTTGCCTACTGGTATTAAGTAGAATTGGTGTCAGCCAACTGTAGGCACTTATTGTAGAACACTTGAGTTCCTCAAAGGGGATTTTGACTGCTAAATCCTTCAGCAGTTATGAAAAATTACGAGTCAGAAGTAATCCGGTGCTAATGTACAATTCTATTTTTTACTTTAATGTAACGTATGTAAATTAAATTCGAATAAGGCCAGTTCAGCAGCGGGAAGCCAATTTATACTTCTACATTAAGTTTTCTTATTGCAGCTACACTATAGATCAAACTGGTGTATCTATATCTACAATAAAAATATCTGCATGGGTGGGAATTCGAAAATGAGAGTTTAACAAAATCTTTTTTTGTTCCTTTATCAAACAACGTTTTTTTGTCCACTGCTTAGCATATTTCATTCTCTGAGAACAAAAATACCCTGAATAAACTGAGATATGTTATTTGGGAAGCAGTATTGTCATTTACTGTCCACCTTATTTTATTGTATTTAGCACTGCATTATCAATTCTGGTACTCAGAATCTTTGTACATTGAGACAGGAAATACACTGTGTCGATTTTTCCATGATCTTTGGGAGTGAGGTTCTGCAAGCAATAAAGGAAGGACATAAGGGGAAGGTCAGCTCTTGCAGAGCTTGCCAAATGGAGCATTTTACCTTTTTGTGTAGGGCCTCAGTCATGCAATCATAAATGCATGTGTGCACATAAATGCATATGCATGACAGACATATATATTTAGGATATACATTTGTTTATGCATGTGTATATACATATATGCCAAGAAACACTGGGATGTAGTAAGCAGCTCCCCGAAAATAGATTTCTGGACATGATCTCAGTGGCCACCCCAAGCCTATCTGCAATATTGGGCAAAACATTTACTTTTGACAAAAGGTTGAAGAAAGTCTGAAGCATTTTATCCCACCCTGTATTGTCACATCCACAGTGAAGGACTCTGCATGGCACAATGTCCTTTATTTGTTGAAAAACATCATCATTCATGGCCCTGGGCTACCTGGGCCTTGCCCTCTTTTGAGCAGAAGGATTGAACTAAAGCTTCAGAAGTCCCTCCTACCTCAGCAATTCTGTGATCAGCCAAACACCACCCTGTATTTAGCATTTAGTCTGGAGGGTTATGCAATCTCACAAGTGACATCAGAATTCCTTCTAGGGAGGTGGGTTGGAACACCTGTACTGGGAAGGCGATAGGGAAAGGAGAGAAAAACCTCTCAAGCTGATCCGACATATTTCTTACTAAGAAACAATATGGAGCTGAGAATCCATTGTACTCAAAGTATTTTATATTTTTGATAGAATCTGGGTTTGCCTAGAACAGAATTCTCCCTAAACCCCCTTCACAACAGTCAGAATGAATACACAGTGAATTTGGTGGAGAATCTGAGGATCTGAAGAGGATAAAATCTTACCTACAGAACATCTGGCAATGATTTCAACTTCTATACGAGGCAGCTGAGCTTAAGAAGGGTGTTCTCAATGAGCTTTGTTGAAACATGGAGAGCTACAGCATGTGTAGCAAAAAAAACAACCAAAACCACTATCCAAGATGGATTTTGAGCATGACCCATCTGAATTGAACAGACCTGAGATTTCCACACTACTCAATGCCAGGCTCTAGGATCAGGAACTTCAGGGTGCTTTCCTTCACAAGTACCAAAGACAATACAGATATGGGATTTGTTCCTTGATATGTGTGTACATCTCGGGGGGGAGAGCAAGAGGCTTATCCAGCTAGAACTTCCACACTTCTTGATACTCATCTTTTTAATATTTCCCATGAGAATGAATACCAGACTTCTAAAAGCAGTGAAATACTGTGTATATACTCTAGTTTCAGTTGTGCAGTTATACCCATGACTCAGGTCCTTGCAAACATATGGAGACCATTGCAAGTCACTGGAACTGTATATACATACAGATCTCAGGAAGAGGGACTGCCTTGTATATTCAAGTTGTAGAGCAGTTCAAACTTTCTCAAAGAATTTTGTAAGAGTGAAGCTTCTCAGGTGTAGCTTAGCAAGGGGAATTTGCTTAAGAAATGGGGTTATTTCAAGTTAAACACTCAAACCTTTCTTTTTAAGAAAACCAGAAAATACTAGCAAGGCAACTCTTCAAATAAAGTTCTATGCTCTGACCAACTGAGCTAGTCATCAATGGAGCAGCCATGGCTGACCTTGCAAAAACTCATAATCATTGCCAATTATAACATGAAACTCAGTAATGTAACTATTTATACTGAAAGTTAGGGCTACAGATGAAATCTGAACTGCCACAGTTCCACGATGCAAACTGATGACCTAACTTAGGTTCTTTATTAAACCTGGAAGCCTGCAGACATTTTCCTTTTTGGCTTCTGTTAGGAAGATGCAGGTCCTTCCGCAGCACTGGGGCTGGCATGGAGGCTCAGCGCAGAGTTGAAGGTCCATCAGCCTCACAGACTGAGTACACTACACTCCAGCTGAAGCTACCTAGAGAGATGTGTGAACCCTACAGTTGAGGGCACGCACTGCTGGGCCAGATGGATATCACCCACTGCAGGTATCCAATCTCAACACTTGTTCTGTCACAGAGTTAAATAATATATTTTGACAATATATTTCAAGCAGGGAAAACAAAGAAGATACAAAAATTTGGCTTTTTTAGGTGTTTGAATTCATGGTTTCAGCACTACCTTGCTGCTTTTCTTGTGATAAAAAGAGAAGTTCCAGTTTGAAAGAAAACCTGTGATGCCCAGTTTTGAATGGAATGAAAATCATAAATGTTATAAAATTACTTTATGCAACCCTGAGTATTTTTAAAAAAATAAACAAAGCCTGTTTAGACATTCTGTTATTGCTTACAAAGAACCCTGATAAATGGGCCTTTTTTTCTGAAAGCTACTTCTTAAAACAGGCATTGCATGCTATGCTTCAATGCACACAGAAATTAAATCTCATGATAATTATTGAAGCTTTACAAACTGAGCTGAGTACACATTCCTTGCTTCAGAGAAAAAGAGTCCATAAAATCAAATAGCAGTTTTTATGATCACTGGACATTTCCTCTGATCAAAGAGCAGTCACCCTGTGAGCTGGAGGCCCCCAGCAGCTCAGATGCCCACCCTGTGGCAATGCATGAGGCAGTGAAGGCTAAGCCAGACTGAAAAGTAAAAGTTGCTGCACTCCAAACAAAATATTCATTTACACACTAGAAAGATTTACTATATGCTCAGCAAAGGAGAAGGAGGGTAATACTGGTTTAATGGTTTACCCCTCTGAGGGACATGTGGCTCCAAGGACAAGATTTTCCTGCCCTTGCTGATGGAAGGTGTAACGTAAAGAGGAGATGGGGGTAAGAGATATATACACCCAGTAGTTGGTCTCTCTATCTAGAAATGGTGCTGCCTCTGTGAGTAACCCAAAACAAAACCATATACCTTTGTTGATCAAATCTGCCCATCACAAAGGAATCTTCTGCACAGGCAAGAGTGAAAACACACAGGGCTTGTCAAAAACTCAATTGGTTTGCTGGTGCTGCAGATATGCCCTCCCCATGATAAATATGTACATTCTGATTAACTTGGATTTTCATTCAGGAAAATTTTTCTTGGTTTTGTCCTCCCACAAATAGTTGAGGCATCCTGAAAGAGCATTTTGCTTTGTGTGCACCAGAAACCTTTCCTAAGTCTGATTTTAGGTGCTACCATGTCACTAAACAGTTTATCCTTCCTTTTGGCATCTCCTCCTACCACAATCTTGTGTTCAACCTGGAGCTGTGCTGATCCTTCCCAGGGTAGAGGTATTATTTTCCTTTGAGTCTTTCCAATGCAAAACTGAATGTCTCCAAGCATTTGTATATGGAGAAATCCCACTCTGAGGTAAAATTTTATTCAGTGATCGGAGTGAAAAGTTTCATATCTAAAATTTAATTGGTAGAGTAGGAAAGTACTGACAGCTTTGAAGACGTAAATTAAATCTTTGTATCTTAGAGGCTCTCTCTGTCCCCTCTCCTACCCCTCACCACTGCAGTTTAAACATCAGCACAGGCAAGACTTTGGTATTTACTGTAGAAAGACAGTAAAAGACTTTGCATAACCCTTAGTTTCATACCTAATGTACCCCAAATCCCCTGAAATCTTTTCATTACCGTGAATGGGATTTGGGTTAGGTTAATAATGAGTTGAATTAACAGTTATTAATTGTTTCATCATGCTGTTTTGTTCCTGCTCTGACAATGAATGCTTTACACATGGGAAAAATCCCATGGATTGAAGCGCTGCGTAATAGAGAACAGACATTTGATATTTTATCTAGCTATTGTTCATGAAAATGAAAAGCAGATGAGCACCAGATCTGAGAAAATATGCTTGTGAGTGACCTAATAATATAATAGTGGCTTCAACAAAACAAGAATAATAAGGTAGAGTTGCATAGGCATATATTTAAGTTACTGTATGCCTCCTTCAGAGGACATGGTAAGATTACACAGAGCTTTTAATTTATGGCTGAATGAGAACCAGAGTTTGAGGCAGGTCTACCTAAAGGGTATGTTAATAATGAAACCAGATTCCTCCCCAGTCCTAACCTAGACCAAACTTTAAAATGAGTAAATATTTTATTATAATCCTGACTCACAAGCTCCGATCCGTATCCATATCACTGAAAAATATTTCATTCTGAGGGCCCAAAATAACGGCAGATTTTGGAAAACCTTTGTAAAACTGGTATCTGAGATATTGTTCATTATTGCAAGCAAGGTCAATGGTAAGTGATTAGATTTGTTTAATGTGAACCCCATATCATGTGACTACAGGGTGAGCTCTTTGAAGCTGAAATATTCAGAGACTATTCCCAAGACGAGTTCTGGACTTCACTTCATCTAGACATTTATTAACTTATTAATCTGCCAGACTAAAAAGTGTGTTGCAGATGGATGTTGTGCTACTGACAGAGCTGTCACACAAGAAATTCAGAAGGAAGCTTTGGCTGTTGATAAAGAGCTAAAATGGAGCAATGACTGATTTCCCTGGCAAAATATGGCTTTATTGATAGGATGCAATATTAAGGCATAGAGATAGATATTTCAATCACATATGATTGGTGTCCCACATGTCAACTTAGTGCCAATGATAAAGAGGGAAGGAAGAAAAACAGCTGCAAAAGTGCTTAGATATGGAAAGAAAAAAATAGCTAATGTTTTCTTTACAAAGATATCATCTAAAAATTCTCTAAGAATCAACTTGAAATACCTTTTCAAGGATGAGAGTGATGCAGATAAGAATATATGCTTCAATGAGTGTTTTATCAGTTGTCTTAAAGAACACTCACTTCTCCATTAGCATTATTCTTCTGCTATCTGCTCCAGATTGCTGCAGACTAGAGCTTGTTATGTCACATTTACGTGAGTGCCTTTTTTATTTTTAAATTACAGAGTGATATTGCATGCACATGAACTGCAGCATTACCAGGCTAGCTCAAGCAGTCAGTTTGCAAACAGTTCCTACCTTTTCTATACCCCTCTCAGCTTTTTAAAGAAATGAGCTGATTCACAGCTGATAGACTTGCTAAAACAAGTTTATATCACACTGGGAAAATAATACAATGTCTTTTTCTGGCAGTGTTTGGTACTCCAGAGTCTACATGTCACAAAAGGCATATTTTCAGAAGTGGCATCTCATTTAACACAAATAGGGAGGAGCAGTACAAACCTCAAATGCTCAACTTCTCTTTTTGGATTTAAGTGCTTAAAGATCAGTGCTTGGAAACTTCCATACCACTCTCTAATATTCATAAATGTGTATCAATGCAGCCTCTGGAAGCTGTTCAGTCTGAGTTTATGAACATACAAGAAGCACTCTGTGAGATCTGAGTTGCTTTTCTTCACCACAGGAGCCTGTTCCCCCTGAAATCTAATGAAGATAATTCAACTTTCAACACTGATATGTATTTAATTTCTATAAAACCCAACAAAGGATGGTACAAAATTCTTTCTGAAAGAAGGAAAATTATGAATATATAAAACAGGTTGTTAGGAATTCTTACTTCAGCGGGCCTCAAAATGTGGTGGTTCTGCATCACGTGTAGCAGCGCCAGGCGTCTGCTCTGTAGGACACTGTGCAATAATTTCTGTTTCTCAAAGAAAAATGCCTGGCAGGTATTTCCCAGTGCAAAGCCTCTTCTGTAGCACCTGATTTGGTGAAAAGATACCTGTTGGCTGAAGGGAAATTTTAACCTTGCAGTATGTTGGAAATGGCAATTCCACCACAGAAAAAGGCTCTAACTATCTGCAGATGATGTTATACTTCAGTTATTTGCACTTGCATCCTCCAGCTTTCTGGTTTGCCAACTGAGTTCAGGATATTACAATTAAGAGTCCCAGATTCCCCTGTTTATTGCCCATACTTCTTGCACCTGTCAGCAGACTGACTCATTATTTTTCTTCCTCCTTTAACCTTTTTCTAATTACCAACATCTGGGTCACACTTTGGCCCTATAACAATGTCAGCCTCATTTATATCTTTTCACACTAAGAAGTTGGTAACAAAAGGAACTTACTCCCAAATTCCTTATGCATTCTTCCTCCTTACACCACCACCCTTTAGTCGAGAAAACAAAGGTCCTGCTGGCAGGACCCTTCCAAGGGGCCATGTATTTAAATCTAGGATACATCTGTGTCTTGTCCATGCCTGTTGGCTGGACTGGATGGATTAGAAAAATCAACACCAAGTTTTCTGCTCCTGCACTTCTGTTTTTACCGTACAGCTTCTCTGATAAGTGCAGAGTCGACACCCAGCATGTACCCATTTGCTTAAAGGACCATTCCAACCTCTCTGTAGCAGCCCAAAAATTTGCAAGAAGCACCACAGGGCTTCTGAGGCAGAACATTTCATTGTGGTTGCAGGCTCAGGTCTGCAGACAGAAGGAGTGGAAAAAAATCCATTCCTTCAGGATGAACTAAGGTCAGGAGGAGGAGGCATGGCTTGCTGGAGAGGCTCTGTTCATTTAAAGCCCAGAAATATTTTTCTAATAAGCAGTAAAGTCAAAGGGATTAACCCAGTCTTTCTCCTGGTCTGACTGGTTAGTTTTGGCAGATATAGTCTGGAACAAGGATACAACTTTATTATTTAAAGAGAATTTATTGAGGTACCTTGAATTAACTTTCTTTCAAGGAAACTTGAGGGGTAAAAATCCCCTTCCTTTGAGTTTAAAATCCTAAAACCACATTTCTGACTAAGTGGTATGCTCACTATCTGCCTAATGCTGGTCAAGGATACCACCTGCCCTGCAAGCCTATAACCCCCAGAAAATTCAGACTGAAATTAGTATTCTGTTCCTAAATTATGGCCTGTAAAAGGTAAAATAAATTACCCAACACAAAAATACGTGGTTCCAGCTGTGCTTCTTTATTGAAAGCAGCTGTCCTGATGAATGCATTCACTGTAAATATTTAAATGGAAAACAGCAAAATCTTCCTTCAAAATGTGAGCAAACAGTATCGCCTTATCTCTGCAAGACACCTTGGGTGTCATCAGTGAGTTTTACATCATAAACACTGAAATAAGTAGACAAAATGTCACAGACTTTTTTCTATTATTATTATCTGTAATATGGAGTATGTTGTGTGTGCCTTCAGTACTGACTGAGAAACTGGGGAGGTGTTTCCAAGAAGCAGATTTCCGAAAAGGGTAAAAATATTTATGTTGGGGAGAAAAAACCAAAATGAAAACAATCCTTGGTTCTTGTGAGTCATCTTCAAATCTGGCAGCTTACCCACTATTTCCCATGCCAGAATAAAAAACAACAAATTGAAAGACAACAAAAATGGAATGATTTGGTAGTAAATTTGCAACAAATAAAATAAAAACAGGTTGCTCACATTGTGAATGTGTAATTAATATTTTCATGCTTTGAAACGCAGAGGGAGGCAGCATTACCTGAAAAGCTACTGAGACATTCAAGCCACAGAGAGAGCTGTACCCATTGGGCTCATTAAACCTGTCAGGCATGGAAGGATGGAGGGTCTCAGGAAACATTCCAGCAGCCGTGTCTGCAGCAGGTAAGATAATATCACCAGCATCAGCTCATTTGGGCATTTTTCTTTCCTTCGCTGTTTAAAGGCAGAAAAATAATTAACAAGGCAAGTACTGATGGCTTCACAGGCAGCAGGGAAAAAGGTCTGCTGCAGGATATTAAAGTATCACTGTGTGATAGAGGTGTAGACAATCCTGAACACAATCAGTTCAGGGTTTGAAATGTAACACAGGTTTGTGCCTCAGTCCCAACTGCAAACATTTTGCATGGCGCAAATATTTACAGCGAGGTCTTCATGATTGGCCCATAAAAAAAAGAATTGTCTTCAAAATTTACCAGTTAACTTTACAAAATTAATAAAATTAATTTTTCCATGTATTCTGTAAGGCAAAAAAAGAGGTACACAGCTAAGACTTACTTCATTGTGTTTCTTAGTAATGATTAAGTGCAATTTCCCCTTGTTTGGGAGGGGGAAAATGTATTTTCATTGACAACCACAGTTCCCTGGGAATTATTTGTGTGAATACATAAACCTATACTGTCCACTTATCCATCTCCTTCCCATCTCATTTTAGCGTCCCCCAAAATTATCTGTAAACTGTTTAGATCTTCCTGAAAATTAGTATTTTCTTAGTAAAGAAATATCCAAAAATAGTCACCCAATTCCTACCTATAACATTTGGGAATCTACCTTAGGCAGTGCGGATGCAGCTGGGACACTGTCATACCATGAATCCTGCCTTCTTTAGTTATATAATCTGTTTGCAAAATGACTAAAACTCTGAGTGAAAGCAATGTTTTTGTATTTCTTTTGAATATGGACACTGATGTCAGCACAAATCACCAAGATGTTATGAAAAGTGTTCATGAGTCTAGAAATAAGCTTCTGGAACATTTGATTTTACAATGAAAATTGCCACACTGTGTGCCCTGTGACCTTTCTGAAGCCTGCTATCACTTGATAGCAGGATTTTCAGGATGCGAAGGAGGCATAAAGATAAACAGACAGAGAATTAATGTTTAAAAAAATCTTTATACTACTGTGGGTCTGTATATTTATTGTAGTTTACTTCTAGCTTTATTGAACTCCACACTAGTATTACTACTAAGAATGAGGAGAAAGGAAACGATATGTGATGAAGACAACAAATGTCATACAGTGTATATAGCTACACAAGTACTCAGTCATAAAGGCCCCAGATTCCTTGCAATCCTCAGCCTGGTTCTGAATCCACTGATTTTCACTTGAGCTTTATTTACTTTCCGTGTTTGAAGTCTGTGTAGTCACTAGCAGAGCTGAGCCCTTGTCCTTTATGATGGCTCTTTACAGTCACATGAGTCTCACCTTCTGCATAAGACCAATAAGAAATGACAAAAAAAAAGCTCTCTGCCTGGGAGATTGGAAATTCTTTACTGGCCCATATTTTCACTCAGTCAAAGTTGTGCAGTTTTGGGTTGATATTCTTCAGTGGTAGAGAGGACATACTGATTTATGCCATACAACTTTTCATGATCAGGGCAGCAAGTACAAAATCAGCTGCAAATAATGAAAAAAATGTATGCTAGATGTAAGCACTGATTAGGAATTTGGCTCAAGGTCTATGGAAAACATAAAAAATACTTTATCATTTTGGATTGATCTGAATGCAAACATCTCCAAACAAACTTGTTTCATTTTTTAACTTTTGTAATTATTATTATTTTGCAGTCCTCTGAGTTACTGCTAACAAATGAAATGCTGTGCTCTGTTAGTCTAGAAGATAAACTTATTGTAAGCTTTTGTCTATTGAGCTTTTAATTAAAAGAAACTGAATTAAGGATTGAAACTCATCAGCTGTGACTTTGTTTTTTAAATAGCTTTACTGTTTTCACTATAAAAAATTAGCAAACAGAGCTGTATGTTATCATGATCCATGAATATTCCATTGTGGTACATACCATTTTCCAGATGGCTCCTTGAGGATGGTATCTTACTCTTATGTTTGGATAACAGCTATAACAAACAAGAATCAATCCTTATTAAAGCATCCTATTATTCTGCTATTAAATTAGAATTCATATGATTTATAACCTTTTATACAAGAACCCTTCACTCATTTATTTGTTCAGGACTTGCTGCTTTTCAGGCATTAGTGAACAAATAAACACACTACTCATTAAGATTGAAAAACTCACTTTCCAGCTCCTTTTTTTTTTGGTTAATATAAACTTAAGGTATTAATAATATCCTTTTATCTCACTTACTGGATTAATAGTTTCAGGTGTTTCCTTCTTTTGAGGTAATATTCAGCATTGGGTGCATCACATCAGACAATGCTCATTCACAGCACAGCAAACTTTTTTCACTTTGCTTTCCTAAGTCAAACTTAATTCAAATTCTTTGAGACACTGCCTGGTTGGTTTTTTTTTTTTTTTTGCAAAGGAGTTTACTCACACAGAAAACTGAATGGTAGAGAATGTCAGCTGGACAAAATGATCATCTAGTTAAGCTCTCTGCCTTCAGCTTGAATCAGCTACTTCAATGTCATCATTCCCACATGGTTATTCAACCATCAATCTTAAAAGCCCTCGCTAAGGAGGACTCCATCACATTCCTGGGCTGCCTCTCGTGGTACTTAAATACTTATTCAAATACTTGGCTGAATTGCTTGCATGGTCGCTTTTCTTAAGACCAAATTTTTTTTGCCTTTCAAATAACTGCTTTAATCATTAGTTATGTTTGGACAATATTTTATTATCATTAATTGTGTTCAGATTATATTTTATTGATAGATTTTCTACCAGCAGAAAAGCAAATGGAATATACTGCCAGACAAAATTATCAGCAGATGAAATGTTTAAATAGGTGAGAGCTAAATGTGGTCAGGATCTGGCATGATCTGGCAAGGCATAAATAAATGAAAACTAACATCTAAATTTCATTCAAGGAGTTAACTGGCACAAATTAATGTACCTGAAGGTAAAACAACAACAGTGAGTGTCTTCCCTCTACCACTATAAATCAACCAAATGAAATTCGCTTAGAGGGACACATAGGTAGAGGATATGAGAAGATCCTGTGTTTTCTCTAAAGTATGATTACACGTTAAATAATTTTGCACAATGTAACACCTCTTGATAATTTATGTTGACAACAAATCATGATAATGTCTGTAACAGACCATAATTAGGAAAATTAATTTTCTATTGCAAATAGAATTTTCTGCTGAATTACGACATTGGAAAAATTGCTGCAATGTAATGAGATGCCTGAATGCCTGAATGACAACTGAGCATATGTTTCTCCTTTAAATGGCTCCGTTTAGGCTATAGTATTTCATGTTTGGGCTCAGGATTACACCTCACATAAAGAAGATTCCTAATTCATTGAAAGTTTACCAGTTTATCTTTCCAGCTGACTCATTTGCTACATTGTTCAGCATTGTTCTTTTTTCCTGCAAACAGTCATTAATATCGAGCTTAACCTTTAGTAGAAAGGAAAAAATAACATGAAAAGCCATAGCCAAGGCTGGTCAACCAATGTTACCCAAGTTTTATTAGTCTGAAGCACCCATTCAGCTGAATCCTTCAACAGAGTCCTAATTATAAGCGCAGAGACCTGCACTCTTTTATTCTTATGAATGAGCACTGCTGATGAGTCTGGTCATATGGAATCTGTGAGGTCACTGAGCTGTAGGTATGTCCTCAAATAGCTCCTGAATCATGGTCAAAAGGCATCACAAGGCAGTGCTAAACAAGGCCACTGATCTTCAAAAGGCTGATAGCATTACTAAACAAAGGTGATGTTGTTAACAAAAACAATATTGTCAGCAAAAAAAGCCCTTTTAACCAAGCACATTTTTTCCTGGGCTCAGTTAATTACAAAGATCCTCAAGGGAGAAGTTTGTGCCTCACTGCCTTAAGGAGTAAAAATTGAAAGTATTAACCAAATGTCAGGAGACAATCATTATTTGGAGGAAAATATTTGGGACAGAAGAGAAGCAAAAGGATAAGAGTTTTTGTTTCACATGTGAGGCATGACCAGATGAAAACAGGCTATGACGCTGTAAAAAGTCCTATTTCCTGCTCAAACTAGGCTGAATTCTTAAGAATCAGAAGGGAAAGGCCTGTGTGAGAGTTTCACATAGTTTCTGCATCAATAGTTCTTGATTCATTACTAGTTATTCATTCCTCTGCTTTTACTCACTGAAAACTTGGAAACTCTCGAGGAAGAGAAGATGGAGATGATTTTTTCCCATGAATGTATTTTCTCCTTGGAAAGGGAGTCATGCAGTAATTTAGAGCATTTTTTCCCCCTCATTTGAACAGTCTTTTTTTACTGATTTTACTTTCTGCCCGGAAGCTACGAATAGTAGAAATCACTTTATGGGTGGGAAGACATATTTTTTGAGACTGACCCTTGGAAATGGTCCTTTTGGATTGCCTGGCTAATGGGAGAAGACCTGTTGTGTGGTAATCCTTCCTCATGGGACCAAGTCTCCAGCAGGACAGGATTTTTCTCTGGATTCTTGCACATGACATCTTTTCTCTCACCCAGGGGAAAGGAAGAACTTCCCATTTGCTGTGATAGGAAAGACAGAGACACAGATTATGACTTCTATTCTCAACATACAGGATCATCTTTCAATATGAACAATACTTGGGCCAAAAAAGTGACAAAACATTGTTATCAAGGAGCTGAAGAAAAGGTCAAATCAAAAAGTCAAGTCCCACTAGCAATTAAGAATTCATTTCTGCAGACACAGGGATCACAGCAGAGTTTATACCATGCTTGCATTCTGCCTGCCACAATAAGGCTCAGATAAAGTGATAATACAGAGATATACGAACCTTATTGACATAGCCCATAACAACCAAGTAATTGCTTATTGTCCTCATTCTGTGATAATTTCACCCAGGAATCATGTTTGTATATGTGACACAATGTGCTGTTCCTCCCATAAGGCTTCTAAGTGTTTTCTTAACAACTGCATATGCAAGTGATAACTCATACAACCTTAAAGTACATTTTGGCTGTAGTGTGGAAATGATGTTTTCACAAATGCAATCGGATTTTAGGAGAAATATAGAAAAGCTTTTAATCAGAAGTTTTATGGACAGTTTTGGTTAAGTGAAATATAATTAGTCGTGTTGTATATAATTAGACCTTGACTAGGGCATGGCAGCTGGCAGTCTCCTCTCACCAAAGGTATTGTGGGATCTTTCATGGTCATGATTAAATGATTAAAATGAGAAGATCTTTCATCCTGTACGTACTGTTTTGGTTTAACCTCAGCTGGCAACTCACCCACCATTCGCTCACTCACTCCCCCAGTGGGATGGAGAAGAGAGTCAGAAGGATAAAACTGACAAAATTTGTGGGTTGAGATAAAGACAGTTTAATAGGAAAAGCAAAAGCCACACATGCCAGCAATGCCATGGAATTTTTTCAGCATTTCCCATGGGCAGGCAGTGTTTAGCCACCCCCAAGAAAGCAGGGCTCTATCACCTGTAACAGTGATTTTGAAGGCAAATAATATCATTCCAAATGTTGCCCCCCTTCCTCTTTCTCCTCAGCTTTTTATGCTGACCATAACACCATATGGTATGGGGTGTCCCTTGGATCGGCTGGGGTCAGCTGTCCTGGCTGTGTCCCCTCCCAACTCATTGTGCACCCCCAGCCTCCTCACTGGTGGGGTGAGGAGCAGAAAAGGCCTTGATTCTGTGTAAGCCCTGCTTGGCAGCAATGAGAACATCCTTGAATTCAAAATTATTTCCAGCACAAATCCGAAATATCACCCCATACCAGCTACTATGAAGAAAATTACCTCCCCCAGTGCAGATCAGCACATGCATGAACATAGCCACGCTGAAGAAAGACTTTCAGTCAACCAATTAAAGGGATAGGAAGAACAGCTCCCAGAACTAGAACAAAGCATGAATCCATGTTGAAGTCATGCACAATTTATTTACCATTTTATGTTGGGGTCAAATAACCATCCTAACAATATCCAAGGGAGGAATTTGCCCTTCCAATAAAAAGCCTTGAAGCAAAGGGGCACAGAGACTTCTTGGCTTGTAGCTGTTGCTGAAGGCAAAATCAGCAGCAACCATCGGCATTGCATCTCTTCTAAGAACCATGCAATCACATAATATTGTCACTCTTTTATAAATAACATTTTTTCCCTAAGTTTTGGTATATCCCCAGCATTAGAAGACCTGCTTGGTGAAGTAATTGCTTGAAAAGCCAAGCCCAAGGAATTCAAAGGCTTGTGCTTTACTGAAAAGTGCAATAATAAAATGTGTTTATCAGCAGTGCTGCTCTGTGCAACAGTACATCCCTCAGAAATTCCGGTTTACATTAGCTCCATAGTGCCCCTAATTCATCTGTAGCTAACAGGGAATATTTACGGCTGGTCACAGAATTAAGTGACTGGATACTGAGCTCAACATAGCCCATAAGGGCTGACCTGTCAGAGCAGACACTGTGCAGGTACAGATTGAAGCACTACACTGAAAGCAGAACAATAAAATGTTAAAGAGGCATTGTCAAAATTGGTGGCTTTCTTACATAGACATAATTTCATACATTCTTTTGCTGATTTTTTTGTTTCAAATGGGCCTGCTATTTCTCATCCAATATAACACTGGTTAAAACAATAATATCTGGTAAAAACCAAATCACAAAGAAAGAACTCTTCAAGGCAAAAAGGAGGTGGCAGAGATTCCAAAGGAATTATTTCAAAGAGGCTGAATTTTGCTTATTTTAGATGAAGGTATGTATGGTCTCATGAAGTCTGACTGCAAATTTAACATTGAACAGGCCACAGGTCAGTATTTTAAGGAATAAGCAGAGTTAAATTTCTATTCAAGAAGGTGTCAAATGGCAAACCTGAAATGGTTGTATGCAAATGAAGATGCATATATTTATGTCACAAGCCATTCTGGCATGATATTACTGATCATTCCTGCACAAGTTTGTTGCCATAAAGAGATTTTGACCTGATTAGTCATCTGGCAAATGCCTGAAAATTCAATGCCAAAAATCATAGCATGATTCAAATGTCGTTTAAAATGTGAGTAGATATGATAAAGGAGTAATATTACATATATGAATATATTTTATTTTTATGGAATAAGTTATCCAATTATTACTATTATAATATTTGATCAGTCTGAAGCACACAATGTAAAGAAAGTATATGCAAAGAGAGAAAATGTGCATGCATTTATTCAGCATATCCTTTCATATCTACAGAATTTATTATTCATATTGCCCCATTCCTTTAACTGTGGTAGGTGATTTCCAAACACTGAGCTGAAGTGAGTCTTAAGAACAAGGGCACCATCATATCACAAAGAAAAGCCTGTGACGGGAGGCAAAGGGATATAGCATAAAATATAAACCAAGAACTGGAACACAATTGATTGTTCATCCTTTAAACTCTATACTGTACATCATTAGTAGAGATGCCTATTGACATTGATATCTCCCCTGCTTGTGTTCAGACCTAAGGGCAGGAAGGCAGACTGAGGATGCTATCCCAAGGACCTAAAGAGTTCAGACTTGTGGGGTGATCTTTAGAGCATCCTGAAAACAGCTAAGGAAAGAATTGAGAATAAGAAACTTTTTTTTCTGAGTGTTGTTGTTGTTGTTGTCTCCAACTCTTTGTCATCTTCCTTTTTAAATCTGCTTCATTTTATCATTTTAGTGAAACAAGTTTGTTATATTGAAGAGGGCCTACACTCAGTTTTTCACACCCTCTTTATATCTTCTTGATTGTAACTAATTGTCTCATTCTCAGTCCAATTGAATGCTAATAAGAAGAGAATCTCAAACCCTGTCACCTCCAAAAAGCAGAGCTTTAAATCTGAAGCCTAGTTTTACAGTTCAAATTCCTATTAATTGTGTAATAGGATGTCTGCCGCCATATCCTTATTGTTGGATAAATTCAATGGACCTGAAAGTCAGCATAGTTATTCACAGCACACCTGGTTAGTGGCATACAATTACACAAAAATATATTACATAATGGATACAGAACATGGAAAAAATTACAACAAAAATCTGGGAAAGGTCTACTAAATTTATTTTTAAAAATCTGGTTTTTAAGAAATTTCTCTTCCCATTTTGTTTCTAAGTGTAAGTCTCTCAGCTCACCAGTAGCCTTTTCATAATCCTTATTCCACTCCGTCCCTATAATGGCTGATGGCCTTGCTTCAGTTCAAAGGCCTTTCCCCAGCTGGAAACATTTTATAAAATAGGAAAAAAAGTTGTTTGATTTTTAGCTGGTTACCTTAGAAAAGAAGGGAGGAGGAGGAAGATGAAGGAAGAAAGGAAAAAAGAAAGAAAAAAATTCTTAATATTTTACCCACACTGAAATAATCTAGTAATTCTAAAAAGCCAGTATTTTTAACATGCTCTCTCTGCCTCAAAAGGACTGCAAGTAGTAGCTTGCCTTGAAGCGTAAATGTTGGGCTGGAAGCCAAAGAACCAGCTCAAAAAACAGAAGGTCTGTCAATGCTCAAAGAAAAATACCAGCCCTTTACTGAACTGATAAAACACCATCCCTTTTCTTTTCCACCACCTCTGTGGAAATTCCTTTTCTGTCCCACCGTCTTCCAATTGAGCCTGGCTATTCTTCTCAACCACTGAACTCCAATGTGGTTTGTCTGTCTTTCTCTCCCTCCCCTCCTTAGCATGTGATCTCAGCCACCTTTGTGTCTCCCTTTATCAGCCCCAGCAGCATCTCCGCTGTGCTTTGACTGGCAGCACAATCAGAGCTTGTTCTCCCTGGGATGCACAATGTGCTCTGGGAGTGGACCCCCCTTGCATGAGGAATTAGACTTCAGCAACATCAAAGGGGTGCAGGAATAGCTGGCAGAGCCCATGGGCCCCATGATGGGCATCCACAATAACTGCTCGCCACCCAGTTGCCTTTCAAGGTTTGTGGAAAAGCGAGGAGGGATAATGAGAGTTTGCTGAAGACCCAGACAAAAGAAGGAAGAAAATGACATTTGCTGTTTCTGAAAGGAAGCATCAGGGCACTGGGGGAACGGAGAATGAGGGTAGAGTTTGCAAGGCAGAAGTTTGAAAATGCCCCAGATTACAGGGAGGTCTTAACAACAGAGCTCAGAGCAGATATGGTTACTGTGAGGTGCTTTGACTCGATCTCTTTTTGTATTTTGGCACATCTCACTTGAGGCTAACTCAGGCGTTTAGGAGCGTCTCCATCTCTAAGACACTCTATATCTTTCTGATTACAAATTCTCAGTATACACCCCTGCTGTTAAACAGAGAGCGAAGCCTCTCTGATAGAAAGGTTAAGGTTTGAAAACCAGTGTAGGTTGTCTTACAGGGAGGTCTTTTGATCTATTGGTCTGCCTGTTTCAGATCAAATTTGAGAATTGTCCTCACCCCGGTCAAGCTGATAAGTCACTCTTCCCTCATTTGTAACATATTTTGATTGCAATTATCTCCATTGTCCTAGGTCCTTCTCAGAAGTGGTCTTGCATCTTCTGGGCTTGTTTCTAAGAGTGTTCAAGGTGCAAAAGGGAAGAAAATCAGGAGCAAGAGAGGCAGGGCTGGTGCTGGCTGATGGCAACTGCCCACAGCCCACGTTTTCAAGGATGTACTGAACACAACAGGCCAGGCACAGAGAGGCTTCAGCAGAGCTTCCCAGATGGGGCTGGACAGCTTCTGGGGCCAACTGAAGTTATGCATTTGTAGCACAAACAGGGTGCACAGGACATACTGTAAATACAGGTGGCAGATTTAGGTCAGTGTCTCATTATCAGTGTAACACAGGCAATGCATAAACCTGGAGCTCTGGCTTAAAAGCGAGGATAAGAGAGCTCTACGTTTCCCACTTCCAGACTTTCCCTTGATCCGAGTTGCAGGTGTGACACAGCTGCTTTAATAACAGCTCCTGAATCACCGTAAAATTCTAACTCAATGTGTTAAGGACTGAAAAAATTGGATGAGGGTTATTTTAACATGTACTGCTCGATGTTGTAGTCATGAGAAAACTGCTACAGGTGAGGTAGAAATGTTTCAGGATGGGTGGAAATAAACCTGGTAGGGAATGCTGCCTGAAACAATCAAGCTGTTTGTGTGAGTTTGGGTGAGCAGGAAAATTGTAGATGGAACAGGTTTGCACATCTGTGAACCAAGTGAAGAAGAAAGACATAACACTTCCCAGAACCCTCAAAGACATTAAAAAATCCTTTCTAATGGAAACAAACAAACAAGCAAACAAGAAACAAACAAAAAAACAACCAAAAACCCCAGCATTTTTAGGAAACCAGAGTTTCTATACAGGAAAAACCAAACAAAAAGTGGAAGAACTTTCATTATGCAGCTTGTGGAAAAAGGAAACGTTTATGCCATTTTTATTAAGGTGATTTCACCCCACCCAATAGTTTAGGGGATATCATAGTATGCAGCTGAAAGAATTTTGTTAAGACACTTATTGGGAATAAAGAGGGATGCTTCTTTCCCTAACAAGAAAGGAAAGAGAAAAAAATGTACTCTGCTTCACTCACCTTCCTCTTAGGAAAGAAGAAACTCTTAACAAATATTTATTAGTATCAATTTATCATAATCATTCCCTCCAAATTAGGTAATGCTTGGGAAGATTTTACTTATAAATACCTCAAGATATTTTTCCAAGCTCAGAGTTTGCGAGACTTATATGGAAAACAATTATATTTACCTCATCTAATATTGTAATTTTCATTAAAAGCATCAAGATCTTTGCAGAAGATGTTTTAACCCAAACTAGTTGTGACTGACTATCTTCATAATCAGCACTCACTCCAAGAACAAAATTCATATAATGGCTGTTCTAGGAATAGGGGAATTTTAGTACAAGATGACTCGAGGTGAGTCAGCATCTCACTTACACCTAAAGAAGGAGGCCTCAAATAATTAAATTTGCAGCTGCATCTACATGACAGACATTATCCCAAACAAACAGATGTCACCAAGAAAATCTATGGATTATGGATTATGTGAAATTACTGGCCTTGTGTCACATCCAACCATTGGGAGCTGGTGAATCTTGGACTTCTTGGTCTACTCAGACAAAAACATTCAGTTTGAAGGAGAAGGCATCTAGATCAGAGCTGAAACCTTCAGTCCACTCGTGTATCACGCTTTATTTATGGCTTGAACAGGCCACAACAATGCCTTCTACAGGCATTACTTAATATTCATATCATGGATGTGCTCTGTTAGATCCACACAGATGAGCAATTAGGTCAAAATACATTTTTCCCTTGCTTCTGCATGAAAATGTTCAAATTTTATGGTGGTAATAACCAATGGATTTTCAGTGCCTTTGTTTTCTGGGTAACAAATTCAAGAAAGGAGAGAATGGCAAAGATATAAGGGTAGATATTGCTGAAGCATTTATAAACACAGATAATTTTATGGTCCACATCACTGTTTCTCCTACAACATCTCATATCCTTCAGAATCAGATTGGCCAAAGAATTTGCAAAAAAATACAAAGTAAGTGACCAGGTTTTCAAAATAAATACATGAACTCCATAGACAGCCTTTTAGGAGGGATAGCCATAATGTACCATTATCTCAGGAGGCTGAGGCACCCATCTGAGAAATTATTGTAGATGCTGTAAAACTTGAAACTTGGCCAAAAGTAGTGAGGTTCATGACTTTTGCTTCACATGAAAGAATTCAGTGACATTAAGTAAGATGACTCATGGACCCAGAAGAAAGAATATCACCTCCTGAAACACTGACACCACTGAGATTGTCCTTGGAGGTCTTCCCATCCAGGCAGTGATCCCAAATAACCCTGCTCCTTTTATGCAACGTGGCATCCAGGGCTCAGGATGATAGACTGCAGGCCATATGCTAGATCTCTGAGTTTGCTAAAAATAGGACATTTTTCTATCCTGCTGGGGACAAGTCTGTATAAATGTGACCAGAAACCTGGCACAAATCCATAAGGCTGAGATGAACAACTGAGGTCCTTCCTTCAGGCTTGTCAGGCAGCAGCCTAATCAAAATCCTCTAAGGACAGGAAGGGGGTGGGAACTGCAAGCTAAGTTTATTTTCTTTCAAATGTGCCCCTTTACTCTTTGATTGCTGTTTCTTTTTAGAATAATATACTCATTTCAGCCATTATTTTCTCTGCACCCTCCTACCCTTTCTCTCCTGGATATTACCAGCATTAGACATCAAGCCTAAAATATTTCAAAAGATTAGGAAATGATGGCAGAGTACCTGTGCATACAGCTGCTTCCTCCTTCCTTTGCATTAGCACATATTTCTTGTTTAATAATAGCATAGATCTGTATCTGGAATTCACTTGGAAGATACCAGAAAAACACCAATTATTTTTGAGGGACATAATCTTCCTTTTGCTAACACTCCCTGAAAGACCCATCCTGCTGAGATTCCTGGAGGCTCCTCAGAGAAGTGCTGCCATGCTGAGCTCTATTTCCTGAGCACTATTATCACCAGTCTGTCTGTTATCTGGCCAGTTTCCTCCACAGCTGATGTCCCTGTCGTCACACTTTTGAACATGCTATGGGGAGGCTGTGAAACACCCTGTGGTTGGATCACAGTTCTTGACATTACTCCCTGCTCATGCAAGCAAGGCCAGTTTCATCAGCTCATCACTCCCAGTAAAAAGAAGTGGTGCTGCTGCATGGAAACAAGCTGTCCATCAACATTTTCACCACCAAGGGGCTGACTCACTTTTCTGGGTTTAAGATGCTCCTCTTTCTGCACTGTTGTCAGACTCTTGTCCTGCTGTCCCTCCAGGCTCCCAGTGGCATGATTGGATGGCAGCTACACAAAGAGCTCATTGGCATCCAGCACAGAGGTGAGAGTACCAGCCTTCAGAGGGGGGAGGAGGAATGGACAGGAGCACCAAATTGGATCAGCTGCTGTCAGAAGAAAAATTTTCTTTTCCAGTGACTGATCTTCTTTAGGATGCAGCTCACACACACACATCACGACCTCACTGCCCACTTGCCCTTGCTGGGGCTTTCAGACTAGAAAAGAGAATGCTCCAGGGGGCTTCATAGCATTTTGCAGTACCTAAAGGGGCTACAAGAGAACTGGACTTTTCACAAGGGCATGGAGTGGATAAGACAAGGGAGAATGGTAGCAAAGTGAAGGAAAGTAAGTTTAAATTAGATATTGGGAATAAATTCTTTACTGTGAGGGTGGTGAGACACTGGCACAGGCTGCCCAGAGAAGCTGTTGCTGCCCAATTCCTTTGAAATGTTTAAGGTCAGGTTGGACAGGGCTCCGAGCAGCCTGGTCTAGTGGACGGTGTCTTTGCCCATGGCGGGGGGCTGGAACTAGATGATCTTTAACATTCCTTCCAACAAAAGTCATTCTATGATTCTATGATTCTTTAAGATTCCTCATCACCTTGGTTGTGCCAAATGTCACATCAACTCTTTGTGCTGCCATGATTGTACCGAGGCCATAGTAAAGAGAAAGAAAAGGCAGGAGTGGGGTGGTTTTTTACTTTTTTCCTTTTTTTTTTAACCTTTCATCTTTTTTTCTTCTGAAATCACTTTGATAATTCAAAGCGTGAAACCCTCATGACTGCTGCAGAAATAGACCTTTGTTTTCCATATTGAAAAAAGATCTAACCTAAAAACCCCTGCAGATACACAAGATTAATTTTCACTACTTTGTTTCATACTATTTATAAGCAGCTCTTGCTGAGTTTTAGATTTTGTGGCTCAGACTGCTGGCTGCAAATGCTTTCTGTCCACTCCTGAAGCCTGATTGATGAGCGCTCCTAGCCAAATAGCAGCCTGTATCAGCAGGCCCAGGCTCGCAGGCTGGAACGTGGCTCACAACACTTGTTTTGAATTCCTGTTCTCATACAGCAACACACTTCACAAAGAGCCTCAGTGCATAAGCAGAGACAGCATGAAGCCTTCAGCTTGGTTCCCTGAGTCCATGCTTTGCAAACCTCAGGCAGATAGTCAATGAGGTCAGGCAAGGAGCACTGAGGACAGAGGCATTGTCTAGAAGAGATGGCTAAGCTGAGCTCCAGTGTAGCAGTGGGAGGGTGGCAGAATTCCAGCACATGGTGCATACACAAAGTTGTAATGGTCTTTCTGCTCAAGGCGTGATGCTCCCACATCAGGCTGTACACTGGAAGAGATGAGAGTCAACTGAACAAGTTGTGCTCTGGGCTGTGAAACTTGACCATTCTTAATATGTCTGCAAGTATGATCAGACTGGGGAGAATATCTCTCCCAGTTCTGCACAGAATTGCTAATGTTGTAAGCAGACATCCCAGATTAAAAGACAAGGTAGTTCAGTAAAAAATCTATATACTCACTCTCTCTGTCTCTGCCCCCAACCTGGCTTGAATCTCAGAAATTAATAAACTGAGCAGGAGTTCCCAGCAGTAACTGGAAATACAAGGTGTTTTGGAAAGAGGTGTTAATTTGTACCCAGCGTAAAGAAATCTGTCAATACATTGAGTGGCCTTGAGTTAAAATTTTTATACCACAGTCTAACTTATTTCCTCAGAAACAGGGCAGTAAACTTGGAAAGAATGTCAATAGGAGGCAACAAAAATTACTGAACTAAAGTTTCAGCCTGAAGGAGTGGTAAATGGAAAGAGCTGCTATGCAAAAAGCACCTGGCTCAAATGTCACGCTTGCCCTCCTTTAGCATCCAGCTCTGATTTATCCAGATGCTTAAAATGTCCCTTCCTCATTGTCATAATCATCAGAGTGTCTGAGCACTCCCAAATGCCTTATTCGATGGCACTTTTTCCCACTTTGTAGGTGGGAACAGAGACAGTAAGACTCACTCGAGATTCCAGAGACAAAGGCAAGGACTGCCCAAATACTCAGTGCATGCTGGAATAAAGCAGCTCTTCCCTGAAGAGGGTACTTAAGAAGTCTCCAAGGACCACAGTATGCAATTGTAATGAAGCATTACTTACATCTTAACTCTAATAGAAAATGGTTTTAAAGATTCACTGGATTATTTCTTCAGATTGCCTTGCCTCAATGGCCTTGATCTTCGGTGATATTTATAAAACTTATTCCCACTGGTTTCAGTGGGAGGTATTCATCTAAATAAAGCCAAACTGCTGAGTTCTTGAGCACAGTCCTATGCCTATGTCTCATGTCCTGCTAGGAAGATGGACACATTTGTCTCTAATAGCACTTAAAACAAAGATGTTATGGTTAATCAAAAATCAACCCTTACTCTCAGACTGCTTTTTGGAGTTTTTCCTCTGCGCACTGCAGTACACTTCCTCTTCTGTGAGAGCATAAATCAGTTTCAGACCCAGCAGGCAGCATCTTCACTTAAGTGGTAGCAGTAACAGAAGGGAGAAAGCAAAAGGAAGGCCAAGTGGTTCAGCTCTAAGTAGCGTCATCCAAGCCAGCAGAAACAGCAAGTTTTTGGCATGTCACATGCTTCACAAAGTACTTTGTTTGCTTTCAGAGCTCAGAGTCCATATTCGTGCCAGTAAATAATTTCTGGTGACAGACTGATCTCAGGGATGTAATGCAGTGTATGTCACCTTCCCTGTGTACCCTCATTTTTGTGGAGGATTGTGCATCTGTTTCTCACCTTGCAGGAATTGCTTAGGATCAAGGTTATGATGTCTTTTTGGGGTGGGGGATATGTGTCACAGGAAAACATTGTATTAGTCCAGCCAGCAGGCTGAACTCCGTGCTTCTAATGTCAGCCACCTTCAATTTATGTTGAGGCATTATTTAATAATGCAGGTGTCAAAACAAAATTCCAAACCCAAAAATGCAAAGTGCTGCTAACACTACATGGGCTTATAGTTGTGTTAAATACCTAGGTATTTACTACAAAGAAGCTTATGTATTTCTCTCCCTTCATCCACCTGTGGGGGACTGTGGGGCACACCTAGTGTATGTTTGCAAAGTCAGTTGAAACACTATTGTTAATTATGGCAATTATTCCTAAGTTCCTTTTACAGCAACATATTGATGCTGAAGCTCATGGGGGAAAGCACTTCTGCTGCCTGAGGAACCAGAGGACAGGTGGGAACTGCTCCATTTGCACAGATGGCTCTGTGAATGCTGATGCAGAGCTGCTTTGATTACAATCCTTTAAAAAACTTTGATGATACACATAAGGAAATCAAACCAAATGACATACTATTAGTAGACAGTGAAAAAGGACTTGATAGGAGCTTGGGGAGACTTTATAACCTGGATATACACACTGCCCACATCTCATCTTCATATGGGGCAAGACTTGGGTATGAACCAGACTTTTCTTCCTTGCTGCTTGTTTCCCATTCCTGATTTCAATGCACAGGGAGTATCCAACAGATCCTCGGCCTGAGTAGCCTTTGGAGCCCAGAGCTTTGAGCCTGCTGGGTGATGCATGCTTAGACTCACAGACACAGTCAATGAATTTAGAGTTTATTCATCAGCCACTTTCACTTCCTATAAGATGGGACAGTGTGGGGCAGAAGGGACAAGGTGTCCAGGGAGTAGCTAATTCTTGCATGAGGATCTTGGGTCTTGCATGAGGAAGGAAGAAGGAAGGAAGGAAGGAAGGAAGGAAGGAAGGAAGGAAGGAAGGAAGGAAGGAAGGAAGGAAGGAAGGAAGGAAGGAAGGAAGGAAGCAAGGAAGGAAGGAAGGAAGGAAGGAAGGAAGGAAGGAAGGAAGGAAGGTGCTACAGTGACTCTCCCCTCTTCCCTCTGCCACCCTCATTTACCCACAGAGAGATGGGATTTCAGTGGTAGGCTCTTGGTCTTGCCCAGGTGAGGATCATCCAGACTGGACATGAGAGGCACGAGAAGACTTCTCCCAGTGGTTTCATCAGCCAGTGGGAACAAGTTGTTCACCAAGGGTAGTCAAAAACCAAAGGGGAAAAATGCATTCAAAGCAAAACAAAAGAAAATTGTCAGGAGATATTCTGTGGCAAAATTGCAAATAGCTGCAGATGCAAATACTGTGGGAACGTGTTTAGCTTCTTTGCATACCTTTACTGGTCACTCAGCATTGTGTTTTTAATAAATTATTGCTGTGTTCTTTTCTCTATTGTTAAAACTTGCTTTGTTTTATATACTCAGGAAAGAGATCATAATGTCGCTGAGGACAGACTTTCTTTTTTTTTTTTTTAAATGTCAGTTCAATGCCCTGCAGCAGTCAGAAAGGCAAATGAAGCATTTAGAATTATTAGGAAAGGCACAGGGAGAGTGTTCTCTCCTTGGGTCCCTGGATAAATTCACAGTCTGACATTTCCTGGATATGGCATGCAGCCCTGCACATCTTCAGACAGCTAAGATACAGAGAAGGGCAGCAGGGATGTTTCTGGGTCCTGAAATGTGGTGAAAGAAAGAAGCAGCAAATGGTAGAAAACCATGAATGGTATGGGAAAGGTTTAAGCTTGGATGTGTGGTAAAAGTATTTGGCAAGAAATTTTGACTCATGTTAGCATGACTCAAAATTCAACAGCAGAACTTAACTGTCCCAAGGCTCTATAGAAGCCAAAACTGTAAAGGCAGGTGGAGGGGGAGAGGGAAAGAGCAGCAGCTGGTCAAGAGGCAATATCCATCCCTGGAAGGCTTCCAGATTGGTGAGGTATCACATGTGTAAACTCTTTCTTACGTTTCTCTCAAATATATCTCAAATATATCTTATTCTTCCCTTTCTGATACATGCTATTATCTTCATCATTTCTCTTATACACCAACGGAGACAAAAGCTGGTCTCCTTAAAACTTTCCCTCTGGCCCCTTTCTTTTCCCAGTTTCCAGGAAATGACATGTGTATGTTGGAAGGGGTGTCCATCTGAGCAGAGCCAGACTGGCACCTGGCGGAAAGGTTCCTACAGCCTCACCCTGAGGAAGGTTCTGGAGGACTCAGGATGTAGCCATGAAACCTGTTGGCATCCCAGCAGAAAAGCTGACGTGTTCCCTTTCTGACATGTTTCTGCTGCTGTTGGCCTCTATGCCCTCTCCAGCTCCCTTCTGCTTCCACATCTGCTGCAGGGAGAGGCACAGGGTCTAGCCAGTGCAAAACGGAAACGGTGCTGTGCTTCACTTACTAACCAGAAACAGAGTGGGAAGGAAGAACTACAGAGAGCGAGTGCACAGGTTAAAGATCTGTGCTGTAGCAACATCAGAGACGTGCAGAGACTCTGCCTGCAATGCTATGTGCCCTCCACACACCAAAACCAAATAAAAAATTCCTTGGCCTAAAAAACTACCTTACTTTGTACATTGCTTGCACCACCAGCTTTATACATACAAGGGTGATATGGTTTTTGCATAGGATTTGTTATTATCCACCCCAAAGGCAGATTCCTCAAGTAGTGTCTGTTGGCAGGACAATGCACTTCCATTATATTTAGCTGCAAGGATGTTTTTCTGGGCTACATGAGACTTTGCATACAAAAATCTACCAGGTTTTTTTTTTTTTGGGGGGGGTTGTTCTATAAGAAATATACTTAGACCTCATAGTTCATTGTCACATCAGAAAGAGAGCAAACGAAGGGGATGGGGTGAGATAAATTTGTCCTAGCATTTATTCAGACATCTTTCACTGATTTACAGTCCGACAATTGACAGTGCCATAAACAGAGAATCAGTTTTGAGTCGCTGCAACCAGGTGTCTCATTTTTTCCCACTTCTTTTTCTTTTCCTTTCTACTGTTAGAATGCAATTTTGTTCAGGATTTTGATTTTGTTTTCTTTGCTGTGTACAGCAAATAAGACAGTTGTGGACAATGACTAAGCAGTAAAGAGAATTTTGGTAGAAATCAAACCTTTTCCAGATATGTACAAACATCTGCATTCCTGCCAGTTTGCATCTGCTCCTTGCTTTTGAGGGTTATAATCCATATTCCCCTTACCAGTTGCTTGGGACAACTTAACGAGAAAGAATATTTCTGTGTACCCCATTTAATATCTGCTTCATCATTTGTTCCCAGAGCATTTGGAAGCACCTGTTGCACTGGTGATACAAAAGCAATAAAATGTAAATAAATATTTATGCAAAATATTTATGTTGTTCTTATGAATATAGATATTGTATCCAGAAACCTTCATGCTGAAGGTTTGCCATATACCTACATGGGATTTTGATTTAGGGAGCCTTTGAGTTCTCCATCAATGTGACACAGAAATCTGTGATTCATAGTTATCTCTAGATTTCTTTCAAAGGGTCATACAAAAAGATTGTAAGAAAGAGTTTACTTGAAGTAAATGGTTGATTAATAAAATAACTCTCATGTCACTTCATCTGCCCAGGCAAGGGATATATTGTGGCCTTGATGTAAATACTGTAATTCTGGGGACAGAACTTCCGTTAGTGACATTTTTAGAGTCAATTTGAAACTTTAAATTATTAGTTATTCAAAAAAATGTTACCTGCTCCTGACAGAGAGCATAATTTTCTAGACAGTGTATTTTAAAGCAAAGCGAAAATCCAGGTATTAGATGTGGAATCATATATGGAATGCAAAGGTTTATAATGATTTCTAATATTTACAGTATTACTTTTCTAAAACAATAATATGATCCAGCTACCAGTGAAGAGGAATAGTTTAGGGGTTTTTTTCTCTCATACAAAAGTTTTCCAATTATTAGTCTTTTGGATAAATATTAACATTCCGACTTTCTAGCTGAGCAATTTATAACCCAGAATGAATGTCTTTAGAGTAGTTTCCAACTGATGGTAGTAAAACTATAGTCAAAGCTAAAACTATTTTCAATCAGGCTAAAAGTGCCAGGAATTGGCAGGAAAAATTCAAAATCCAGTCCCTGTACTAATATTTATACTGGTAGTGGTGGAAAAAATTATTTGTGTTAACCTAAAGCAATTTGGCAGCATGTTACTACTTCTGCTAAAAAGTGATATTTTTTTCTGCCACGCTGTCAGTAATCCAAAATCCAAAGAATCTAAACCTTTCATTTCACAACGAAAGAGAACGGTCTTTCACCTTTTGATTGCCAGGATAAACTTCTGAACAGCAACAAGCTGTAAACAAAGCAGTCAGATCTGTCTCAGCCAGAAACCAAACTGTGAACCATTAATTGCTCCTAATCATCCCTTTGGTAATGGGATACACTAATTCCAATGTCTTCAAAGGAAATACAATGAAAATATGTTACTATGCGACTTAAGATGCTTCTGAAGGTGAATTGTCCTAATTGAAGACAAAACCATGATGGAAATACGAACTAATATCTGTTCAGTGTCAGTGTTCCCAGCCACTGCCATGGCTGGGACTGAGACCTTGCGGAGTGCACGGATCAAGGTTGTCCCTCTGCTGTCACCTTGGGGTGCCAGGTGGCTGTGGCACGGAGAGCAACCATTGCAGTGTCAGGGGATGTTTTGTCGTGCTGTTTGCAGTGAAATGCAGCAAACACAATCTCAGTAGGCTGTAGGAAAACACAGAGCCCTGTGCTCCCATCCCTGTGCCAGGTGCTGGAGCGCCTGGGAATGGGGCCAGTCCCTCAGGGTCTGGGACTGTCAGTTTTGCTGCTGGCAGTGTGGGCTTTAAATCATCACAGGCACATACCAGGCTTCAGACAGCTGCAATCTCCAATTTTGAAGGGAGAAGAGCTTCCCAGTGCTCACCTGCAGGGTCTGGCAAAGATGAACTGTGCTCCCTGCAACATGCATTATTAAGGGCATGACAGATATGAGAGACAATGACACAAGTGCCAGCTAACTCCAGCAAGACATCCCAAATCCTGTGTGAAATTACCGGGTACGTACTAAAAAATTCAGGGCGAACAGAGAAGCTCATTGTCACTTACAGAAGCTGCCTAATTAATGTTCACTCTCCTCTGTTGATTCTGTATTCTGTTGCTCAGTTATGTAAATTGGGTGGCATTTTACACTGTGATTAATAGGTCCTTAAACAAGCAGATTTTACTGTTTGAGATAACACTGAGAGGAGCCATTCTTGGGGTTTTTCTTGTTTGGCAAGGGTTTGGTTTTTCCCAACTAGCTATTTCTGCTCCAAATTATCTTTTCTTTCTTAGCTTCAAAAATGATTCTGACTTAATTCAAGATGGTATCTCTTACTAAGTATGGATTGCATGGCTCTGCATTTCATTCAAAGTCATGTTTGATATTTATCACAATAATCTCTCATTATGAGCGGAAAACTTAATTTATTGCACACACTATGAATGTGAGTAATTTGAGATTGGAAGAACCTTGATTTCAGAAGAAGTAAGACAAGAAAAAATCTTATTGATTTTTAGTTAGAACTTGACATTACTGATGAAAACATTAGTATCTTTGAAAGGAGAACTAGAAAATTGTGTTTGAGAATTTAAGTGAGAGATATCAAACAAAACTGATTATAATGGAAACTCATAATTCAACATAAGCCTGGCTATCAGAGGCTGAGAGGAGCACAAGTATTGGTCAGAGTAGAAACCTTATTGTAAACAGCCTAAGGGCTTTTTTTGCTTTGGGAACTGAACATGATTAGACAATGCTGGAATGCTTGGAGAAACAGTTTTCCAGAGAAAAAAAATTAATTTTGTGAAAACAAGTATTTTCTTTAAGCATGTATTTATTTCAACATGTGTCATGATATAGTAATCAAAACACTTACATTACTTTTATTAAACTGATATACAAGTAGTAAGGGTTTTCTCTTTGCCATTCTTTGCCAGGAACAATTCATACTACTACAATACTACCAAGTAAAACACCTCCTTATATTTTCTTCTTCAAAGCATCTTATGTTTCTTGAAACACCATGAAACCTTGCACTAAAACGGCTCTTCACAAAACTTTTAATATCTTAAGAAAAAAATGAATATTTTCTTGACATGCCAGTAGATGAATAAGTTATAGCATGTAATCTTGCTTTGTTCTTTCTTCAATAATCACATACAGTGTTCTCTGTAAAAGGAAGAATGCATTTTAAAATGGAAGTCTATTCAAAAGAATATACTGTTAATTTTATAGTATCAGTTATTACACATAAACTATTTTATGACGTGCCAATAATGCAGAATTTTAGAATAAAAACAAACTTTCACACCAAGTTTTCAGCTGTGAGCTCCCAAAGGAGGATATTTCCTGTCTGAAAGAGAAGATACTTGGCCCATGGATTGTCACATTTACATAACCTCTTTCCTCATTGATTTAAGTATTTCTTCCTGCCTGTTATCTCAATTTTTTCTGGTTCAAGGGACTAAATTATTCCCTAGCAAGGTTTTTGGCATTTAGCTACATCTGAGCTCTTTGTTTTGAAGCAGTTCCACAGACCTTTTCTTTGCAGCTCCTAGAGCTGCTACTTTGCTCTCTCTATTCTTTCAAGTAGTTCAGAACACATCTTGGCCAACCTCCCATTCTTCCCTGCTCCAGTAAGTTGTCTCCCTAGATCATCTCACTGGGGAAAGGTTCAGCATTGATCCAGCTCTTAGTCAAGGTCCCCAAGGTCTCCACACTGCACTGCTCTCCTTTCTCCCAGTTAACATGTGAATCAGTCAGAGGGTACATTGGACACCAGACTGACTTTATTTCCATGCTCTTGTGACTATTTGCTCCTCCATAAAATGCTCTCCAAAAGTATTTTCATGTTTTGCAGCCTGACTAGCAAAATGTTGCTGTAAAATCTTTTGTCTTTGTGGCTTTCCACAGGAGCTTCTCTTCCACCTGTCTCACATATTCCAAGGTTAAAATGCCAGGGAAGGCAACTTTAAAAAAAACGACAAAACATACACAAGAAGAAAAACATCTTACAGTGGAGAATTCTAAAAGCACATTCCCAGTTCATTGGAATGAAAATTGGGATGATTGGAATGCTTGAACTTGTAATAAATTTATGCAATTGAAATATATTTTTGAGCTTTTTAAAATCCTTTTTTGTTTGCCTTTTGCCTTTTCCTTTCACATACAGAACTTTCCGCAAAAATTACAGTAGAGTCTCAAACCATGCACCAGCATTCTGAAATTATTCATCTGACAACACTCATACTAAGTCATGTGATAAACTCAGAAAGCTCAAAACTTGCCTCATGCATGTGCTCAATAGTTTTGTTCTCTATGTAGCCTCTGGGCTTTCAGAATCTCATGACAAGAGACTTCCAAATAAGTTTTCTGGTACTTCATGTTTTCAATAAGGCCTGTAATACTAAATGGAGTGGTATTTTCCAGTCTAGACAAGGAAGTGCAACACCAAGAGGAAAGGAATCATAAGAAAACAAAATTAAGATGACTTTACTCTAAAAAAGTGAAGGATTTGAGCATGAGTTGGTTTCTGATTTCATAAAAATGTAATTGTCCATCACTAATTAAAAACAAAATTATCCCAAGCTGTATGTCTTCATTTTTATAAGAGATATTCAATTTTTAAATAAATTTGAATAATGGGAGAAAGATGAAATCTGCTCATGAAGAAAAGTTTTGTCCAGGTCACGCTCATCTTACTTAGGTGAGTTGGTTACAGTGAACTCCACACTGAATAGAGGCCGCATGGCTTGTCCCACAAGCAGGAACTTGTTAAAGGATATCAAAACTCTTCTGAAGGCTCAGGCCTAAACAGTAAGAAGCTCTTAAGAAATGTTCCTAAAGATAGAAAATCCTCAGGAGGTTTGCTAAAAAGATCTTGTGAGAGACATCCCTGCAACAAGAAGAACTGGGAGAAGAACCTCTCAGGAGTGGGAAGTCTTCAAAGGCGACCCCTATTAACAAGAAACTTCAAAAGTGGGATGTGACATGACGTAAAAATCCTCCCACTGATGTTGAGTGCTTTAAAGATAGAATCCCCTGAAGCGAAATGGAGTCTTTGAAGTGGCAGTATCAGCATCAGCTTTGGAATGCATAAAGGTGCAGCTGTACAGCGGGACCAGAGCATCCCTGGTACAGAGCTCCCGGTGACAGAATCCGCCTTGCTCAAGCCTGATAAGCCTAAAGGCCAAGAGGACAAGCAAAGAGAAACACCATTTAGCTGACCCTAAAATACTCCTTTAATCTCTCCCAATTAATCTTCCCAACACAGAAACAAAACTGGGTTCAAAAGAGTGGCTAATAGCTAAAAAGAGTTGTTCCATAGAGCTGCGTTACATTACTCCTTGAGACTGAGTGGGAAAAGGGTCAGACTTTTGATTTTTTAGTCTAAATGTAAGACACTGGATTGATTGAGACAATTGTTAATGTTTTTCTTCTTATTCAGAGAGGTTTGGATCTGTGATTCTGAGCTCCTTGAAGTTCATTAAACAGCACACATCAAGATTTTTCTGGAAGTCTATTTCTCAAGCAGCAGTCCCACAACAAGTTAATATCCTCTCAAAATGCCAGCTGCAAACAAAACACAGGGTATTCATTGATGTTCACACAATGGAATGCAGAGTTGTGCTTTTAATTTAAAACTGTAGAAAAACGTGAAAGGAAAACCAATGTTTGCTCTCCGCTATTTACACAGAAATTACTAGAAAAGAATAGAATAGAATTTTCCAGTCTGATCTACCACTGGAAATAAATAAGAAAACCTTTTGTCTATGGGACTAGAATACTACTGGAATAGTTGAATCAGTCAAGACCTAAGAATGGATGAAATTGTACAGTTCCGAAGGTGAACTACATTAACACAGAATGAAGGATTTGAAAATACAAACTCATAAAAGGGCTGTCCTGAGCCAATAGATCAAGTATCTTATTACAAGTAATCATGTAACAGTTCTCTGCATAATTTATTTGTATAAATAAATATTTCTATAAACATGAAACAATTTAACTAACAACCCCATCTAAAACGGTCAAAATTCTCTCATTTGTAAGCAGAAAGTTTCCATTTACCTCCATTCCCTCTTAAATATTGTTCTTTTACTGCAGTACAAAAATGAAATACAACTCCTTCTATTCCACACACACATACCACCTCCCCTAGTTTCCCTTTCACAAATAAAATATGAACATTATCATTCCAATAACAATAACACTAGACTTTCAGGAAATGGGCAACACAATGAAACCACGTTGGCTAAAATCTTTGGGATACTGGCATGTGAAACACAATCCTAAAAAATCTGGCAAAGTTATCCACAATTAAAATAACAGTCTCATAAAAGGAAGTGTTTGGGAACAAAACAGTGATATACTCTAGCCCCGTCTGTGATGACTTGGACATAAGGATACCCATGGACTTTAATTTCTCTGCTGGGCAGATCTGAGGCAATTCCAGTGTAAAAGGCATTAGAATCTGACAGTGCAATGCTGTGACCAAGCTAACAGCCCCTGCCAAGGCTTGCTCCTAGAGGACTGATCAGCATATTCTCTGCTTCCAGAGGACTGAAACAAAGCCTCTCTCAAGTACAGAGGACAGATCCTCACTGTAGGACCTTTGGCCCTCTGTCTCCTTTGAGTCTGTGGTGCCCCTCTCACAGTAAGAGAGAGCTAATATATTGTATGTTTTTTTCAATGCGAGCCTCTCAGAAGACATTTTTGAGAGGCCTCCAGTATCCCACCAGGTGGGTGTACCGAGGCAGGACACTGAGGCTGCACCACACCCATGGAGCTGAGAGTCAGAGCTGGAGGAGCCTTTGGCTTGGAGGTGGTTGGCTGGAACAGTTCCCAGACTGAGACAAGAGGTGAAGCATTTGGGGTTCGGTGCTCAGGGTCATTTTCTTTCACATAACCAGTGTGCTATTGATGTGCCCTGGGCTGTATGACGAGAGGGTGCCACTGGACTTGTAACACACCAATACAGCTTCTCAGCAGAGTTCTGAACTGGGCAAATATTAGCCAGGATTGTCTAGGATTCTCCTCTTAATTCCACTCCAAAGTTCATCTGTTTTCTAATAAACATTTTTGCTCCCTGAACAGTGAAGTACATGCTGAACTAACTGTTTCATAGAAGAGGTTCCTTCCAATTTTTAGGGTATGCTGTTTCCCATATTTTTAACATGAGTGATTATCTGAAGAGTGTAAAACAACCTGCTTTGCAAATCCATATTGAACCTAATGAAAGGTTAAGGCCAAGTTTCCCAGGATATTTTTTAAAGTAATTCCCACCGAATTGCACGGTGTAGATATAAGTAGAGAGTGCTCAGCAAAACATATGTGCCTCTTAGGAGTACATGGGGAATCCAAACAGGGAGAAAGCTGTTTATTATCCTGCTCAATCTAACCTGCTTCTGGGGAACTCTCAGCCAGGCTTCTAGAGGTAGAAAAGCCATGGGGTTCCTCCAAGCATGGGCAGAAAGGGGATTTTTCATGTGCATAGTTGAAAACAGTTCCACACAATAATAATTTTCTTCCAGGCTTATGGAGTTTACAACCCCCATTTACAAAACAAAAACAAAAACCCACATAGCCTTCCCTGCTCTGCAAAAGCTGCTTACTGTGCCAGAAGGATTTTAAAAACCTGCTTTAGTTTCCTCAGTATTAGGACCTTGTCCTTCAGGCAACCTTGTGCTGACACAGCTCATTTACTGCTTGCACAGAGGGTCCCCCCAAGCAGGTCAGACCATGGGGCTGGGGGAGGTAGCGAGTGTCTGTTTGTGTCCAGAGACCTCATTTACTTTGCACAGAAGTCTCACAAGTTTATCTCTGTCTCCCCTCCTGGTGCATTTGGTGAAAATCTTTGCCTGTGCATACTGTGAGGGGAGCATTTAAATAAAAAACTCTTTTCACTAGGGAAAAGAAACAAACAAAAGCCTTTGGAGATACTTCCAGCAGAACTGTAGCAATGTTTGAATGCTGGGCTTGAACACGCCTGATTCAAACATGCCCCTAACAGCCCACGGCAGATCTGCAAGCTGGATCCTCAGGCAAGCACAAATGTTATCACAGAATTTCTTCACACTTAGAGTATTGTAAGAGGGCTTCTACAAAAAACAGAGTGATAGCTCCTCCAATAGTATCAAAACATCAGCCTAAAACCCAGGCTTGACAGTTGTAGCTGACATCAAAAGCAGCTGCTTTAGGCCTGTTTTTACAGAAGCCTGTATCACTTCTGAAACACAAACCAACACGTTACGCCCTCTGAGAAGAAATAATTTTTGCAGTTGCCTTCCTGAGCAGTCCATTATGTTAACAGAACCTTTCACATGCCAAATCATAATACACTTTTTTCAATGAGAAACTCCAAGCAATCCCAGTGAAGACTGAAATGAGTAGGCAGCCTTCAGAAACTGTGCTTGCGGGAATACACCTTGCTTTCTTTACCCTGCCTTCCTTCTTTTTCTGCCATTAAGGACTGATAATTAGGTTATCTGCACTTCAATATAGCCACTTTTCTATATCTTTTTCTTACACCCATGCCCACTCCCCCAGTTCGTGGTATTTTCCCTGATTACCTCTCTTCATTTTTTCCTGATCTCTCTGCCATTTACAATCACAGAATTTCTCCATTTTTCTTTCTAGCTATTTTTGTATCTTGCCATCTTGTCCCTCTGATTCTGTTCACTACAGTTTGAAACCTTCTCAATTTAAACCTAGACAATCCCCAGCCTGGGTCCCCCATGTCTACCCCTCAGTACCTAGAAACTCCCAATATCTCACCATTGCTGGAACTCAGAAGGTGTATTCCAGTCTCTGTATCATTAACATGTCAGTCATAACTGAGATTTCATGCTGTAGAAAATCTCTGAATTTCAGTTTTCTTATCTATCCAAACAGCACCGTTTTTCCATCCAAGCTCTTATCCCCCTATGCTGCAATCAACAAATCAGACCTGCAAGAGGTCAGGCAGTCTGCCCTGCTTTACTCAGTCCTTAATCAGGAGCAAATATATCTATTTTATTCCTAGCAGATGTGTTCCTAATCTGTTCTGGGTGACAGACACCCCTCAACCTCCCAGCAAAATCTTTTCCAGTTCTTCACTGTCCTGACTGATAGTGAGACACCCCCTTATCTAACTTTGATACACTTTAAGCTTACAACTTCTGGTCTGGTCCATCACTTTTCATTAGTCTTGACGAATGCAATTTTTCCTTACCTCAAAGAAACCTATAGTGCTACCACAAAGACAACTTGTATTGGCTTATTGCTTTGGTATACAAACTTGTATTTTCATCCCTTCACAGCAGCACCTCTACCCTCCTCTATTCCCTCGTACATCATTAGGTTTCAGAGATCTTTGTCACTTTACCTTTCATTTTTCATGATATCAGCTCTCGTCTATGTTCAACATGTCTGTGTGATGAGAGCCCAAGTCAGTCACAGCAATGAGTAGGCTTGAACTTGTCCCTTACATTGAGATTCCACAGGAGATTAGCAGGCTTTAGAATGCAAACATACCCTTTTCTCTCCCTAACAGGTTTCATCCAACTAAAACCTAATAAATATTGTGTAATAAAAGTTAGAAAAATATCTTTTTTAATGTCACAAAAACTCAAAACAATGAAATCAAGTGCAAAATAAATAGAAAGGTTTGAGTTTGCACCTTCCCCACCCCATTGCAGGGCCTTGCTTTCAGTGGTTCGCTGCCTCACCAAGTGGCAGGGTCCTAAGAACGTTCTCCTCTCTTCTTCGGAAGGTGTCTGGCTCATCCTTGTCCCTCACCACAGCCTCTACATGAGGTGCAGGCTATCCATGATAACCATCCTGTCCACAATTAGTGCCCCTGGAACCCTCTCATGAGTAGCTTCAGAAAGCCTGAGAAATCAGCCTCCTTCCTGAGACACCCAACCATTCTCTTGACACAACATGTTCAATAATCTCTTTTCCCAATCAGCTTCACTACCTACATCCCAGTTTTGAAACCAGGGCATTTGCATTGGAGAATCCTGTGCTGGTCCTCATTGCTGAGAGGAAATCTCCACAAACCACGTATCACTTTACAAATCATATCTCAGAAGACTTCCTCTCTGTACCACTTGCAGAACTTCACAGCAAGTAGGGTCTTGGTTTGCTAAGGCCATGGCCGGTTTTGCTCATCAGTATTTAAACTCACGCCTCAGATGGTACCCACCAAGTCTGCCTTCTCAGACCACCACAGTAATATTGAAAACCTAGCAGGCAGTGCAAAGTTTCACATGCTGTAGTAGCAGCATTTACTTTGTTTTTTATCAGTTTAATATCTATATGAAAGCAGCTGAATATTTTTCTAAGAAAGTACCTATGATTCTAACTGGGGAAAAGCAGTGAAATTAAAGAACAGTATTTTGCCCCAGCTTCAATGATATGCCAGCAATAGTAAGAAATTTCTCAGCAGTGCATAATCATAGACTGTGTACAAGTTGCAAATCTCCAAGGAAAATGGAGCGTCAGACGTATGGTTTTCTATTTAGTGTCTCTTGCCAGGCTGTGTCATACAATACTCCCACCATCTCAGGATGATGTTATGAGTTATAGGGCACCTCTGCTTCTCACTGCATCCGTGGGCTCATGAAAACTGCTAGATTCACCACTACTGAAAACGAAATCCAAAGTGCTGCTCTGTTCATCCAGGGAAACAGCAAAATATGTTGTTGAATGAAATCTTGCCTCATCTAAGACTCAGATAAACAGGGTTATTTTTTAACTCTGCATCTATTTGATGACATGTCCATCCAGACTCTGAAAGTGACACCAAGGCCATTTTAGGCCTGGTTATGGTCAGATTAGACAGTCAATTCCTCAGAGACAGGGTCATCCTCTTTTTCAGCTGAATCTGATGCCCCTATACCACAACCTACCTGTATGAGTGGGGTTTGTGACTGGGACATGTCTACAGAAAAACTGAACACTGCTGTCACCATGAATTACAGAAGGTATTGTGCATGCCATGGTGACAGATCCACAGGGACCATGGACTTGTCATGATAGCTTGAGTTTCATGAAAATCCTTTCATATTCAATAATGAAAAGAAATCTGTTTGGGTTTGCCTTGTGATAGTCCAAAAGACGTTTTGACTCTAGAGATTTCTTCCTTCTCTGTGTTTTTATGCTCGGGTTTAAACACTATAATATTTAATAAATTTACAAGGAAATTAGCTAAGTGGAATTCTGCACTATACTTCTTTCTTGTGACTAAAAAACCCCAAACAAACAACTCTAGTTTTTCTATTTTAAATATATTAATGAGCATTATTAATAGGATTTTTGTTTTGTTTTGACAAATGTTTGCTACCTTTGTCCTTTTCTTGTTCCCATACTATATGTTTTACAATTTTGAAAGATGAAGGAAGCTATTATACTAATAGACCTGGCAGAAATAGAAAGTCACAAACCAACCTCTTTCTTCTTGTTATTTAAAGGAACTGCACTATATTTTATCTGTTTTCTAGGATGCAGCCCAAATTCCCTGGAAGGCAATAATATTCTATTGACTGATTTTTTTTTCAGGACAGGCATTGATTTAAAAGCAAAGTAAAAGAAAGCAGATTTGTGACATGTCAAAACAGTCACCAGATAGTTTTGAGAAATGCACATAGTCAAAAAATCCAAAAAACACACATGCTGCTTTTAGTAGTTTCTGCTACTATGCCTAACTAAGCCAGAGGGCACAGTATGGGCAAATAAGCAGCGAAAAAAGCCAGTATGCTAACTACAGATTGGAAGTAAAGAACTGAAGCTTTCTTCTCATTAATTAGTTGGCTAACCTTTATTAAAGTGGCATATTACTTTTTTTAATTACTTATATTAATGAAGTGGACACACAAGTTTACCAAGCCCTCTACTTAGAAACAGAAGGTCTCAGCAACCTCAGAAGTTGATACTTTAAATGAGAAATACCAAAATTAATTCAAAACCAAGACACAGCATTAATTGGTGTTAGAATACTGGTTCTGATATTTCTGCTTTTCATTTTTATAATTACAGATAAAATATATACATTAACACATTTTCAAAATAAAATAGATGTTATTAATTAGGCATGCATATCTAACTTCATTCAACCTACAAGCCTTATTGCTTTCATGCTTAGGCACTTGAAAGAATGAACATTTGCAAACCAGTTGGTCTCTTAAGGACCCAGGGCAAAAACTAGATCTTCAGGAAAGATAACACACAGCTTTCTGAACCTGACATGTCACGATTGCCTTAAAATTATCAAAATCCATGTTTCCACTGGAGCAATCATCCCAGATTTGCCCCTGTCATGCAGTCCACAGTGAGGCAGCTGTGCCCTGGAGCCCTTGGAGGTCCATGGGTGTAGCAGAATGCTTTACCTGGAATGTGGTAAAGCAACTCAAATAATCCTCTGTTTGAAAGGCTATTGGTGGTGGACTGAGAGGGAATGTCATGCAGGTTTTGGTGTTGAATTATGCTAAAGACAGTCTGAGTCATCCTGATAGTGAGGCAAAGATGTGGCAGATATGATAGAGTATTCTTATCTAAAAATGCTAAGCTGACACAGATGACTTGGGGACATATGACCCACAGTAAATCGCTTCACACTATGGAAGTCCAGTCCACATTCATACAGTTAGGCTCTTCTAACATATTCCTCCTTAGAGTGTGTGGGGATTCCTCCCTTGGGTGTCAGGGACACCCACCAAGGATACTTCTCTAGGTTAAGAGAAAGAGATCTGCCCACGAGTGTGAATATTGGTGAGTTACATTAATCTCTACTTAATAACGGTTTCTTTTTATTAGTTTTATTATAATTGCTTTAATGTGGTTCACAATATTATGCTACATGCTATTAGTAGTTTTAGCTTTTACTGTGTAGTAAATAATTCTGATTAAGATCTTTTGTCTAGTCTTTTCTCATAGTAAATAATTAATTTCATACAAATATATGTGATTTGCCATCATTAAAATCTGTGGGACAAAGTTACTCAAACTGCTGACAGCCTGAGGCTAAGACTGTATCCAGCTGCCGCCAGGTTCCTCTCTGCGAAGGAGTTTAGAATGCAAGGGAGTCCTTTCTGCACCTCATGGCTAAGTGGAAGGGTTTCTCTAATAAACTTTGTCTGAAGCTCCCACTCCACCTGTGACAATGGGGGAGCAGAGATCCACCTGCAGCCCACGGAGGTCCATGGAGGAGCAGAGATCCACCTGCAGCCCACGGAGGTCCATGGAGGAGCCCATCCCAGAGCAGGTGGATGCCTGAAGGAGACTGTGACTGCATGGGAAGGCATTGCTGGAGCTGGGTCCTGGCAGGAACTGTGGCCCCATGGAAAAAGGAGCCCATGGAGCAGATTTGCTGGCAACACCTATGACCCTGTAGGGGTCACACACTAAAGCAGGAGAAGAGTGTGAGGAGTCCTTCCCCTGAGGAGGAAGGAGCAGCAGGCACAATGTGCGATGAACTGACCACAGACCCCATTTCCCTGTCCCCCCATGCCACTCAGTGAGAGGAGGTAGAGAAACTGGGAGTGAAGCTGAGCCCAGGAAGAAGGGAGTGATGGAACAAAGATGTTTTGAGATTTGGATTTATTTCTTATTATCCTGCTCTGCTTTGATTGGTAATAAATTAAACTAATTTCTCTGAGTCTATTTTGCCCATTACAGTAATCAGTGAGTGATCTCCCTCTGCCTTTATTTCAACCCACAAGCCTTCTGTTGTTTTTCTGTCCTCCCAACTAGCTGAGGTTGGGAAGTGATAGAGTGGCTCTGGTGGGCACTTAGCATGTAGTCAAGGTCAGCACCATGCTCAGAGAGGCAATTTGGCTGAACACTTACCTGCAAGATTTTTTCTCACCAAAAACAAATAGTGAAGCAATTACTCGGTGTCTGGTCATTTCAAGGCTGATGGTCTGGTTCCCAGAGCAGCTGTGGTCTGGAAGCCACATATGTTGACCTATGCATGCAGCAGCCCTGGCCCCTTGAAATATCCCATATGGCTTTAATCAGACCTACTGTATTGCATGGAGCAGTCATTTCATTAGCAGATCTCCTCTTAGGCCGCTTCAATACAAATAGAGCAGGGCCAAGGCGCAGACGCTGGCAATGCTCCACAATCATCTGCTCTGTTTTAAGTGCAAGCATAGCCTCTTGTGTGGTTTTGGCTCATGCCAAGTAGCACTGTCCAGACAGCACCCAGGCACAGCTCAGGAGACAGCAGATGCCAAGGATTGTTTCCAGGCGACAATTTGGACATGGCTATCATGTTTTGAGGATAAAGGGAGCAAGCTTGAGCATATGGAGGTGATCCATTGCCATGCTGCTTGGACTCAAATCCCTGCTCAGATCAATTCAATGTCACAGAAGTTGCTTTCCAGTCCAGCCCCTGAAGGCTGAGCTTTACAAGTGGGGGATAGAGAATGCCCCTTACAGTAGCAGTGGAAAATACTGCCTTGCTGGACAATGCAGCACTGAAACATCTGAGATGTTTTTGGCTGACTCTGGGTTGCTCAACTAATCCAGGAGTTCTGGAATCAAGTCCAGAAGCAGGCTGGGCAGTTCTGGCTCTGATCATCTGGAAAGGTTTATTTGATGAGAGCCTTTGTACTCTGTGTTATCTGTGTTGGATGAAGAAGTAACACAGACAGGGCTACTGGAACAATATTACAGGTGGCTGTTATTCTGCCTTTACTGTTCTCAAGCTCTTAGTTTAAATGCAAGCATTCTTCAGGCTTTTGCATTTCTATCCTGTAAGAGTCATGCTCCCCTTTGATCTTCATTCACATGTGATTTCTGAGACTTTCCAGCATGACCAGAGCAAGCATATCATCTAGGTTCTTCAGTGTTTGGGAAAACAAGAGAGCTGCTGGCAAAATTCAGAGCCTTTCCTGCAAAAAGGCAAGCACAAACCAGCCACAGCCAGGCACCAAACCCTCAGACACTGAGTAGGTGACTTAGGCTCAGCTGGCAAGGAAAGAAATCTATAAATTGTATCCAAGGTGATGCACACTTTGGTAGGAACTTAAAAGGTATTCTTTCCCTGACTAAAAGATTCCCCATCCACAAAGTGGTCACTTTCCCCCAATCAGCTTGGTAGCCTTAGGTCTGTCCATGCTGAGTGACCATTCAGAGCAGTTTGTCATAGATCCACAGATGACTCTGTCAGCTCTAGAGTCAGTTACTGTTCCTCTCACAGTTTTCTCTTTAAGTTCATAATACACACCACAGTCATCCCAGTAGTAAGGTCATGAGGTGTACTAGTAGCTGTATGGTTGTATTTTATACCAATTTGCAAAGAAAGTGGCATAAAATCCTGCACCATGCGAACCTGAGTAAATCATGTCTTTGATTTCCTAGTGACTTCCCATCTTCTTCTCACAACAGCATATCTCTTCCAGTTCCTGCCTTTCCACAAAATCATGAGAAGCTGTGTCAAGAAAGGACTTGAAGGCAGTCTGGGCCATCCTGTGCTCCACAGCAGAGTAGTGTGTCTGTACATATCCTGACAGATGTTCTCCTGCGCTGTCTGCAAATATTCCCAGTAATGGAGATTCTCATTACACAACCCAATGACTTCTTAATATTATTATTGGAAAGATTTTCCCATGTTTTACAGTTTAAGCCCACACTTCTTGCCCCTTCATCCTAGACAGGGAAAATGAACAAATTTCTCTCTCTGCAATATTCCTGCATTTTCTTAGACTTGTCTTCTGTTCCTTAATTTTCTCCTTGTTAATCTTCTCCATTTATTTCATCCTTTTATCTTAGCTCATCTTTTCTAGACCTCTGCCTGCTCTCATAGCAATCTTCCTTTAAATTGGTCTGTATCTTTCTTGAGGCAAAGTGTCCAAAGATTAAGACTCTGCTCCAGATATTCTTATCAACATGGAAAGTGCAAAAAGATGTCTTAAAATTTCCAGCAGGTTGTTATTCACTTCTGCTTATGCATCTCAGCGTGGTGCTCACCTTGTTTACAATAACATGACCTAGTTATATGCATTCACCCTGTACTGATATGTACATTGCTACCTGTATTCTTCCCCCATTCTGCCCCAAGGGCCTGATTTGATGAATTGTTACCAAGCTGTGTGATTTGTATTTGTTCAATTTGTTCTCCCTCTGTAAGTTCAGTGTCTTTCACTTGAACTGTTGAATTTCACAGAATCACAGAAGCAGCTAGGTTGGAAAAGACTTTTGAGATCATTGAGTCCAACCTATGACCTAACACTACCCTGTCAACGAGACCATGGCCCTGAGTGCCACATCCAGCTTTCCTTAAACACCTCCAGGGACAGTGACTTCACCACCTCCCTGGGCAGCCCGTTCCAATGCCCAATCACTTTTTCTGTGAAGAACTTCTTCCTAATGGCCAACCTAAACCTCTCCTGGTGCAGCTGAAGACTGTGTCCTCTTCTCCGGTCCCTGTTGCCTTGGAGAAGAGACTGACTCCAAGGCACCCCACCCGACTACACTCTCCTTTCAGGGAGCTGTAGAGAGCAATAAGGTTTCCCCTGAGCCTCCTTTTCTCCAGACTAAACAACCCCAGCTGTCTCATCAACTTTTGTTCCAGACCATTTACCAGCCTTGTTGTCCTTCTCTGGACACACTCCAGCATCTCAACATCCTTCCTAAACTGAGGGACCCAGAACTGGACACAGCACTCAAGGTGTGGCCAAACCATTGCCAAGTACAGGGGAAGAATGACCTCCCCAGTCCTGCTGGCCACACTATTCCTGATCCAGGCCAGGATGCCATTGGCCTTCTTGGCCGCCTGGGCACACACACTGGCTCATGTTCAGCTTCTGTCAATCAGTACCCCCAGTTCCCTCTCTGTCTGGCTACTGTCCAGCCACTCTGTCCCCAGCCTGCAGTGCTACAGGGGGTTGTTGTGGCCAAAATGCAGGACTTGGCACTTGGACTTGTTAAATCTCATATCACTGGATTTGGCCCATCCATCCAGCCTGTCCAGGTCCCCCTGCAGAGCCCTCCCACCCTTCGGCACATTGACACTCACACCCAACTTTGTGTCATCTGCAAATTTGCTGATGGTGAACTCAATCCCCTCATCCAGATCACCAGTAAGATATTAAACAGGACTGGGCCCAAAGCTGATCCCAAGGGACACCACTAGTGATTTGCCACCAACTGGAGGCAACACCATTCACCACACTCTCTGGGCCCTGTTTTTGAGACCATTCCTCCAGTTTGTCAAGTTAATTTTCAGTTCTGATCTTGTCCCTAGTTTCCTTTACCAGCTCCAGATCTTATGTAATTTTAACAGCATGTTTTAAATTCTGTTAATGTTTTTAATTCTCTTAATCAAATTGTTATGAAAATGCTAAACAGCACTGGCCTCTGGAAAGGTACCAATGTAGTTGTTCTTGGGAAAACTACAGTTAGAAAATGACAGCAGATCACTACTCTTTGAGTAATGTTTCTTCCCCTGTTTTGCACTTCCTAGTTTTTCTCTAGTGTTTCATAGAATAGTTGTACGCAGCTGAGTAAAATAAAGTGGCTTCTGCTTTAGAATAAATCCTGATTCTTTGTTCAATGACCCATTAAGTGAACGCATATACCATAAAAGTCAGATAAAGGAGTATCAAGAGCTTCTCACTTCCTGATTTTCACTAGCCTCTCTTCTGCAGAGGATCAATCCATCACTTACTTTGTTCGTAAAACATAATTATCATGCAAGAGAAATTATCATGCATTATAAACTGTAATTTGTTTGCTATGGTTTTACAACACCTAGAATGAGCAGAAAAGGAATAAAGTAGGAAAACAAAAGGGAAGCACTACAAAGCTAAAGAGTTTGTTGCAAACGAGGGCTCCTTCAAATTTCTGTTTGATCAGCTATGCTGAACAAGAGAAAGACTAGAAAGATAAAGGAAATTTCTCTTGATTATAATGAATTTGAGGCACTTTTAAGAATAAAAAAACTTTGATTTTTAGGGACTGATCTTAGCAGAGAAAGAAAATGTCTTGAAAATTGCCTTTGAGAATAAATATGAAAGACGCGTATTCATGATCTTGGGGTAATTTAGGATTAAACAGCTACCAGGCTTAAACTTGGTACTGGAAAATTAAAAATATATGCAGTCAACTCCTAAAATCAGAAAGATCCATTAACACATGGAAACCAGTGACCAAAGAGTTTAAATGAATGAAGTAAACTTTTAAATGCAATTTCCACAGCTGAAATTAATATACCATATTTTAGGCTACAGTCACATCATGTTACACTAGAAAATTTGGAATCCCAGATTATATAATGGGTTTTCCAGGAACAGTAGTTATACAAAATTGTATATGAAAATAAGAATTTCAGATTCAATACGAGCCCACATTAAGATCTGCTGATCTCCCAGTTGCTATAAATTGCCTGAGGAATCTACTCTAAGCAGCCATAAATTCCTGTTCACTAGAATCCTCTTTCTCAGGTTATGGTCAGGGCTGATCAAGAATCACTAAGATTTCATACTGACTCAGATCCATCTGCATAAAAGTAATGAGACATATGCTATTGCTTTCAGTTTTAATAACATAAATAATTTATCACCACAGAAATTCTACTAAAAATGTATTACATGAGAAAAAACCTCTGCTCTTTCCTCAGACTCGGTGAGCAGTCTAAGAGTTAAATCTCTGCAATGGAACAAATCCTAGAACATCTTTCTGAGAAGCATGCATTGCTAAACATAAACTTAGTTTTTCTTAAAAAAATGAGGCTTGGGTGCATGTCAGCACTAATTACCCCAGCAGTGCAGATTTCTTGCTGGTTTCCTGCACTGTGACTGAATCCCTGTGCTACCAATGTCACAATCCCTGCCACACAGCTTCCTTCTCTTGTAGGAACTGCCTGAACTCCTCCGCAAGGTCTTCTTGCCATCTTCATAATCAAATTCACTTTCAACACCCAGGCTTGCCAAGCTGTATAAGCAGGGCCTGTTTGCAGACATTAGAGACATCTGCCAGTCTGAGTGCCAGGCTCTTTGTGTTTATAAAACTGGAGATTTTACCAAAGAGAGGAAAAAACTGAGTAACCCTTCAACTCTGAAAAAGAACAGTCAGTCCTGTCAGACACTTCTTATTTTCAGCTTTCTAGATTATCACTTTTTAAGTTTGGGACTTCCAGTGTTGAAGAAGAAAGATAGTTGCAAACACTTTAATTTTATTTAAACCATTAATTCTACTTCTTTTTTTCTTTTTTTCACTTTAATGAACTTACGGACATGTTTTCAAAGCGGAGAAAGAAACAAAGCATTTGTTTCTTATTTATTTTTTTTATGTGCAGGAACCTAGCTGTCATTTTAAAGTGCAAGTTCCAGTATGGAGAACTGATGGAAAATGAGACATTCTATTAAGAAATTAAGTAAACCAAAGTAAGACAAACCTGTGTAACAATTTTTGCTTTTAAATGCTTTTCCTTTAACTGTCTTCTTTTCAAAGAAAACAACTATTTTTATGAAGGGCCTATTGGGTCACTGCCCACAAAACCACAAAAACCCACTTGCTTTGTTGGTGGCTATAGGGGATGCTCTTGCCATGAGCCACATTTGGGACTGGGCAAGGACTATGGAGACCATCCTAAGATATATGAAATAATAAACATGAGACCTCAGAGAAATAAAAGGAGGAAATAAATATTCCGAAGATGCAATTAATCCTACGAATGACACCAAGCTATTTAAAAAATCAAGTACCAAATTTTGGTTCCAAACTCAGCATCTATTCTATGTGGGCAATCAAATTCCTTTGTTATCTTCTTAGCTCTCTAGCAGTCACCAAATGGGATTTCTAAGCACATTGCATTACAATCTCTTCCATCACTGCACATCATCTCTCAGAATAAGCAAAGGCATTTTCTTCACAAGTTCACAAACAATGGCAATTTTCCTTTATCCTTTAAATCTTGGCTTAAAACTCACAAGATTGCAAGCAAAAATCTCAAATACCAGCTGCATTTGTGTATGTAGGGTATCATTCCTCCACAGGAAATATGTTATAAACAAAACTTTGATAAACAGAGGTGTATGATAAATAAATATGATATGTAAAGTTGTCAGGGACATGACAGAAGCGAAAGTTTTGATTAGTGGGAAATTTGATAACCAAGGCAGTACAACAAATGAAAGTCATTGGAATCTTCTTTGTACTTCTGGATATGCCTATTTATATAGTGAAATCCAATATTTGATGTGTCTCTTATCAGCTGGTCGACAATGAATTTTAAATTTAAAGCTATCACCAAGCGTTTGTTATTTGTCAAGCTGGAAAAAAGGAAATTGTAGGGGAAAGTGACTGCTAGGTGATGACACCAGTCTTGTGTTCACTTTCAGCCACAGACCCAAATTAAAGCAATTATTTCAAAATGACTGATGCAGACAAGTTTTCATATTGCACATTTGGATGAAGAACAGTACTATCTATGTACACAGTCAGGAATAAAAATGTAAAGTTTTACCCTGGGCTTTTAATATGCATGACAAAAAAGAAGCATTTGAATGTTGACTGTATTCCCTTTCAATCTGTTCAAAATCTAGAGAAGGGAGTATATGCTACAGCATTGCCTTTTCCACGCCTACTTTGCTACAGTTTGGAAGCAAATCCCTACAGCTGACTACAATCTGTTCTGTCAGATGCCTTTGCAAGGTCAACACACAGCATTGCACTATATTTATTGCTAGCTGGTGAAAATTGAGTATCATTTAAAACTTTTTTCGCAACTGCAATTTAGCAAGAGATTCTGCAAAAGTTCCCGTCTGTGGGGATTCAAACATTGGGGTTGTGTAGATAATTCTACAGCCATTTGACTTGGAAAAGTTCATTTTTGTTATTTGATCCTCAGTCTTCATTTCCTTTATATGGGTGCACTCATTCAAAAATTATTTTGAGATTACTGGGTATGACTTTTGTGAAGGAGAAAGACGGGAAAATAGCAAATGAACACTTTAAAGTAGAAATTGAAATATGTACAGCCTTACCCATTGCAGAGGAACATATTGTGGGAGACATGCCATTGGCCATGGGCTATTATGTTTTCATTGCCAGTTCATTATTCAGCTCTCGCCTTCACAGCATCACCAGGTTTTTGCTGGGGGTAACACTGTCTGTGGCTCAGCTCACTACTGCAAGGAAAAGACATTGCAGTCATCCCACTGAAAATCTTTGCATGCAGAGGACACATTAAATTAGCTCAAAGCTTTAACAGGTAGATTTTGACTATTTACTGATCATATTATAACTCCTAACCCTTCAATGTCAAACTAAAAGACAATTTAATGATGGCTACTGTCCCACAAATGCAAGAAATATCTCAAAATATTTTCTAAGTTGTACAAGACTGAGGAAATTCATCTGTCAACATTATCCTACAAATGTTTTTGCCATAATTTTCTTCTTAACTGAATTAAAGATGTTGATAGATGTAAAAATAAAAATGTTTTTAAAAAATCCACGTGTCATAGAAACACATAAAGACTAATATCAGAGGAGATGTCTTGATCAAACCTTGAAAGCTAGATCAGGGTCTTGCTCTAGGGTCATGTCAAGACTAGTTTTGAACTTCTCTAAGGATGAAGGTTAAACAATCTCTCTGGCACCCCATCCAGTGCTGCACCCTTCTTACAGTTTTTTATTTTTCCTAAGCTCATGACCTGTTTGGATATCATTGGAATTATTTTCTTGTTCCTCTCATATTTCTATCATCATCAATATCTGAAAATATTTAGAGGCTAAGTCAAAGCAGGATTTATATTAGAAGGTATTTATAGAGTTTGGATCTATATATTAAACAGACAGGTCTTCTAAGAGGATGTAAAATCTGGAGCTTTGTATTTACAGGCTCAAGTCTTTGGTCTTTAAATCAAACAAACTGACTCTGAAGACCAAAAAAATACCAACAGCAAAGTGAAATCTCTATATGCAGTGTTGCCACTCTAGTTTCAAAAGGGAAACAAAGGGACACGTCTTTATTCTGTCAATATTTCCCAGGTTATTTTCTCTGCAAATACTGTTAGTTGCTCCTATTCCCCACTACTTTGGGTCTAAGTTAATGCACACTGAACAAATTTCTCCCTAAATTTTCCTGAAGGCTTATGATGGTTACCTGTCAATTCTCCATCTATCTCTACTCCCTCTAATCCTTATTTTGCATTTTAGGATTTCTATAACATCTGCTCTGAAGTGAAGTATTTTAATAGACCAAAACATGCATTCAAACAAAACTATCCCCAAACTACCCAACACCTTTAAACAAGTAACTGAAAAATGCAAACAAGAAGATTAACCAAGAGACACTTTTTAGTAAAGTTAACTCTTTTTCAAAAAGCCAGCACAAGTTTCATGGTGTGCCAACATGCTCAGAACTCAAAAAGGAACCAAAGGAATTTTGACACTCCCACATAATTTGCTTGCATTTTGCAGCTTCTCAAAATATAAGTTCAGAAGAGAAAAGACAGTTACTTCCTACATGAAGGAAAACTATTGAACAGATTAGAGTGATAATTTGATTTCTTTCTTTCAGGCTTCTTCCAATCTTCCAAAATTTGTACCAGTTCTTAAGTAGTTCAAAAATATTGTGTCATCACTTAAATTTTGTTGCAAATTAAAGTCACAGTAGTTCTCACAAGCTCAGTTTCATTCTGGAGATGGGTCTATAAGCTGAATATGCATATTTTTCTTATCATCTTCAAGGCTGTGTCATTCATCGTTCTTAAACTGATATAATTTTCTAATTAGAGTAGTGAATGGGGTGTTTTATCTGGCTTTATAAGACATTAATTCTGTTCCCAGCTCTGCAGTGGGCCTGTGGGGCAAATTGTTTCAGTTCTTTATGAATTACTTCCCTTAGCTATAGTGGAAGGTAATGATCTATTCTGATGAGCCTTAGATATAATGTTTTAAAGTATTCATCTTTCTTCTGCATGCCAGACCAAGAACACCTTTTCCCAGTGAGATCTAACTGAAGAAGCAGAGATATAGCCTACTGGCCTAAACTTTAAATGGACAGCAACACAAATTTCTTACAATTGACACTTTCTTACAAGCCCAGTGTGAATTGACCATTTAAACAGAATCAGTTTCCTGGTTCTGTCATATTAGTTCATTTCACAGAATCACAGAATCTCAGAATCACAGCATCACAGAATCACAGAATCAGAGAATCACAGAACATGTTGAGTGGGAAGAAACCCACAAGGATCATCAATTCCAGCAATTAGCCTTGCACAGGTGATCCCCAAGGGTCACACCATGTGCCTGAGAACATTGTCCAAATGCTTCTTGAACTCCGTCAGCTTTGGTGCTGTGACGACTTCCCTGGGAGCCTGTTCCAGTGCCCAAACACCAGAGGGTGAAGAACCTTTTCCTACTATCCACCACCACCTTCCCTCCTTGCCTGCCCTGCCTAACCCTCCTGAAGAGCCTGTAACCAACAGGGCCCTCCTGTCACAGGACTCATCCCATCAGATTTTTCTTGTGCCAATGATGTCAAATCTCTGGGACCAGGCCAAGGCTTCAAACTCCTCTTGTTTGCTCCTCATGCTGTGTGCATTGGTACAGGCACATTTCAAGTGTGTTTCATTCTAGACATCTTGTGGAGCAGATTGTGGGATCTCACTATCACTCAGCTCCTCAAGTCTGGTTTGCCATTCCATGGCTAATCACTGGCAAGCCTGGCTTTGTCCCTTCAAAAGCTCTACCTACGAGCCCTGCTAGCTCCTGTGCTAAAAATGTAGAAGTAGCAGTGTGTCCAGAACTGCTCCTGAGCCCCTTGAATTATATCCCACCACATGGTATTAAAACAGCCCATGTCAGCTATTTGAAATGTCTCTCTCCTGTATTGCAGCACCATCTAAATTATCAATACGAGGGCACACAACCATCAGTCAAGGCCCCTGTGTGCCTCTGATTCACATGACAGTCCTGATATAAGTCCTGCTGCAGACACTAAAAGGACTCCCATGAAAGATTCCAGCTTGGGTGAACAAAAATGCACTTTTAATTCCTCCATTTTTATCTTCTAAGCAATTCCTTAGACATCTTAAGCATTCATCCCCTAATCCATATTTAGAAGGCTTTATGCAGTAATCCATCATGTGAAACCTTGTTGAGAGCTTTCCTGAAAATCCATCTATAAAATGTCTACCAGGCTTCCTTCTATGTAAGCCAATCATTATTCCATTTAAAAATGTAATCAGAATTGTTTGTCATAATTTCTTCTTCCCAAACCCACGCTGACTCATTCTTATTACATTTTCATTCTCCAAATGCAGCTTCAAACTCTCTGTGAACATTATCTCAAAAATGTCTTAATATTGTTGTTGGATTTAATGAACTTAATTTTCATCATCTTTCCCAGACTCTTCCCTTATGTGATGTAAATATAATTAGTGTTTTCTAGTCTCCTGTTGCTTTTTCAGTGTTGAAGCACATTCTCAAAAAAAAAAAAAACAAAACAAAACAAACCACTTCTCAACCATTTTATATTTAGCTGTGGAACCATGGTCTCATAGAACCATTTAGTTTGGAGAAGACCTTTGGGATCACCAAGTCCAACCCTTAATCCAGCAATGCCAAGTTCACCACTAAACCATGTCCCTAAATGACGCATCTACACATCTTTTAAATACCTCCAAGAATGGTGACTCTACCACTTCCCTGGGCAGCCTGTTCCAATGCTTGATAACACTTTTGGTGAGAAGAAATGTCCTAATATTCACTCTAAACCTCCCCTGGTGAATCTTGAGGCCATTTCCTCTGCTGCCTGGGAGAAGAGACCGACTCTCACCTGCCTACAACCTCTGGACACTCTCCAGCCCCTCAATGTCTTTCTTGTAGCGAGAGGCCTAGAACTGATCACAGGTTTTGAGGTGTGACCTCACCAGTGCTGAGTATATGGGGATAATCACAGCCCTGGTCCTGCTGGCCACTCTGTTTCTGATACAAAGCAGGATGCCATGGATCTCATTATTTTCATATTTTTTGTCATTGTGTTTCTATAGCATCCAATAAAGGATGAGGTTCTTCTTAGGTCTCCTTTTGTTTTTAATGTATTTGTATAAACATTTTTATTGTCTTTAACAGCAGTAGGTAGATTAAGTTCTATGGCCAAAGCCCTTGTAGTTTTCTCACTGCATTAACCTCACAACATCCTTGTAATCCTCCTGAGTTCCCTGGCCCTTCTTCTAAAGGTCAGAACTCTCTTTTCTTTCCTGAATTCCAGCCAAAGCTCTCTCTTCAGTCAAGCTGGTGTTGTTCCCCACCATCTCATCTTTTGGCACAGAAGGGCAGCCTCCTCCTGCACTTTTAGGATTTCCTTCTTGAAGAATGTTCAGCCTTCCTGGACTCCTTTGCACTTCAGGACTCTCTCCCAGTCCTGTCAACCAATCTTCTGTCAACTCTGTCAACCAATCTTCTAAACAGTGCAAAGTCCACCCTGTGGAAATCCAAGGTTTTTTGAGAACTGAGAATCTTGTCAAGAATTGAGAGCACTATCTTTTCATGATCACTTTGCCCAAGATGGCCTTTAGCCACCACATGACCCAGAAGTCCTTCTCTGTTCAGAGACAGCAGATCCAGTTGATGTCTTCCCAAGCTGTCTGCCTCACCAGTTGTTTCAGGAAGTTCTCTTCCACATACTCAAAGAACTTCCAGATCTGTTTCCCCTCCACTCTCTTGTATTTCCAGCAGACATCTGGTAAGTTGAAGGGAGCAAGGGAAAGGACAACACAAGAACAAGGAAAAAGACATTAAGTTATTAGAGAGCATCTAAAGAATTTCATGAGGATGGTGAAGGGTCTGGAGGGGAAGCTGTATGAGGAGCGGCTGAGGTCATTTGTTCTGTTTAGCCTGGAGAAGAGAAGACTGAGGGGAGACCTCACTGTGGTCTTCAACATCCTCATGAGAGGGAGTGGAGAGGCAGACATTGACTTTTTCACTCCTGTGATGAGTGACAGGACCCAAGGAAACACCATGGAACTGAATCACGGGAGGTTCAGGTTAGGTTTCAGGAAAAGGTTCTTCACCGGTGGTTGAGCACCGGAATAAGCTCCCCAGGAAAGTGGTCACAGCACCAAGCCTGACAGAGTTTAAGTGTTTAGGCAATGCTCTCAGGTGTATGGTGTGAGTTTTGGGGTGGCCTGCACAGGGCCAGGAGTTGGACTTGGTGATCCTGATGGGTCCCTTACAATTCAACATATTCTATGATTCTCCCAGCTGCTTCTTCATTCTGCTCAGGTGGTCTCTAACAGACTCCCACCATGATATCTGTGTGTTGGCCTTCCTTCTTATTCTTGACCTTCCTCCTGATTCTTACCCATGAACTCTCCACCCTTTCATCACCATCATCAAGCTCTAGACAATCAAAACACTCCCTAACATACAGGGCTAGCCCACCACTTTTCCTTTGCCTGTCCCTGCCAAAGAGTTTATAGCCATCAGTTATAAACTGATGAGCTCCAGCTGTGTGAGTCACCCCAACAGCTTTCCATGATGGCAGCTGAGTCACCATTTTCCTGCTGCACAGTGGCTTCCAGTGTCTCCTGTTTGTTGCTCACGCTGTGTGCATTGGTGTAGATGCACTTCAGTTGGGCTATTGATCCTGTAACATGAATCTAGTTATTAATGTCTAATCTTAGCCTTCTGCCAGGGGAGGTTCAGATTAGGTATTAGGAAAAAATTCTTCATGGGAAAGGTTGTTAAGCATTGGAACAGGCTTCCCAGACAAGGTCTGGAGTCACCATCCCTGAAAGTGTTAAAAAATGTGTGGATATGGCACATAGAGATATGGTTTAGTGGTGAACATGGTGCTAATGCTAGATTGACAGTTGGACTTGATGATCTTGGAGGTTTTTCCCAACCTTAACAATTCTATGATATTATGTTTTAATGTTATGTTAGCAAGCATTTGGAATGTCTGTCTCAGCTTAAGATTCTGTGCTTTAGTGACGTGCTGTAGCAGTTAAAAAGTCAGAGCAGTAGAATACACAGGAAAACTCCTGGCATCTTAGGAGTACGATTTTAGTTCAGGACTAAACACATCTGCTCCTTTTGTGAAGAGAGGATGACTTCATCTAATTGTATGTGGTTCAGGCTGATCTAGAACAGTTGCCAAATTAACAGGGGTTTTGAAGAGCAGTCCTTTCAATATTTATTCATATTCATTTGCATCTTACTGTACTCAAAGGTGTTCTGTGCAAACAGAGAATTTAGCAGATTATTATTAACATATTGCTCCAAATATGCTGTTCTATAAACCTCATAGTTTATTCTCAGTTATGAAGTGAACCTCCATTAAGATACACCAGTAATCTCTGGCAAAATAAAACAAGTTTGTTTTAATTGCGTGAATTATCATTAAAAGTCTTATTTTACATGTATTATTTCTTAGTTAACTTCTGTTTCTCAGAGAGGTCCAGATGTGCTCCTGTATAACTGTAACACTCAAATCTTTATGCAGTTTTTTATAGCATTCTTTGCACTGCTGGCCATCTTCATGGTAGATGTATTTTACGCTGCATGTCTCTGACAAGTTTTGAAATTTCTGATAGAAAAAAAACAAAGAACTCCAGTCAGAATTTCCTTTCTTAATCTCTGCAAAATCTACACTCAGATGTCACAGCCTTAGGGAATCATGCGTGCGTAGACTATCACAAAAATATGAACGTCATCGTGTGGCATGGATTACGAAGCCGGTGGCTTTTACACTGCTACCCCACTACATCTGTTCATCAGAACAATAAAGTTCCTTATGAATATTCAACAGCTTGGAAACTTCTCTGAGCCCCAGAGGCTACTTTAGCCAACAGTTTAGAAATAATATCCAAACCCTCATCAGTCATTTCCACAGGTAGTGTGATTATTTCTGAAGGATGTAAGAGATATTCCTCTGCCCAAGATTCACATAGCATTATGCAATTTAGTTTGGAATTATTCCCTCAGTAATTTTTTAATTTTTTATTTGTATTGAAGTATGAATCAACCAGGATGGTCAAGTTGGAACCTCATTATTTAAATGAAAATAATATTAAATGAGGGAGAAGAAAAATATATTTTAGCCACACTGTATTTTACCTACAATTATTTATATGCTAACCACTAGATCACTACTAACAGAAGACAAACAGTAAATAAATAAATTACGTATTTTTTAGCAAAACTCTGGGCTCTGATTTTATAACACCACAGACATCTGCCATAGATGACTATCCTATTTTGCTATGTTAACCTTTGCAGTTATGTTTCTAATGTCCAATATCCAATTCACATTGCTAGCAGTAAGCTAGCAAGCAACCTTTTGGCCCAAGACAGAAAGATAGTGTCATTTAGCAAGAAGGAATGATTCGGAAGAATATAAATTTTGGGAACGTCTGCAGAGTGAAATGTGTACAGAAAAGAAATACGTTCTGAGAAAGAGGGTAACAGAAGGAAACATTTGGATAAGCACTATGATGCCAGGCTTGCATGTTGACTTAGGAGGTGTCCATATGTCTCTCTTGTGTCTGTTGACCAATTTCTGTATTGTGTCTCACTTCCACAGCATCGCCAGCAGCAGCACCCACACAGCTTCAGAAACATACAGCTACAGTCAGGATTTCACACATCACTGTTGTCATTACTGTAACTTCCACCGTCCCTCACTGCCACAGCAGGACTCCTTACGAGGAAGTAAAGGCACAGCTCCACATATCTTTGAAGAATTAAACACCACCTAATAGCTGGCTGAGATTCTGCCACAACACCAGCCTTGCTATGACATTGTTTCTGCGTTATGTTCTTTTTCTCCACCACAGTTCCTGCAGCTTTAGTCTGGAAAGAAGATTCCTCTGAAGGGCATCCAACCTCATGGCAAATTATGTAAGAGCAAGCTGGCTCTAGCAGTGCCTTTGGGCTCCATCCACCTTAGGCCCCGCTGCTTTGGTTAAAGACACATGTAGCCCTGTCTGGTCCTTGTGATTGCCAGTGCCATTTCAGCAAAGGGTCAGCAATCTGCCATCCGTCTCACGGGCACTGAAATTCTGGCATCACGCTGCTGGCTGCCAGCCTGACACAACACTGCGCCTAAGCTCCCTTTGATATCCTCTACTGCCCAGTTGGAAAAACATCATTCTAGAGAGAACAAACACCAGAGAAATACATGTCCCCAGCAATGTCTGGAGCTTTTACACAGCAAGCATTACAAAAGCTGTCCTGTTCTTGTGACTGCAGCTTAAAACACCCTGAATCATTTATCTGAAGCATGATAGAAAGTTTGAAAGAATGTTAATAGCTGAAAGCTTTAAAAGATCATCTATCCTGTCATTAACCTTTCTGTCATTTGCATCTCCTGCTTTTCACATGCAAAGAATCAATCTGAACTGCCACTCACTCCTGCCTTAGAGGAAAATGAAGGATTTAACTCCGGAGGAGTGATGAAGGAGCAAATCAATGATGTGTCATCAGATTTGGTGGCCTCAACCCAGATGCCACTGGATATGAGACCCTATCTGCAGGTATTTATCACTGCATCTATCATATATAACAAGCAGTAGCAGAGAAAAAATCAGTAGAATGAATATCCTTCTTACAATCTCACCACAGAAATCAGGCATGAAATTGATCACAAACTGGGATACACATGCTAAAACATTAACTCTCACATTCAGGGTTAAACAGGGACAATCATAAGCTTGGACTGCTGCTGCCAGGACTGCTGTAGTGATCAGTGGTGGAGAGGTCTTCTGTCCCCTGCAAAGTTCAACCTGTCCTTCCAAAAGAAACCTGCCACTAGCACAATGATATCCAGTGTAGAAAGAAAAATCAAAATCCTATTTTTACTGTTGGGAAAGAATTGCAAATTTTTGCAAATTTCAACAGCTATAACCATGGACAATGATCAGCATCTTCTTCCAACAAGCCATTTATGCAGATGCGTGACTGATGTTTAAATATCTATCACCATTTTTCATCTCCCTTCCTCTCTTGTGTTTATTTTTTGTTGTCGTTGTTGTTGCTAAGTCTTGTGCTGATTTGTGCACGTGCTTAACGTTAATGAGTTGGTGAGCAGTCTCACTGAACTCAGGCAGTCTCATCGAGTTCCATTTGCCAATGTTAGTTAGGGGCACACCGTGAGATCCACAGGCAGGAGCTTACAATCCAATGTAATAAAATAACACAATCCATACCAGGGAAGTGAGAGGTGTCCTGAGGTGGGAAAACAGCCACATGTCCTTGCCTGTGTGCATGTTCAGAGATCAATGCAACAGTTAAGCAGGAGGGAGGAAAAGAAGTAGCTAGGTAGCTTTCAGTTAATTGTATAAAAACGAATTTTAAGTATAAACAGATTAATAATGTAAATATTAGAATAGCACATTATTATAGAGATCCGGTTTAAAGAAGTCAGGTAATTTTATCATCAGCCCCAGTCATTAGGTCATTGTTGGAGAATGCAGAAAGATTCCTTTCAATTAAAGGCAACTATTTGTTCTGCAGTTGATAAATTATTTGCTAGCTTTGTCTTATACTGAAATTTTGGCTTTATGCATTCAAAATTATTTAAATTATTAACACTTACATAAAGGAAGCAAAAACTAGAATGCAGAATGTGTTCCACCTCACATGGTTCTGTTTTTCCCGTGGGCCTGAAGCAGGGAAAGTGATTCTCAATGATTTTCTTTTTTTCCCCCACTGCTTTTATTTGATTTAATGAGGTAGCCCCCCTGCAAGTTTATATTTATGAATTCATAATGTGAGCCAGCAATTTCTTATGCAAAGTCAAGTAATTTTGTTGCAGATGCTTTCTTTCTCCCCCACCCAAAGATATTGTTAACTGTCACATTTTATAATAGCACCATCTTTCTTCCATTAAAGAAATTACTTCAATAAGATTCCAGCTTTCTCAAGGCGTATCACAGGTAAAAACCTGAGTCATCACTCAATAAATAGTTTTAAATTTGGCTATCAAACAAGTAATACACAAGTTTAGCTTGTGAAGCACTACTCTTTTCCTTCTGGAATTCTTTATTTCTAGCTTTCATTCTGATTTATGCCAGGATATGATTTACGATGTAGAGCAACTCTTCAGATAAGAGATATATATTCCAAAGCACATATGTTTGGCGTCCTTTTGCTGCATGGTGCCATGTGCTGCTCAAAAGCTTCATAAAGTCAGCTAAATCTGTCACAAGACTTTGCTTCAGGAGGTCCTTTGTTCTGCCTCACCTCTTTCCCTGAAAGGTTAAAGGGCTGAGCTTGCTACTCACTAGGAAAATCAGTTGCTTGCAAGCCTTTATTCAAATTCAGCCAGCTAATAAATGCATCCCTTAACACCTACAACTCTAGAATATTCACAGATACTTGCATTAGTTAAGATTTTTCATGTTTGTATTTTCCACATTTATTCATTGTTTTCCCACCTTTTTTTTGGTGTTAATCCCTTGATGGCTATTGAATGAAAGATTATAAAAAAGGTACAGTGATTCAGGCAACATTTGCAGATGGCAAAACAAGAAGCTCAGGAAAAATGTGTTGAAGACACTATCTACTATTAACCTGTGTGGCTCTCTGGGATGTTCCCTAAATCTTTATACAAGCTAAATCAAAAGTGATCCAATAAGAGGAGAAAGGGAGGGTCACCTAATTTCTAAGTATTCATTTGTCCAACTATAGTTAGAACAATATCCTTGAAGCCTACAGGATTAGGCAATGAATCCTGTAAATCTGAAAACTCTGTAGGAACACAGCAATTGGCATACTGGACCATACCTGAGGTACTCTGTATCTCCTGGTGATCAACAACAATTTTTGGAGAGGAATGTTGCAGTATCTGCCTGTTTTCAGCGCTCCTAGGCAGATTGTATCCAGAGCTGTTCTTTCTACCTTGGCAAAAGATGCAACAGAAAAATAAGTCCTTTAGAAATAACATAGAGAGACATTTCCAAGGCCTAAGGGAAAGGTTTGGACTCCTTGGTTTAGAAAAAATCCAAATGTTATGCATGCCAAAAGAGAAAAGAAAACCATTGCAGTATAAAAACAAATAAACAAACAGAAAAACCCCACACCACTAAAACAAACAAAAACTTTTTAAAAAAATTATTAGAAAAAAAAGGAGATGAGGAGATGCTCAGCCAAACAGAAAGGCAACATAATTAAAATGGATCAAAGACTGTAATTTTTTCCACACATTGAAATTTGCCCCATGCAGAAAGTCAACAGAAGACTTAGACTCTCCTTTAGCTGCCACTCCTTGCCCTAAGAGCTTTTCTGAGACTTCCAGCAGTTCACAGGCTCAATGCCTGCCTTTAGGACAGAGGAATATTTCACCCATAATACGCAATCACCTTATGTGGATAACAGTCCATTATATCACCAAATCTAAGAGCTTAGCAGGATTTGTTTTTCCTTCACACTCAGATGTACATATTAACAAGAAGATGGTTATCCAGAGTTCCACCTTCAGTTAGTAAATGAAATACAAACACACTGAAGCAGAACTGTAATCTACAAAGTTTCTCCAATGATACCACCCAAACATTCCCAAGCTTCCTTAAATTCTCTCTAAACACAGATTTCCCCTAGCTCAATGAGTCCCAAATCCTACACCCTACACCATCAATCAGCTCTCATTTCGTCTGTAACTCTGGTCAGGGATATTTCCAGATGACAAGAGATGGGCAGATACAAACCTGTGTGCTAGTCCCCAAGCTATTTACTGTTATTTCAATTTTCTTCTCTAGTCCCAAATGTTAATCACCACCAGTCTCAGTCCTGGCATTAACTTAGGCTCTGCATTCCATAGGGCAGGGACTGACATCTTATCTTAATCAGTGAATAATTTGTTCCAGTAGGAGCTCACAGCTTCCTGCTGGAATGGAGAAACTGCTGTTACAGTATGAACAAAGATGAAAAAGTTCTTCACAGACCCAGGAGTGATGGCTGAGAGTTGACTGAAATGAAGAATGTGATGACAAACTCACGACCATGTTGGTGACTTTTCTATGGGTTTATGGTGAAACTGAGGCATATTTACTGAGATTAAGAGCAGTGAAAAAACCTTAAGGGAAGGAAGACAGAGGACAATACCTGTTGCCTCCCACCTGCCCACCTACGACTGTTTTGTGGAGCAAGTGACAATGGAATGAAAGAGAGGGTCAGAAGCACAGAGGTACACAAAGAAGTTGACGTGAGGCTGGAAAGACTTAGAAGCCTGGGGGTTCCCATAAAAATAATTCTCAGAACTGGATTTTTTTGCATCACTCGATATCTCTTTTTGTTATCTTCTGAAAAGACATCAAAGCCTCCCATGTAGAAGATTTCTATGTGATGAGATGACAACCCATCTTTTGGAAGCAGAACTTTTCATGTGGCCAGTTGTAGAAATGTTACAGGATGCTCTAGAGTTTTCTGTCTACTTCATTTACTAACATGAAGGAGCTCCTGACAACCCCAAAGACAGAGAATTAGTCACCACAACAAAGCAGGAATCCTTCCTTTATTGCAAACAAGACTCTTTATCAGCACAAGGAGACTGATAAAAGAAAATGTCATATCAAAATGCTCAATCAATGTAAGGAGTAATGGATTGGTTAAGTAACTGGTTGTCCCACACAAAACAAATGAAAAACAAACCCACTGATATGCTATTCTAGAACAGTACATTAAAGACATCAGTTACCAATATCTCAGTGCTAGTGCAAAGCTTTTCCATCTGCCAAGTAGGGTACAACTTCAACTGTATCACCTGTATTTTAATTATTTTCATTAAAAGCAACTAAACTGGAGGGAAAAGCCCATATATTATCAATGCACACCATAACACACGCATTATCCCTCTGCAGTTCAGAGCCCTTGCAATACTCTGTAACAATCATGCATTTAAAAGGTTCGGCAAAAGTCATTCTGATTCATACATTTCTGAAGAAAAACGACTAGGCAGCAGTGATCTGAAACTGCTTTACTGCACAAAAATATCGGCAATAAACACATGGAAAGAATTGGCTATACAGACTTCTGTTTGCCAGAATAATTCCTTCACGGAGTTGACACACTCAGATTCTTCAGACCTTCTGGTTTCCAGTTTTGCATATACAGAAATTCAAAGTTTCATCTCTCATAATTCCTTTTAAGTTTTACTTCTATTCTTAATAAGCCAAATCAGATTTTTATTATTCTGACAAATCAAGCTAATAAAGAGAAAAATGAAAACATCTCTTTTTCTGCAAGAGAAGGTGTTATTACCTCATTTTAGTCCTCAAACCTAGCACTCTCTAAAGGCCTCCTGATGATTTTGTGAGGCAGGGCCAGAAGCAAGGTGACCAACTTAGAGGAGGAGATGTGTCCCTAATGAGAGCACGAGCTTTGGACAAGTTGTACTCAGGGGCCATTCCTCTTTTCCTGTAGGATGTCCAATCACCACCATAGACAGCAATTCTCTGCAATGATTACATTAAGGCAAAAACTCTCTGAGAAGCCAATTTAGTAGGGAGCCTGTGTTTTGACAGCTACTCCTACAGAGATGATTTTATACTTAGAGGAAGATAAGGCAAGTGTCTTCACTTATTTAGGTTTGACATGGGCAAAACCAATACATCTAGCACAGACCTGATGGCAGGAGCAGCATCTTTGTATCTTAGGAGAACAAGAAGAGAATGATTGAAGAGCTGGGGCTGAAAAGGAGGAGAAAAATACAAGATGATAGGGGAAGACTAGGGCAATTGAAAATCAAAAGGATGAGCTATTTTTTTTTTGCTGTTGCAGGTTTTTAACATTTTTTTTACAAGTTATATTCATGAACAACCCATGCTAGCAGACCCTCTGCTCTGCAAAGGCCCAAGCTACTTCTAACCTATACTGAACTTTACTCCCAAATGAGCTTTTGAGGAGAGTGACACTTCAGATCTCTTGAAATCCCCATATAATACCATTTTTCTTAGGACATTTGATGGAGATGAGCTCTTACTTGTCTCTGTAATTTGTCTTAATACCCAAACCCTTAATTACCAAACCCTTAAGAAATGTTGCAAAGCTCTTAACTTATAGTAGGACACTTCACAGTTTCTATGTTAGCATTAGAAAAAGTATCCCCTTAACCTTTTTTCAGGGTAGATATGTCTTTGACTGAAATGTCTGAATATTTTGAGTATCCAGCTGTTCTGCAACAAACCACTAAAGGAAAGAGGAGGGGAAGGTTTCTCTATTTTTTGTGTTTCTGGGAATGCCTCCCTCAGGAAGAGTTCCCAGTGGCCATTGTAAAAGCTGAATTTTACCCTCTGCATTCAATACTTGGCACAAGATCAGCAGGAACATGAGTGAAGAATAAGCCACTTCAAACTAAAGGGGAATGTGATTTTGCCAAGCACCTGCCCCATCTCCAGTTCTCCTCTTCAGTAGCATGAAAAAGGGAATAGAGGGCTTTTAGATATCTAAAAGAATTATTACAAAGCATGTGGAGTGGACAGAGAGCAATCACAGAAGAGCAGTGGGTTTTTGGAAGGTCCCAGAAGCACATCTGCAACCCAAGGCAGCCATCTCAACATCAAGCACAGCAACACTGCTCCTTCCCTCCCTTCCAGGCAGCCCCTCTTTGGGGCTTCAGTGTCCATCTCCTCAGCAGGGTTTGAAAGTTTTCACATTTCATTGGTCTGCCAGATACTCCTTAAAAATATTATATTGTTTGGAGTACAAGGCCTTAACTGCCTGCCCAGGGAAGGGCTTCATGACATGCTGATTGCTTTTTTTGCTCTAAGAGCTTTCAGACATTGTATAGATAAAACTCAGTGGAGATTCATTGCTCTTTGGCTTCCTTTGATACTGCAAGGTGTGGATGAGACTGGAAGAATCAGTAGGTAGGGTTGCCCACAGGGAAAAGGTACTGCTTAAGCACAGGTAATTTCCCAAATATCTGAACAACCTTCATTTTAATGAACACTTTTCCACACCTTTGAATCTTTCTCTACAACATCAGTTTTCTGAAGCTCTCCTATCATTTCCAAATAAGACCCTTTCCTGTCCAGGCTGGTATTTTTCTACCATCATCTACTTGTAAATACACTCAAATGCATGGGAACACTCAGAAGAAGCAGAACAAAACATTTATAATCTCTATAGTAACTAAGGACCACACACGATAGGCATTAAACTTCTTTCATGTTTGCTTATTTTGAAGACCTGTATTGTTCATCTGAGCCATTGGGCATTTTTATATCAAGCTTTTTAGTCCATTTTGAAGGACCAGGGACCAACATTAAATGTGTGTCAAGTGAAGGACATCTTACACCACTAATGGATGTAATTACATTAAATGGCTATTTTATGTCCTCCCTTTTTTATTAATTTAGCTTTCTGACTTTGACAGCATACCAGTAGACATAATGAGTTCTTTTCCATATTTTGATCATTTTAATTATCATGGCATCTCAAAACCTTTACTGACCTATTTTGATGCGAGCAATAAAACCTACAGTAAAAGATGATCCATTGTAAAGACCTAATGTCATAAAATTGCTGATCCAAAACAGAAAAGTACAAGAACTGGCAGAGTAAGTCAGTGAAGAATGGTTATCCTGTCCCACACAAAATAAGCTCAAGGAAAGACTATCTGTGTGGCAGCCAGGTTGCACACAATCTGTTAACAGCACCCAGAAATAAAATGTGCATGATTTTCCTCATGCATCTTGTGGAGGCATGGCCAGATTCCAAGAAATTCAAAGCACAGAGGAATTCCATGCCTTCATCTTAAGGTCAATGCAACACAAGTTTCAGCACTTCCTCTTAAACCAGAAAGAAGTAGGTATTGTGGTGATGCAAATGAAAGTGCCCAATACAGATTTCAGGGGCACACACACACATATGTGCACATCTACACACTCATGCACAAAACCTCCGACACTGTGCCCTTCCTCAGTCAGGCTTTCCCTCCTTTTCTGAAACTTCCAGCACCTTCCTGGTTTGAGGAAGTTGCACCCAATCCTAGGAAAGGTTTCCCAGGAAAGGCTCTTGTCCATGACCTGCCAGGCTCAGTCTGGGGCTGGCTCCTACCGCAGTGTCTTCTCTGTCCCTGCCGAGGTTGCAGACTCCCTCCATGCTCCATCCTCAGCACATTTTTGCTCTTCTCTGATCTCCACCATGGTTTCAAATCTGAGAGTCTTTTAATTGTTCATCTAAATTTAGTCAGATGTGATTAGTTCTCTTGACAGCTCTTACCTGTAACAGTGCTTTTAATAGTTGTTTTTCTGATCTAGTCAAAACAAGTTCTTCTGAACTAAGACTTGGAGTTCATTGTGTTCGTATTAAGTAGAAATCATGGCAGGTTTTAAAAGAGGTAAACAGCCCTCCTCCCTTTTCAGAGTGTGCATACATTCATGGAGCTGCAATGAATCACATTGGAGGATGATCCAGGTGAAGGCTAAACCTTAAATCTGTGTTCTGCAACTGCAGAGACTTATTCCAGTTATTCATGCTAAACCCCTTCTCTGAAATTCTTGCTATAAAAATTAGTATTTCTTGAAAGCAGGTGACTAAAGACCAACTCAGGATTTTAGACAGCTCCTGGGACTCAGACAAAAAACAATCCTGGAAATTGCACATAATTTGTTATTTTCTAAGTTGAGACTTCCCAAATTTTCAAAAATCAACTTTTCACAATAGTGATACCAGGACTGTGAAAATTTTCCTACAAAAAAAATTTAAAATTTGTAGCCACCATTAGACATACAACACAAAATATCAATTAAAAAAAAAAAGTTAAAAAGTCATATGATGACTCTTTCATCTTCTTGTGAAATAAAGACAAAGCAAAATCCAAATAAGGAAAAGAATGTCTACAGTCTAGGTAGTCACTTCCATCACCAGGCCATTTTCTTTCCTGCAGAAATCCCCAAATTACAACAGCAATTTAATCCTAACACTGAATCATATTACTAGATTTCCAAGCAAATTTCCTTAGAACAAGCAGATTTGTGCAAACAGCTTGAAGGGTCATAACTGCATACTGGCAGTGTGAACTGAAATACTTTCACTGATTTTCTTCTGGTTATAGACTGGGACCAGCACCCCCTGATTCCCAGTTTAATGGTTTATCTATTAAAGCTTTCTAATCTAAGTGTTTCATGCCTTAAAAATGTCCAGACTTCTCCCATCTTCTTCCGATTACATAAAATAATTGTGCAATTGCTGTGCAACTGATGCTCCAATTCATTTTTTCTCCAGGTCACTTGTACACCTGTTTCATAACAGACTGGTAGTTCCTAGTGCTCATCTCTGGGGCAACTCACTATTAACCTTCTTTTCATCTGAAATTGGTTATTTATTTTGACTTCATTGTCTATCTTTTAACCACTTCTAATCCACAGCAGGATCTAACCTCTGACCACCAAAGTTTCTTAATAGCTTCGTGTGAAGACCTTCAGCAGAGTCTTTTGTTCTAAATTTTATTATACTCATTCATTCTTCACCCACCACTTCCTTCAGCGTTTTCAGTGCATTCCTGCAGGTTAAAAAAGCTTCCACTTACTCTTCAAAAATAGCTGGTATCTTGTTCCATAGTCACCTTGGAGACTAAAAATTTGAATAGCTTCTCAATTTATTTCCTAATGCTGCATTATTATTCACCAGGAGGTAATTTTTAGCAACAAACTTATCTTAATAAACACATAAGGGCTATCCTAATTCTACAAGGTACCTTCTTTGCAATTGAATGCAGACACACAAAAGTACTTTTAGAAAGTGATGTGCCCATAACTGCACAATAGGTATTACAGATATTATCTTCAGTAATATTTTCACCTTCCCAATTAAACTGTGAATATTCACAATTAAAATTACAAAAAAAAAAGAAAGACCAAAAGCCACAAAAACCACAGAGTCTGTAGCATAAGGAAAACTTATGTAAATATTTTAAGGCACTCTGTGTTTTTCACTAATTTCCTCTGTCCTACATTTCTGTGTCACTGATACTTCAGGTGCCTCAGGAATTCCTAGACATGCAGATTGCAGCCACGCAAACATTTGTGATTAGACAAGCACAGGTCCCACAGAAGGAACTCCTACACACCCTGGTCATGCAAACAAGCTCTTGCCCATGCAGCAGAGAGGCAGAAGGGCATGAGAGGGAGGGCTGGAAAAAAAATTAACCAGCTCATGACCTGATCATCATCCTTGTCTGAAGAGCACAGATGAAATTGGTTGGCAGAAAGCAGCCTAAAGACACATTTGATTGTTCTGTTTTCCACATTCACCATAGTGTGCATACCCACATCTTTCAAAAAGCTCTCCAAAACCTGCTGGGTAAGGGAGGTGCCTTTTGGACTCATATAAACCCAAATGAGTAAAGTCTGATTACCAAAGGCATCTTACAATGGTAGAAATGTGGCTCTGCAAACAAGCTGCCATATCTTTGTTACATTTAACTGTTGTGTTTTATTTGTTTTTCTTTACCTGGTCAGTAAGTGAAAAAAGGCATCCTTTCTTTGTAAGAAGAGAGAGTTAGAAGAGGATTATTGCTAAGTGGCTGCTCAGGGAAGGAGGCAAGAAGAACAGAGAAAATTGCTGCGAGGTCATAGTCAAGTCAAAAAGGAGAATAGCTGGGTGAAAGGATATATGCCATCCAGGGTTTTGTACTGGGTGGTTTCTATATCTTGACATGATTTTAGTGAGAGCTTTTGGAGAGAAAAAGTACTTACAGGAGGAAATGGGTATGGAAATATCTGAGATACAGAAGGATGTTTAGGTATATTCTTTCTAAAATAAAGCATTTCATAAAAACATTCTTCTTCAAGCATAAGCCACTACAAAATTGCTCCTTTTTCTGCCTAACTCAAAGAGGATACTAGTCCTTTGACAGTAATCCTTGCACTGAAGCCCTAGCTGTGAGGTTAAGGAAGGATCTTGTCCCTGGAATACTTATTCCCACAAGATGCTGTTACTACTAGAGGTGTTGTTACTGGTTATAGTTTAGTGACTGCCCTGTTCTTCCTACAAAACCTGTGGATAACTGTGGTATGGCTCAATTGCGCTGAGTTTAATGCTGAAGTCTGACCAAAATTCCAGAAACTGTCACCACCACAGGCTGGTGGTCTCTCTAGTGCCCATTCTGTGCAAGTACCCACTTGCTGTGTAAAAGATGGATGGTCTGTAAATAAGAGAACATGAAAAAAATCAGTGGCAGCAGGGACCCATAGAGTTCTGCTGCCAGGTGCAGGGACCTGGCCTACACCAAGTAAAGTGGCCTATTTGCTTCATAAAGGAGTGAGCCCTGGGGTAACAGGGGCCTGAATGACACCTGCTTTTCCTCATGGAAGTGCTTACAGGTGGTGTGTATGCTGGGGGAATAGGCTTTCTGAATGGATACCCATAAAAAAATAGCACACGAGCCAGGACTCCCCTCAGGTAACCCATAGAGTGTCCCTGGAGCCAGAAGAGATGAAAGAAATCTTCAGTAAAGCCTGAAACTGCAGCTGCTTGTGTCAGGTTGGTTTCAAATAAGCACCCAGTCCCTCCTGCCCACGTGTGTCCTCACAGGAACCCATCCCAAATCGCTGCCTTTCTGATGGAGGCTGAAGGTCAGGACCAGACTGTCTGGGATCAGGGTTTTACCTGGGGAAGGAGCCTGGCTTTGGTCAGTCTGGTAGGACCACGGTAAGCTGAGGGAGACCCAGGGTGTGCCCCAGGTGGACAGAGGCTGTGAGGGGCGGTGGTGCCCCAGCAGTTTGGGGAGGAACAGAGCTCAGGGACACATTTCCCAGAGAACGGCCACAGAGTGTGAGTGATGCTGAACGCTGGCCGGGCTTCTGCAGCCTCTTTTTCCCTCTCAAGTACCACTTCCACTTTTCCTTCTACACCCGTTCTCCCTTCTTCAACTGCAGCAGGTCTGGACAAGGATATATCACAGCCTCTACCTTCTCCCTCCTTGGTCATTCATCCAGAGCTCATGGATCTTTCTGTAAGGTCATCAACATTGAGGCAAGGAAACTGAGAAAGCACCAGCTCCAATACAGGTGGCAGAATGCTCTGCAACAGAATGTTCTGCAGCAGAATGCTCTGCCAGAGCTGTGCCAAGGGGAGTGTGGTAGTTTTGCCTGGCCCAGTTTTTGCCAGTGAGCAGGGTGGGGCACAAAGATGGCTCCTGCATGTCCTGAGTAAAGATTCTGGAAATTTTTCCACCATGTCCAGCAGAGCCAGTCTCTGATGGCTCTGAAGATGATGGACATGCTGCTGGCCAAACCTGGGCCAATTAGAGATGTTAGTTACGCCTCTGTGAAAACATATTTAAGAAGAAATCAAAACAATGTGAGCACGCACTTCTTTTTAGCCAGGGCAGGAGGAGGAGGAGGTAAAAATATGTGAGGGAGAACAACATGGAAGCATCAAGGTCAGTGGAGAAGGTGGGGGAGGAGTGCTCTAGGCGCCGGAGCTGAAAAACCTTCTGCCAGCCGTGGTGAAGACCGTGGGGAAGCAGGTGGTCCCCCTGCAGCCCATGGGGTCCAGAGGATGCAGAGAACCCCCCACAGCCTGTGGGGAGGTGCCCACGCCAGAGGAGCAGGTGATGCCTGGAGGAAGCTGTGATCCAGTGGGAGTCCCAGAGACTGAGAGTTGCAAAGGCCTTGCAGGAGAGAGAGAGGCCTTGCTCCCGGGATGGAAACAGCCTGGCCTTGGCTTGGAATTCTGCAGCCTGGACAGAGGAATCTCGGACTGCAGCAATCGGGCGGGTGCTGCTGGTGAGATTGGACCCACGCCAAAGAAGTTCCCAGAGGACTGTCTCCCGTGGGAGGGACCCCCATGGCTAAGTAGAAGACTCCTCTCCCTGATGGACTGACCCTGACCAAAAGAAACCCCCATACCCTGCCCCCACCCCGGAGCTGTTGGTTAGAAGGAAGGAGGGAGGGGGTGAGCTGAGAAATGGCCTTAATAGGGAGGGGGTGAGTAGAGAAACAGTGTTTGTAGCAGAAGAATTGTGGCATTGGACTGACTAAGAGAAGCCACGTACCTTGCCCCAGCCCGGATCTGTGAGTTGAATAGAGAGAGAGAGGGCGAATAGAGAAACAGTGTCTACAGTAAAAGAGTTGTGATAGACTGATTTAAGAAAAAAAACCCCACACCCTGCCCCTGCCCGGGAGTTGTTGGTTAGTTGGAAAGGAGGGAGGGGGTGAGCTGGAAAGCAGTGCCTTAAGAGGGAAGGGGGGTCAGTGAAGAAACGGTGTCTTGAGAGCTTATTTTTACCTCTGATTTATCCTCCGACTCTGTTAGATTAATAAATCACCTTTTTTGCAACTTTAAGTTTCCCGCCTGCTTTTGCCCTGAATTTAGTGCGTCCTCGTTATCAGTAGTCCTATCTCAACTCATAAGTCCAGTGTGTTAGTTTTTTCCTCCTCTGCATAACCACAGCAGGAGAGAGCATAGAGAGCAAACGTCGTAGGTGCCTGGCATTTAGCCAGGGTCAAACCCACGACAGGGAGTTCCCCACTGCTTGCACTCTCTGCACAAAATGCCTCAAAATACAGTTTTCAGTTCACAGACTTGCCTGTTTTCTCTGGTTTGAGTGGCCTTTCTTGGGAATGCTTTTGAGGATTTCTCTCATTGTCTTCATACACCACATGCTTCTGAAGACAGCATTTTGTTCTGATTTTCTATATTCACAGATGGTGTTGCTTCTGTGTATATAAATACACAAAAAAGTATGTATATATTACATGAGTACTTCCTGATCCAAAAGAAACAGATAATCAGAGGATGCTCTGAGATCAGAGCAACTTAGTCAAATGGAAGGTGTCACTGTCCATGGCAGAGGGGTTGGGAAACAGATGATTTTAAGGTCCCTTCCAACCCAAATTATTTTATATTGGGTTCAAATTATGGCATCCAGCCAATACAGTACAAAAACACCTGAAGGAAATGGTACCCACTGGAGGGAGATGGGGCAGAGCATCTGTCACATCCTGTCTCTTGTCACAGTTGTCCTCCTGTGACTAGACAAGCTTAAAGTGAAGATTTGCTTTGTTAACGGTGTCTGGTATAGGACAAGCTTGTAATGCCATTATCACCCTAAAAGAAATAAGGAAAAAAAGAAACATCTGCGAAGGAAAATTCCTACATGAAGTAACAGATGTGATTCCAAAAGGCTTCTCTGGAAAGCATTTTAAGTTTTAATTATTTAGAGCTTCTCACTGTGTAGATGCAAAACTCACACAGATTTCTGAACCATAAATAGCAAATTGAGACTGCATTTGAAGAAATTTAATACCAGTGGAAGAGTGGACCCATTTCTGTAGAATTAAGCCATAAAAAATGTCGTTTGTGGAGGTATATTCAAAAGAGATCTAATTTAAATACTGTACAAAAACCATGGCAAAATGCTGCATTTGTACAAAGAATAAATTCCAATTCATTCCCACAAATGCAATGATGAAATTCACAGTTCTTACTACACTGAAAATGGAATGGGACAAAGCGCTGATGATTACAGGGGTAAAAATCCACCTCTGACAGGGATATGGAGTACATAACTGAAACAGTGTTTTTATCTTGTTTTCAATTCTAATTTCATACTCATCGATTAACAGATTTGCTCTGTACTTCATATGATATCATGCATTATTCAAGCACCTTCTTAAAATTTAACAAAAGCACAAGGAACAAGAGGAGAATATCATAATACACCGAATTTTAAGTGTCGTTAAACCAAAGGTATGCTTTAAGAAAGTATCTACCATGTATACCAACATAAACAATCTGGTTTCCACACAGCATGAAGCCTGGTTTCGTCTGCCTTGTTTACCAGGGTTTTTCCATGCCAGGAGCCCTTTGTATAAAGCTGTGCAGTAGCTGAATAACATGCTGCAAGTAAACGAATCATTACAGAAAGGAAAACACAATTCTTACTCATTAGGCTCACAATTCTTACTCATTAGTATATTCGTTCACCTTGATTAAGCAGTAAAATGAAGAGGGCTGGGGATTTTAAGAGAGGTGCACAGGCTTTTGAAGTGCAGCAATTCTCAGCAATTCTCAAAAAGGCTGCAAGGAGTTAAGAAGGAATGAATAATGTCTGTGTGCAGCCCCCACTTTAGTCAACCCGGGTTACATGCTTTCTCAGCAGGCAAAATTCTATATTCTGAAAAGATATAAAGCATGGTAATGTCTGTATAGCATGGCTGGTACAGGACCCAAAGGACTGAATGCAGGTAAATTATAATAGCTTCCAGTCTCCTTTCCTGGAAATATGCTGTGTAATTAAGAGTTTTCCACTTGAGTGAAAACTCCTATTATTCCATTATTTTAATGACCTTTACTTTGCCCTAAATAATCTTGTTTTCCTGGTTACATTTTTCCTTATGGTTACTTCAAGTTTTCTATTGACATGGTTCTGTTAAGACAAACAGAAAAACAAAAAAACCAAACAAATCACAAGCGCAACAAAATGTGTGCATTACTCAGCCACAAGATGATTTTTGTCTGAAGAACATGAGCACACCTGGCAGTAGTGGTAAGCAAGAGACAGCAGACTTCATGATAAACCGAGATTACAGAGAGTTCCTGAGATTTACAGCCCCCACTGCAATTAAATCATACTTGAGCTCCTGATCCCCAGGGAGCCTTTCACAGCTATCACAATTTGATATCACAATTATTGTGATTATGCCTTTCATAACATGAGAATCTCACAAGACCCTATGTATCATTAGAATAAATACCCCAAAGTGTGAATGTTTAACCAGAAAGGCCTCTTCTCTGCCTCAGAAACCTAAGAATTCACTGTTACAGAATTTATTAAACACATGTGTAGATCCTGGTTTTTTAGAGCCAAACTTTATCCTACATCAAGAGGCTGAATCAGGCTGTCAGTATGGCTAGTGAAATTAAAAAACAGTAATCTTTCTTTGTCTGGGAGATGCAGCATGATAAGCAAACACACCTACATTTGAAGAGTTTTCTCACATAAACTTTTTTAGCAGTTTGCATTGTGCTGACTGGATATGTAGATGATATGTGGATTAGGCAGCAGACAGATCATCTGTCTAAATGCCATCATGAAACAGCTGCCCTCTTCTTTTCTATCCTGTTAATGCTAATCTTCCAGATCTCAAGCAGGCACTGGTATTATTCCTAGAAAGACAATAATCAGAGCAATGGACCCAACAAAACACTATGCAAAATGACATGTCACATTAGAGGAGCACTTTGTTTTCATCTGAGTATTCAAAGTGTTGGAGGCAGCACATTTAGAAAAAAACTCCTGGACTGAAACCTTGAGAGCTTCACAAATCACATTTTCTTTGCAAGCCAACACAGCATTTTTTTTCTAATTGCCAAGCTGCTGATTTTAATGTAGAGCGGACCCTGTCGATAGTCTGGGATTAATGTTGTGGAGATGCTGTAAGTACCTGATAGGAAATAACATTCCTTCTGAAAAAAATCATCTTTATTACTTGTACTTGCACTTTTTGCTTCTAATCAGAAATCCCTGGCCCAGGACTGTTTCTAAATACTTGGGGAAGTGCAATGCATTTACCTATGGCTTATCCATTATTGTAATTACTGTTGCTGTCTGGAACTGAGTCATGTGCATCAGGGGGTTTTTCCCTCTCTTCTGTACAGCCAAATTTGCTGAACTTCTTGGACTTTGTGTGAAACCTTTTAATGCTGTTTAGTGTTGGTACTCATCTGTGAGCCACTGCCTCTCTGGACTGTGTCTGCACATGGTTTTTGTTTGTACCTTACCGTGTCTGCTCTGCTGACTTGCTGGAGACCATGGGGAGACCTGTGAAATTCCTTGTGTGGTTTACAAGACATAAGGACATGAAGGTGTTATGAATAGAGGGTTATGTGACATGGAATTGTCTGATGTTAAAATGTTTGATGTCTGGACACTTGTTATTAAAAACATATCAGCATTTCTAACAGTAGCCACAGAAAGTTCTAACTGTTCTGGTAAGAAGACATTTATGAGACTGTCGACTTAATATCATTAAAAGATTAATTTGTTTTCTTTTTACAATAAGTATGAAATTCAAGCTACCTGAAATCTAAAATAGTGTGGGTTCATGTGAAGTTCTCATCTTAGTCAATCAGATTCCTGGTGTGAGCTCCACATTTTCTTTTTGTTGACATAACTGAATAACAGGGTGCATGTTTTGCAGGCAGACAGATAACCGAGAACATTCCCTGGCCGTGGTGTGAGCACGGGCTGCAAAAAGACACTTCCACTTTTCAAAGACAGGTACAGAGAGCCACATGGTCAAATGCATGCATATATGGTTCCTACAAATGGATGGTGTAAAATGAGGATGCAAGGGTTTCATACTTGTACAGATCCACCTGTAATCAGAGCTTAAGGCTTTCCATATTTTATTTTCCAGGTACAATTTTACTTGTTCACATCTGCAAAAGGCTGCTAACCCCTATGAAGCACTTCATAAACTATTTAAAATACACTTGCAATATAAAAAGTGACCAGATGAAATTTTCCTTGCATTATTTGAAATCTGGTTTTTAACATTTCTAATTTCTATATTTAGACCATTTAAGAACCAGTCATCTTTTGGGCTGGCAGCATTGCACAAGGTTGTTCTTGGAAAATGTCTTTGGTACCCTCTGCCAGGGGGTCAGTGAGGGGTGCAGTACCACTCTCCCTTTCCTGCAGCAAAGATCAATGCATGGAACATGATTTTTCTAAAAAAGCAATCAAGTCTCATCCCCATTTACCTGGAAGAAACAGGTTTTGGATGAGTGTATTTTAACAGTGACATGACTTGCCTGCGATGTTTCCAGGCTTGGGTGCAGCACCCAGGCAGTGGGACCATCACGGCCAGCCCTGTCACTCACCAGGGCGATGTCATGGGCTGGTGCCCCAGGTGTGCAATGGGGAGGGAGTCAGGCACTTCTTCCTTGTGCTGGGTAATATCTGCTCTCACCCGAGTTCATGTTAGACCATGACACACTGTGTGGGCACCAAAAGCAGCACACAGTGAATAATTTCCACCATTTTCTCTGCAGAGAGACACTTGCGTGCAAAGCCAACTTGATTCTGAAAACTTATGATGTTTAGCAGCAGGGACAGGTGAACGTATCGTGGGGTAGGATACCTTTTACCTGCGTCATGAGTAAATTGAAAGACCACTGTGTGGTAAGGAAGTTCAACAGCAAATATGACTCCAACGGATGTGGCACTGATGTTTGTTTCCTGTGGACCTGTAACATACCCCAGTGCAAAATTAATGAGTTCCTGCTTTGGACAGGTGTTGAGCTGATCCCACTGACAGCCACCTGGAGCGGCTTGAATAATTTTTATAGGAATTTAACTTTTTACTCTTCACAACAGGAACTGGGAAAAGTCAGTCAAGAGAATTACTTCAGAGTATTCTGGTGTCTGCTAAGATGTTTTCTCATTGTACTGGCAATTTCTTCTGCCCTGGAGAAGAAATGGTTGACATTTCTCGGGGTTATACTGTGCTCCAGGTACTGCAGCTGAACTGCCAGCTGAGTCCCCAAGACAAGGCTGTAATTGGCTCAGTGCATATCAGGTTCCCTTCGACTCCCCTTTGTGAGCACAAAGGCTGGGATGTAGCCAAGGCAGGAAAATGTACAGCAAAACACAGCTGTCATAAATGGCATAATAAACAAAAGCAGATGTGCCTCTTCACATGGTTACGTGAGGGAGGCGGGAGCAAAGTGTGTTTCGACAACAACAACAAAAGAAAAACTGATATCTGAACACAGGAGGCTTTGCAGACAAAGGCAGGTGCTGTCAATGATCATCAGGGAAGCAGCATTTGCAGATCACAAGATGCAAACGATGAGGAAATGGCTGTTGTGGGTACCAAACCCACACAACAGCCCAAATAAATGACAAAACATGATGTCCAAGTTCAAGGCTCACAGTGAAATACTCTTGGCACTTGGGCTGGCAAACCCAGAGCCCTTCACAAATCTATTAGATAGATCCAAATTCTCTACTACCCTGCCACATACTGTGTATTCTCAGATGCAGCACGGTTTTTGACCCAGAACAAAGGGACACAATGTAAGAAATTAACTATGATTCAGATTTGAATGACTCTGAAGTGCAGATGATGGCACTTTTGAAATTCAAGATGCCTCAAAGCTCTAGGTATGCCTGCCTTACGGGTTGCTATAAATCTGCTGTTGCTATAATGTCAAGACCACTGAGGAAGTGCTGCATTTATTGACACACAGGATTTCGCTGCATGTCTTAGTGGTAGTAAGTGGAATGATAGTGGATATTTTTGATCCAGCCTAAGACAAAGGTTGCATTGACCTAGGAGTTTTACCTACCACTTTGACATATCATCCTCACCCACTAACAAATCAAAACCCTTCTTCTCTAAAGACAGACCTTGGGTGAGAAAACTTGATAAGTAAGGTGACTTTGCAAGGTTATTTCTGTGTCAGAACTGAAGTTCCTAACTTAAGTTATATCTCATATCTAAATATCCTTTAGGTTAAGTCCCTCAGTGTTGCCAGAAGCAAGAGTGCATTAGAGAAATCAGAATATTCAGAATGAAGAGAATTACATTAACAAGATAAAAGATTTTGCAATACCTGGACTTAAATGATGATAAGAATTAATATAATAATGTGTTTTAGATAGCATGTTTATACCTCTTAGAATTAACAGAGGAGACAATATATTCACATTTTATATTAAGGTATCCAAATCTTGGGAGCAAAACTTTCCCTTCCACAGAGAAGCTGGTGAAGGCTGTTAGAGCTGTCCTTTGACTGTAAGTGCTTTGTCATAAATAACAGGTCTTTTTTCATTTGCGCATCATGGTCAGACACTTGGTCACGACAGGGATGCCTAAGTATCACCACTAGGTGAAAGAATAAATGTTCGCCTTTCTGGGTTCCCAAATATATTTCTTTTTGGCTCTTATGAAGAGTTATGCACCCATATTTTGGTAATAACCATGTGTGAAACTACAAACTTGTGTTTATTGATGGTATGGAGGATCACAGGGATGAAAAGAAAAATCCATAAGTCAATCATTATAATATTAATAGCAAAAGAGTTCATTCACATCATGAGGAGCCCTAGATCATGGTCATTACTCATGACAGGTGTTTCCACTTGAGTTGTAACCAAGACAAGAGAAATTCTTTTTTTTTAGTGCTACTTATCTAAAATTAAATTATATTTTAGCATTGTAACATGGAGACAAGATGCAAATGAAGAGTTATACACGAAAAATATCTATTTATATACATTCAGAATTCAGTGTGTATTTCTATTTTGGTCTTTAAGGAGCAGGAAAAATGGTTTTGCAAATTATTTTCCAGTGTTATTTTGGAAAGCTGACAGTGTTTTCATAAAAGACCATTTTATTTCTTTCTTTGCTTGTTGCGTAAATTTCTTTAATGTCAAATGGCAGTTTTCTTTACTAATGGCACTGTAATCCAAAAGACCAGGAACAGCGGTAAGCTTATTAAATATTAAAAAGGGCCTCTGAGGTAAAATAGTGAGAGATACTTGACTATGCTTGGAGTTGTTTGGGGTTTTTTGGTTATTTTTCCTTATGCTAATTTATTTTCAGAGCACCTGCAATATTCAAACCAGAGGACATAGAGAATAGGTTTTGAGGCCAGGGGATATGTATTTCATAAGAAAATACTAGAAACTGAATGAAGAAATGAAAGAAAAACAAGAGAAAAAAAAAGAACTATGGTTTAAGCTTCCTCTTTTTGGGGTAGCTGCTGTTGTTGCAACTAAACAAGAAACACAGATGATCACTAATGAGAATTAAGTTATTTTATAGTTGCTTAACTCATGAGGCTAAAATACAGTTAGAATAAGATGTGGCAGCCTGCACATTCATATGATTTAATGAAAAAATAAGTTTGCATCTACAGTGTTGAGATTTATGATGCAAATGTTTTTGCTTTGGTTTTACCTCTGGAAAAATGAAGCTCCATGTATCCTAATGCTGAAGTCTGAACAGAAGTCTATAAACTCACAGAATTTATTCATAAAAGATAATGGTTTTGGTACCAACTTAATCCAAAACTTACTTTAAAAAAAGAATTAGCTCACTAACTGGTAATATACATATTTTATATATATATATATATATATATATATATATATATATATATATATTACAGTGCAGAAATTTATTTATTAGTCTAAAGACAAAAGATTGTACCTGGTGACAAAAATTTTGTTTAGCTAGTGAAAGAGCAAATTGCTGTTGAATTACTGATGCAAAAGCAACCAGGGAAGTTCAGACGATTTGTTTAATATAATTCTAACTTACCCATGAGCTAAACTGCAGTTTTTTATAATATAGTCTAAATAAATGGCTTGTGTTGGTGCTCAACAGGTGACAACTAGCTAAAAAAACCTATCTGAGGTTTACAATACAGCAAGAAGATGACAAGGTGTTTACATGCATAAAGGTGAAATATGCCAAGATTTATTAAAAATTTAGATATAATGGATGCATATGTCCTATTCTTTATGCTTCTAGATAAAAAAGATTTATCTGATCATGGCAATGTTTACTGTTTCTTTTAGAGTAGGCATAAATCTTTGCACCTCCTCATTAATATATTCAAACTTTTTTTTCTTTCTACTTACAATGTAGGTAATGTTTCCCAGAATCTGTAATGTAATATTTAATTATTTACTTTGGTTCAGAAATTGCAAACTGTCTAAATTACAACCCACTATTCAACTCCTAAATTAAAAAAATTAATTTAATAGTAATTTTATACATACCTTGTATATTAAGAATTAATTTCCTCATTCCTTGGAGATGATGAAAATCACCCCCCTGCCATAGGCAGGGACACCTCCCACTAGACCAGGTTGCTCAAAGCCCCATCCAACCTGGCCTCGAACACTTCCAGGGATGAGGCAGCCATATTTTATCTGGACAACCTTGATCCAGTGCCTCACCACCCTCACAGTAAATTTCTTGGCAATATCTAACCCAAACCTACTGCCTTTCAGCTTGAAGCCATTGCCTTGTCCTGTCTGCATGAGCCCCTAAAACAAGTCCCCCTCCTGCTCTCTTATAAACCCTGTTTAGCAAATACGGGTTAATGCTATTAGGGCTCCCTTGGGCCTTCTCTCCTCCAGAGTGAACAGTCCCAGCTTAAATACCTTTAGATATTTAGATTATATCTACCCATAGTCCATAAATCTGTTTGATTTTGTTATCACGTGAAGAGAAAATAGGGGAAAGTAGATCAGTTCATAGTATCAGGTATTCATTCCCAGTCTCTGCATTTTGCTCCATATAATTTTTTCTCCTTTGGGTTACTTCACATCCGCTCTTTAGGCTTGATGAATTATTTTATTTTGAAAAAAACCCCAAAAACATAGTGAGTCACAATTTGCACAGATAAGATAATAAAGTAACTTCCATTCTACCTTTGAGTGACATCATGAAAAGAAAAAAAACCATGAAAAATAAGTCTGCTAAGTCAAATTAATACAAATTGGGGCAAAACCACAAGCAGATTGATTTTAATGTAATTTTTTTTCTTATTACACTGGCACACATCAAGATTGTATGGATACCTTAACTGTACATTTCCATACCTTTCATTTCTTCTACATTTAACTCTGACTACAGAATTTGTGCAATTTATTTAGGGGACAACTGTAGCATTAACATTTTTTCTCATCTTAAATTGTATTTTTAAATTATTACTTCAATTTTATTCTATTATTTTTACTGCATGTAAAATATGTATCTGTGTGCATGTGTTTGTTTCTGGAAGTCTACAGAGTGAAGAATTTATTTTCAAATGCTTTGTGAATTTCTATGCTAGTCTAGTTACTGCTTGATTTAGAATTCTTAGTGCATTTGAAATATTTAAGCATGTTCAAAATAAATCCAAGTATCCCATTATAAACCATTTCAAGATCCCAGTTTTGTAACTGAGAACAGAATACTATGATAACCTGAACAAAAGGAATGCTGAGACAAAATGTGTGTAACATACTGAGTACACAGGGAGAATTTCCAGGTGTTAGACATACTTTGCTTCATGAGAAGCAATAGAGGATAAATCTGTGACCTTTTCATTTATCTCTTCCTTTCGTCTTTCAAAAAACTTACTGATCTTTGGAGAATAATTAATCTTAATGTATCAGAGTATGGGGAACTTTCCTTTTTCTTCTAAGAAGGAAAAATCCCCATAGTTACTAAATGGATTTATAGGCAGAGAAACCATTCCTTCCCCAGGAAAAAAAGGATGATTGAAAAAAATGGGTCAGAACCTCAACTGATGCAATTTTGGGTGATTCCAATGAAATAGCTGATAGAGACGTAAGTTCTAGGGTGAAAAAAGCTATTAGACCATCCTAGTCTGGCTTCCTGCAAAAAGGAGGCCAGAAAATTCCATATAGCTACTCTTGCTGAGTTGATAGATCTCTAGATTCACTTGATTTGACGCCCTACTTTTTGAAAGATCAGTAGATATTCTCCCTAGGAGGTAGAACATCATGAGATGGCTGCAGTATTTGATGAAGTATTTGATTTGCAAAAAACATTTACAATTTTGGTCTGTGGTGAGTGAAAGTGTCAATAGCCCACGCTAACCTCTCAAGAATTGGATCACTGCCAAAGTGAGAAGGACAGTGCTTCAAAGAAAATGAAAACCTTTCTGGAATCCCAAGCTGACAGCGACAAATGTCTGGATGACAAGGTCAAACGGCAGGTGCCTTTGTTATGGAAAATAAAGAAAGGTCACACATGGTATGGGTTTCTGATTTTTAAGAGAATTTTAACACCTCACAATAAGACATCAGACAAAAAGGAATAAAGAAGTGTAGTCATGTATAGAAATCGAAAGTTCACGTAGAAGTGACTTGAGCACTAGACACGGGCACAATAGCAGAATGAAGAAATACAGAATTTTTTTCTTGAGATATCAGATGGCCCTCCATGAAAGAATTTGTTTTCTCAGAGTTTGGATTTTCTAAGCTTGAGATCAGTCTCTTTCATTTTCTCTGCACACTAGAATTCACAATAAGGAGAAAGCGCCACTGGCTTCAGATAAATGTGTGCTTGGTGTATAAACAGACATAATAAATGTGGTGGGCTAAAAAATGGATTATTTGTGTTGGTGGAAGTCAAAAGCCATCGATTCACTTCAGTGAAGTGGTAGTCAGAGGAAGGAGGGGTTAGTTTGTAAATGAGAAACTTGCTTATTCAAATTGTTTTAGTCCTGGTCCTTCGGTGATGTTATTTTAAAACAACTGAAGGATTTACAACAATTTTAAGAGAAGTAGACTTAGATTTTTAATTATAATAATCTGGAAATAATGCTACAATGGCCTTGAAGGGCAGTTTGGACAGAGGAGGCCAATGGCAAGAATGGATGACCTAGATTTTCATAAGAGTTGGGCATCTCTGGATAGTCAGTTTGGGACCAAAGCCTGCGAGGCAGCTGCTACAGGCAGAGTGGCCAAATGTCCTGCAAAACTAAGAGACAATTCTGACTCTTTTGTAAAATGCCCCGGCATCTCAGTAAAAGAGTATAGGTTCCCATTTTTGCTGTAAGTCAACTCTAACACAGCTAAAGATTTTAACACAGCGCACTGAAACCAACTCATTGTGTTAGTGAGGGAACACATGGGAACCTGCCCAACTGCTGCCCAACAGGGAGGCTGTGACATTGTGTCACGGTGGTCCCTAGAGTATTTGAAATTGAATCCACATTTCCCAGCACCTAGAAGAACGCCCTGGCCATGAAGTTATTGGAATGGGGCAGTGATATTGCTACCCAGCAGAGAGAGTGCTCTGGCAGACACTTCTGCTTAATGCAAGCTTCTCTCAGAAATGATGAATTCTGAGTTGAGTTCACAGAGTGAATGTAGAGAGGTTTCTATTCTGTCTGATTTATTTTATGTTTGAAGTTATTTTCCAATTCCTATGAATAATTCTTGGCTAGGAGCTCTTCCATAAGCAACTTATTGCAAGGCCTGAAATAGCAGTGAGACAGATTCCCCCCTTGCTGAAGCTGGCTTTGGTCCGTGGTCCACCAGTAACATGGAACTGTGCTGATTTAGGTTAGTTCAAAATTTATTCTGACACATTTCGATAGGCCATGACAAGTCAGATGTCTAATTGTCATGCCTCATTGAATAAGCAGACACCTTGGAATGAGATCTTGGATGTAAAGCAATATCTGGATGTTCATTTGTCTGCAATATCCAGGCATGTTTATTTAGGTATGACGGTAAGTAAGCCTAAAAGGGATGCACAGATACAGATGTGATTTCATTTAAAATACTGGTATATCTAATCACTGAATTTTCTGCCTTCAAATTAAATCAGACTGTATTAGCAAGGGTTTGGGAAACAGGTAAAATTCCTTTGTGCAAGATTATTTAAAACACAGGGCTGAGGAAGGAGCTGTTTGATAATTAGATTTTCCTTTATTTCAGTATTGCTGAAAAATAACTAATTTCTATAATGGAGAGTGTAAAGAGCTCACTAGACATCATCCTGGTGAGGAAGGACCTTTGAGAAACAGCACTGAGTGTCCTTGGGACAGCCACAATCTGCTGCCATGTGTCACAATCTTTTGCCTCACTTTGCATGCAGTGGGGATGTGCTGCTGTGAGCCAACAGTCAATTATATTCCCACTGCTTAGTGGTCATTACAGTGACCACAAAGTCACTGTAATTACATGACTGCTTTATACGCTCCTCTTATAGCTGTGCTTATAGTTGTAGTGCTGCTTGCAAGAGGGCGACAGAAGAAGCTGGATTGCGGTGCTCAGATCTCCCCAGCTGGATTGTGGTGCTCAGATCTCCCCAGCTGGATTGTGGTGCTCAGATCTCCCCAGCTGCATTGTGGTGCTCAGATCTCCCCAGCTGGATTGTGGTACTCAGATCTCCCCAGCTGGATTGTGGTGCTCAGATGTCCCCTCTTAGCACCTGCGCCAGGGGTGTGACAGTGGAAAAGGTGTTACCTGCTCCAGTAAATGCACCACGGCAAGCCCACGTACTCTGCTTGGCTGGCTTGGGTCAGGTATCACAATGAAATGGAGAAAGTTTCACCGCAGATTCTCAATGTCTTTGACAAAATCCATTTTGACATGGTGAAACTGGCCTGGCAGCCACTGCTCCTGGTTTCAGATCAGCCAGCAGGGCAGTTCAGGCCTCCTGCTGCTTCCACACACAGAGCAGACCCTGGGGCACGGGCTGGTGGGGGCTGCTGCCACGTCACTGGGCTGCCAGCACTGCCAGTGGGGAAATTCACAGCAGCTGAGGCACGATGGAGAAGTCTAACCATTGCTTTAATCTCTCTTAAGCACAGCTGTCCTTACACAGCCCGGAGGGAGGAAGAGTTAAACACGCAGACACTTCATACGGTCCTGTAAACAGGCGAGGAGTAATACACAACAAAGAATAACACGGCATAAACTCTTTTTCATTCTTGCAAAGCCTGGCACTGGATTTGTGGGTGCAAGTCTCCCCTCCTCCCACTCCCTTGGGCTCTTGCACTACAGTGGTCTGAGTCCTGCGCTGGGTCCCACTTTTCTGTCACGTCTGAGTCCCATGGCTGTTCTCCACTGGTGTCACTTGTACCAGCAGTTGTGGTGTTGCTCCTGAATGCTGGTCCTGTTCTTTTCATGTCTAATTTCCTAATGGACTTGACCATGTTTGTACTCATTTTTTACTATTTCAGGGGGGTTTTCGGCAATAGTGCCTAGTGTGGTTGGGACAGATAAATGTGTAAAAAACTTCTTTGTTGATAACTGCCTCTTAAAAACTTTAACATGAGTAAAATGCACCTTCATAACCTGTTTCTTTGTGAAAGGCAATCTGCCAGGTCCTTAACAGGACATGTGATGGCAGGAGGCAGAGGGACGACATTCATGACTGTATTCCCACAGGACTAAGGTGAGAGTTTTAACAGAATTTTCTTTAATGACTTCAAGAGCATTTACTCTTTCATCGTCAGTCCATCACAGTGGAGGGCCCACTCATAATATTCTAGCAGTGTTTCTGCATTAAAGTTTTGGGTTGCTAGTTCTCAGCTTTCCTAAGCAGGTGCAGGATAGAAACCAAATAATCTTCTTTTTTCATTTAGCATTATCTTTTTTCTTCATTAATACATATAGGCTATAATTCTGCATTTGATCATCCGTTGCCTTCATGTGGTTGCTTCATTTTTACTGAACGGCTGTACTAGGAGTGGGTCAGCCTATTACAGTGAAAACCAGTCCCCATAACTGATAAAGATTACAGATTTTTTCTTGGAAAGTGTTAACAAATGGCCTCATTGCATCTAAAAGAATATATCTCACATATATTCCTTGTTCTCATAAGAACAGGCATTCTGTGTTGCCTACCAAGTCTAGGGACAAACTAAATTCATCTAAAAAAAACCCTTCACATTTATTCTTAGTTCACTGATTTAAGAACATGACACTACATATTGGAAATCTGTGTTTTCTTATTTAAAAAAAGAAGTTTTCCCAAGACTACTCTGAAACACACTATATAGAAAACTATTTTCTCACTTGATAATGAATCTTATCACTTAAAAATCAGGTCTTGAGTTTCAGGCTTAAGTGCCTGCCTTCATACAGCTAAATAAAATTTTCTTGATTTTCAGGGATGCTCACCAACAATAAATACACCCACTGATTTAATGAAGCCTTATGGTACTTAACAACTCTGAAGAATTCAGGTCTACTTTAATTTGGGCATATAATGTAGCTCTAGGCATTCACAAAATAGAAAAATTTATGTTAGCTTTAAAAATCTGAAAAAATAAGTCAGAGTAACAGTTCTGGCCAATCCCCCTGATCCACATTTCCAATGAGCATTTAACAGGGTCTGAAAGTTAACCACTATTAGCAAGAAGGAGACCTAGGGGAGCAGTACTGCACTGGTGAGGTGATAAACTGCTGGCAGTATAATCAGGCTGTTACAGCACAAAATTGAGAATGTGGAAATACAAGTTCTAATCTTGACTTGATGTGTGGCTTCAGCAAAGTAATTTCAGTCCCTCCTTTCAGTTTACTAGCTAATAAACAGAGAACAGTAAGTTATTCTGAGGATGCTGTGATATCTAATAAATTTTAGTCAAGCAAGCATTTTGAAAACTGACCATACTATGCACAATTTTCTGCTATTTTAACTATTACTAGCAAAAGTAATAGAGAAATCAATTACTTGTGAGTGTCTGTTGGGAAACACAGGTGGAGCACCTGTATTATTTCACAAGCATCTGGTACACGAGTCTTTCTGCTCCAAGCTTTCAAATATATTCAGGCTCTTGCTATATCCAGTTTCAACTGGAATTCACCAACTTGACACCTTTGTGATGTAGCTGTCCACTTTGAAATCATAAAGTCATAGAATATGTTGAGCTGGAAGGGACCCATCAGGATCATTGAGTCCAGCTAATGGCCCTGCCCAGGACATGCCAAGACTCACACCACGTGTCAGAGAGCTTTGTCCAAAGCTCTGTCCGACTTGGTGCTGTGACCACTTCCCTGCAGTGTCCTTTCCACAATGCTGCTCTCCAGCCTCTCATTCCCTGGTCTATATACACTGCCAGGGTTGCCCTGTCCCAGGTGAAGAATCTGGCACTTGCCTTGGTTAAAATTCATACAATTCAGGATTGCTCATCTCTCTAATTTCTCGAGGTCTCTCTGCAGATCCTCTCTGCCCTCAAGGGAATCAACAGCTCCTCCCAATTTAGTATTGTCCTCAAACTTAGTATTTCTTCCAGGCCTGCATCCAAGTTGTTTATGAAGATGTTGAAGAGCACAGGGCCAAGGATGGAGCTCTGCAGAGCCCCACTAATGACAGGTCCCCAGTCTGATGTCACCCCATTCACTGTAACCCTTTGTGCTCAACCCCTGGCCAGCTGCTCACCCATCTCAGGATGTGTTTATCCAGCTCTGTGCTGGACATTTTGTCCAGAGGATGCTGTGAGAGATGGTATGGAAAGCTTTATTGAAATCCAAAAAGATTACATCAGCTGACTTCCCTTGATCAGCTGGGTGGGTTACCTTGTCATAAAAGGAAATCAGGTTCAACAAGCAGGACTTTCCCCTCATGAAGCTGTGCTGGCTCTGACTGATGATTGCATTGTCCTTCAGGTGTTTTTCAATACCTCCCAGAATAATCTTTTCCATAATTTTACCAGTCACTGAAGTGAGACTGACAGGCCTGTATTTTCTGAGATCATCCTTCTTGCCCTTCTTGAATACATGGACAACATCAACCAGTCTCCAGTCAATTTGGACTTCTCAGGATTCCCTAGATCAATCATTCAAAAATCTTTGAGAGGCTTTGCAATGACATTAGCCCACTCTTTGAGGATTCTTGGATGAAACCAATCAGCTCCATAGATTTTTAGGGATCCAGCTGGAGCAGCAGATCCCGCACAAGTTCAGGATAGACTGGGAACTGATCAATCTCATGGTCATGGTCCTTGAGCTCAGGGCACTGAGATCCCCTTGGTCCATCATCCATGTTGAAGACAGAGGCAAAGAATGTATTAAACACCTCTGCCTTGTCCATGTCCCTGTTTGTGAGGTGACCATCCTCATCCTGTAACAGGACAATGTTACTTCTGCACTGCCTTTTGCCAGTAAGGAATTTGAAAAAATTCCCCCACATTTCTGGCAGCTTCATCTCAAGCTGAGCTTTGGTTGCATGATTTTTCTCCCTCCAGTGGCAAGCAGCATCTCTATGTTCCTCCCATGTCGTCTGATCTTGCTTCCACTGGTCATACACCTTCCTTTTTGCCTTATTTGCAAGTGAAGTTCCCTGCTCAGCCAGGTTGGCATTTGTCTCACCTGGTTAACTTCCAGCATTCAGGAATTTCTGCTTCTGGGCCCTTAGGAGGTAATGTTTAAAAAATGACCAGCACTGGCGGACCCCAGCACCCCCAAAAATATTTTGCCAGGGACTTTCGTTACTAATTCTCTGAGCATCCTTAGGTCTGCCCTCCTCATTTCCCAAGTTAACGTTTTGCTGGCACTTTTTCTCCTGTCAACAGAGATTTTAGATTTCCTCCATACCTTCCTCATAGCATTGCTATGACACATTAAAACCTCAGGGCTTTTGTACCACAAGAAACTGTCTCTACATTTGCCAGTCTTTATATCGGTTTTTGAATATTCAACGTATTTGGAGTTAGGGTTTTGCAAATGTTTGTAGCCTCGATGTAACTAGCCTCGATGTAACAGCAGAACAAGCCTGTTACCTGTAGCATGCAAAATTATTGGACAGTTACCACTGTGATTGTAAATTAAATGCTAGAATTAAATACCTGGGCTTTAGAATCAGTGTTGAGAAAAAGGAGATATTCTCACTTACTATAATCACTATTCTTTCAGCATCTCTGTTTGAAGGTTTGCGTTTTGGAGACTATCAGGACATCACAAAGGTCATTAGCTTCATTATAATTAAAGCTGAGTTTCTGTAAGATGAACAAGAAATCTGCTCAAACTGTGACAATTCTAAATCTGTAGAATACACATTTTAAGCATTTTCTCTCTGAGATATGTTCTCCACAGTTTTTCACAAAAATGCTCTGTATTCATTGTCATATCCTCATTATTACCTGTTTTTGCCTAATTTGCCCATTAAATTATATATCCTGCTTAAACTCTTTAGGCCTTCCAAAACCACATAATGGTATTTTTGTTTTGTGACTCAATTTCATTGGAATAGTTTTTGTTCTAGGGATTATTACAGTGATGTAATACTCTTCAAGCAACTTATGAACTTGAAATATCAGAAATAAACTTTGTCAGACTAGTATAGAAAATAGTGATCTGTGGCTGAATATAGAAGTCTGTTATTTGGCTAAGTCAAACCTGTGGTTGTTGCTACACTCATGGCTCACCTCCAACAGTATCTGCTTGTCTTTAGAAAGCTAAATTCTATTTTGATCATGACATTTGAGAAGCACAAGACAGACAGAAGCTTGTCTTCTGTGACAATGAAATCCTGGGGTGCTAAAATCACCAGCTGTAGATGCAAATGTGTAGGTAGAACTGTCCTGTTGAATCTGCTATGAAGACTTCAGGGTCCATGGAGCAAAAAGGATCAACTTAAGGACATGAAGCTGTTTGCCTTGTTTTCACAGGATATAGAGAGTAAATAAATTGTAAAAGTCAGTCCTGTGGGAGCTTTGCTGTCAAACTGAGATTAGTATCACCAGAGCTTTTCCTAAAGTTCAACACTTCTCCAGTTCATTAAAATATAAGGGTCATTGAATGAATCAGGTTGGGTGGAAGCCCTGAGGGGTGTGTGGGTCCATCCCATACTCAGAGAAGATCTGATTTCAGATATAGATTAGAACCAAATATGTTAAAACCAAAAATTACTATTGTGGTCTTAAAATCCAATTTTCAGAAAAGCCTATTCCTCTAAAATCAGAAGTATTAGATCTGTGAAATAAGCAGAAATAATTTTCATCTTGATTTCCTGGGTAGTTCCATTGAAATCAATCTCTGTGACTACGTGCATGCTTAAGAAAAGAAACACCCTAGTGCTCTGCTGAAGAGAAGCTAAATTACCAATAAGCACAGTTCAGATACTCAGCCTACTAATGCAGCACTAAATCCAGTGGAGCTCACTCCAGGGGAAGAAAATCTTTTCTGGTTATCACAAAAATTACACATATTCCCTGGGAGATAAGTTCTGGTCCTGACCTGACTTAAAGCAAATATTCATTATTTTATATTAGGTCTTATAATAAATGAGCCTTCAGTGGAAAAGTGTCTTCAGATAATATAACCCGCGACTATAGATTTCCTCAGGCATTGTGCTCCAGTTCAGCTATAGAAGTAGCTATGCTAAAAAAACCTTTTACTTTAGAATTTGTGTGTATGTGTACTTGTGCTCACCCTCACCTTTTATGTCTTTTAAAAACATAACATTAAGGGAACCCTTTAAGTCCAACTTAGGCTTCAAACTTCTTCAACAACTTTTTTGAAAATAAACTTTACAAAATATGGTATTAATTAATATCAGTGACTTTAAATTTAAAGCCCTAATAGTGATGTATTCAGATTAGGTTTATAACCTAATCCACCTGTGCCACAGAGACCTCCACTCTGACCAAGAAAACGTACAATTTCTCCTGGAAATACCATGCTGTGATAACTCCTGTTGCAAGACCTTTGTGGAAACCTCCCTGTGCACTGTACCGTCAAGTGTGAGGCATGAATCTACATCTGGAGTACTGCCAAAGCCAGATAGGGAGAAAAACCTGCCTTCACAGCAGTGCTGGAAGAGTTCTTCAGCAATACTCACTTCTACTTTTAGAGCATCTCGCCATCTAACTTCTCCCTACAGTCAATGGGGAGAATCAGGTGTCTGCAAGGTGCAATTAGTCTATTCTATGTATTTATCTTGGGATAAGATGGATCATGCGCTAGAGGAACCCATTTCTCTGCATTGATTATAAAAGCTACCCAGTGATTAGTTCTAACACAAACACCTACACCTCACACCCAACATTAATTGAAATGGATTTTACCCTGTCTGTGCCTCTGAGTCTTGCAGAGAAGTAGGCTATAGGAAAGTTTCTTAAAAATCAGAGCCAGTTCATGAAACCTGGGCCTGACAGAGCTCAGCTCTGTGTGGGGAGTCAAAGGAATCAAGGTTACAGCCCAACATCCCTGGAGAGGTATTTCTTACAAATGTCTTGGTTTGGCATTTCCTTGGAGTTTGATTCTCAGCATGTCACAAGATATAGTACAAGAACACAGAGTAAAACGGATCCATAACCTGTGCAGTTTCCTGGTACAGCATCACTGTGGAGCCAATATTTAGCTTGCTATGGCTCAGCCTCAGAAGAGTCTGGCATCCCTGAAAGCAGCTGAGCAATGTTTGGGGAAATCCGGACTTGCACCATGCACATTCCAGCAGCCTGTCATGAGAAGGAGCCTGTATTAAACCTGTTTGACACAGTCAGACAGTTTCCTGGTTGATGTCATCATGCTAAATACGAAAAAAGCAAATCAGCCAAAAGGGTCACAAAGATTATATACAGAGACAGTGAGAAATCCATCTCAGTTGTGTGCCATTTGCATTTTGATAAGACTAGTTTTAAGGGAAGCCCCCAAAATAAAAATCTAGGCAAGAAATATTCAGAAACACAGTCGTTTGGACAAAAATCACTTTTCCTGTGTTTCAAGTTCTTTTTTTATGTGCTAATCTCTCCAAATAACTACACAGTTCAAAATTTAGGATAAACTAAACTCCTGCTTGTTCCAAAATATTTTTCTTGAGTTTAATTCAAACATTTGGTTCACCTTGACTACTCTTTGGTGATGTTGCTAACTATTACAGTTAATTTAATTTTTAAAAGTAAGTATTTGCATTCTTCAAATTGGAACATCACACAGAAAAACAAATTAAGATCAAAATCATCTGGGAGAACCTTTCTAAAATTAGCCTGACCTCTCCCAATTAAACAGTTTTGGTTTTATCAGAGTGATTAGAAGAAGCTGTTTTATCAGAACATTCCTCCAATTCTGCCGATTTCTATCCATTTTGAGTCAAAAAAGGTAATTAGATTTCTCCTCGCTTGTACTGTCTTGGTCAGAAATAGCTGCAACATCACAGTGGGGACAGACCAGTGTACCACAGACCCAGGTGGAAAATATTTCTTTTGATATAGTTTCTACAATACACAAGAGGATGCTCGGCAGCTGGAGGTCATGTGGAGGATGTGAAGCATTCTGTGCATGTTCTGGTCCCTTGCTCTCAGTTGTGCACACAGCCACGCTCCCAGACCTTGCCTTGACTCACAAACCTAATGATCTGCTCCCTGTAAAGGCAGATGCAGGCTGCACCTTAGCCACCAGCAACAGTTAAAACATCTCTCTTTTCCTTGGTGCCCTGGGACTGCCCTCTAATGCAGACAGTCTGAAAGAGATAATTTCTCTCATGGTGCTCCTAAAAAAGCTGTGGCTTCTCTATCTGATGAAAAAAACACACAAAGAAATAAAGACTAAAAAGTTAAGATTATTATGATACACCTTTTATGGAAAGTCTAAGAGAGTGATTCAGTGAGGACTGTGGATTTTGAAGAATGATTTTTTCAATCAATATAAGATATTTCAGCAAGCCATCATCTCAGATTCTCTTTTTAAATCTTTACAACTGCCTTAAAAATGTAAAAATCCAAAGCCGTTTAATCTTTGATGTTTAATCTTGTGTCGTCTTTCCACCTGCCTGTGGGCACGATCCTGTGAGCCATCTGGAGCCTCACAAATTTCCTGCAGCACTTAACAGATCTGGGCCAGCTCATGTTTCTTCTTCATGAAGTCAAAGCATGGGAATCGTCCTCTTCATAATTTTTGGGGTGCAGCTGCTGGACAGGCACTCCAAAGACCCAAAGTCATGTCCTGTGGATACCTAGGACACCCATGACGATTGTCAATCCCCGTTCCTGACCTTAAATGCTAGAGGTAGGGTTTAATTTTTAAGTTATTTAAGATTCAAACTCTTCAAGGCACAGGCCACACTGCACAGGAACATCTCTGCTGGTCTAAATCACTCTCTTCTTGCCCTCTCTCTTTCAACAAATGCAATTTTTACAAAGAACCCTTTTACCTTTCCTTACCATTATGAACACAGAGATTAAGGGCACACAGGTTGCCCTTTTCTTGTGTGTGTGTGTGTACTCACACTACTCCAAATCAAGGAGCACCTAGACACAAAACAATTCTTCAAGGCCCAACCTAAACACACAGAGTTTCAGAGTGTGTATATGCTTTTATGCTTGTATATATAAAATTCCAATAAATACATACTGAATGACAGTGGAATTTGATCCCTTTTCCTAACTGGCAACACCCTGCAAGACAAGGACACATCTATGGGGTTGTAATTTAATTTCACTTTCCTACATACCTTGACCTGTTAAAAAGCCAGGCTCCTGTAATATATAAGCACATCAAGATGCAGTCTATTTTTTGTGATTCTACTCTTGCCCTCGATTTATTATTTGGTTACCATATTAACTTAAGGAAATTTGTAAGAAATTGAGGAGTTTGTTCTGAATTACTCTCTTTTCCCGGTGGAATTTCTTTTGCTCATGGAGGATCCAGTATTTTAGCATCTGCCTCAAATTGCCCTGTCCCTGTTAAAGGCAATGGTGAAGAAAATGGTGCTGAAGACCTTCCACTGTCATAGGAGCAGGATCCTGTTGTAGGAATGGACCAATCACACTTATTCATTTGCAACAAATTGGGTCTTTTCTGCAACAAAAGATTTTATTCCTCATAAGACAAAGTAAATTTATTTTAGCTCTGTGTAATATTAATTAGAAAGTTCTGACAAAAAAAAAAATCAGAAAAACCAGAAAAAAAATCTGTTTCTCAAGGTGATGTATCTGGTAAGAGCTGGTCCCACTTGCCCAACATCACCATAGGTGTGGGGTTTTTTTCCACTAGAAAAATCATCATTCCCACAGTGGTTCATTCTCCTGTGCCATATGCATTGATGATTAAACTAGTTAGATGGGAAACAGTTTTGAGATGAGAGACCATAAGAGAGCCATGTGAGAATACCTTACCTGGCTGGCTCACTCAGCTGAAATGTTGTCACAATAGTAACAAAGACTATGTTTCGAGGCTGAATTTAAATCAAAGCTTTTAAACACCTTAATGGTTGCATGACTATTTATTGTGCCTCTGCTCTTATTCTTTGTTTAAGGCCTAAACCAGAAAATGAGACTATTATGTCTCTGTTCAGGTCCTATATTCAAGAATCTTAGCGGAAAATCATCTAGACCATAAATCTGTGTAGGACTGAGTTAGGAAAAATAAAAAAACATTATTTCAGCTCTTTCATGCTTTAGATGTTAGACAAAAATTTTGAAGAATTAGATATCAGACTTGGATGCAGGCTGTGCCCATCCAGTACCAAAACCAATTATAGATGTACTCACAGCTGTTCTCATTTTGCCAGATTTTTTACAGCAATACAGATTTTGATTAAATATTTGATTTCACATGGAGCAAAATCTGGGCTGCATAAAAACAATCAGTGGAGGTTTTACTAGCGACCTCATGAGGTTTCAGAAATTGTCAAATTTAATGATTCCATCATTAAGAACACACTATTTTTGGTACCTTGAGAGTTTTGACTCTCAGGAGCCAGAGGGCCAGGAGAGTCTCTCTTTCTGCAATGCACACAGGTGCAAGTAAAGCTTAGAAATGCGAATTCTAGAGAGCTCTGAAACCAGATAAATGAATACTGAAGAACACTAACTCAGTGATCTTTCAAACAAAATATCACCACAGCCTTAGGATCTGTAAGCCAGTCTCATGACAGCTCAGGGCCTGGAAATAAAGAATGTATTCAATATGCAAAAAATATTCTATTTTATATGAAAGAACTTGTAGGTTTGGATGATTTGTTTTCTTCATAAATAACCATGTTTTGATATGCCATTTGCATGAAGGTTTGTAAACAAGACCAGTAGGTGATTAAAAAAACACAGCAACAGGCAATTTGGGGAATTTAATTTGAAGACTGTTTTGCAAGTAATATTCCACACATTTTCGCCAGCTCTGCTCAGCACTCTCTAAGCAGATTACAAAGTCCCCACAAATGTGATAGTAGGCAGTAACTCAACAAGTGAATTGAACTGATGCTAATCTTAAACTTGGTGCTTTTGCTCTACTTCCAGAAAGAGAATATATATCCTTTGGAGACGTTTTCCTCCACTTCTCAGAAAGTAGAACTTCTGCAGCACAAGAGAAGGACCTGTTGGTAGCATGTTTATTCATTTAGGGGAAAGGTCTGCTGTCTGTAGGAAGAGAGACATCATTCTCATACATATTGGCAGAATGTAAGCACAGCCATGGCTGGAGGTGGCTTTTCTGCTTCCCTTGGTCATGTGCTGTGTATCACTGATCTGCAATGACGCTGAAAATCTTTTTTTGTTGTTAAAAAAAAAAAAAAAAAGCTGTCAGCAAGTCGGATTTCTGAAATACTTATTTATGTGTTAGTGAGACTATGGCAGAAAAAGCAGCTCTTCATGAATATAACAATAACTTCAGTCAATTGGATTCTGAGCCCTGCTCTGTATCAAACCACAGAAAAAAACCCAGATAAAACAGCCAAAGCAGAGCCCAGCATTCCATTTAAATTGCTTTCTCAGTTGATTAATGATTCCATAAGAGAAAACATCATATACAACAAAGTATTCCTAAGCTTATTAGTCCAGGAAAGATCTCTGTTATCTTACCAGGTAAGAAGAATAAGTGAAATCTGAACTAGATGCGGCCTTTGCAGCATTTGGAGTCTTGGAATTGTGAAGCAGGGAAATGGTACACTGAGTCTTTCCTATATACGGTCCCACAAGCAGACGAGGAAAGTTATAGGATGATCTAAATAAAATGCATGAGCACTGCTGGTGCCTAATAAAACACCAAACATGCAAATAGTATTGATACATGGCAGCATTAAATTGCAAACACATGCCGCAGTAAAGGGCAAGCAGCCACTAATAAATGTAAACTATTAACCAACTCTTCAATAAAAAAAGGCACGAATCATGCCAGAACTCATGGTGAGTGCTGCAGAGCGTATCAACAACTGCTCTATTTCTGTTCAGGAAAAAAATCATCACAGTGGGAAAAAAAAAAAAAAAAAGCAAAAAAAAAGCATTGAGATAAAATAATAGCAATATAAATATTAATCTTACTTCCTTATTAGCAAAAGTCATAAGATCTTTGAGCTGAGGGAGATATTTTTACAGATGTCTACCTTAAGCCTGATTTTTATTCTTTTCATGGTTCTTTTGCATTGTCCTGCCTACATGTACAGTCTTGAAGTAGGAATCAGTAGCTTCACTCCTGCTCTAATATGATACATATTTTCAAAGAGCTGTTTTAATCATTCAGTCATAAAATACTTTGAAAAGTCTTTACCTCCTAAATGCGACAACAAACTGCATGAAAAAAAGCAGTTCCTAAAACCAGCATTCATTGCAATAGACCCCAAAGGGGATCAGCAGCAGAGCAGTTTGCAGAATGCCAGTGCACTTCACTCTCCAGAAGATCCCTGTTTGCAATCCTGCCAGCTGTGGGGTGGGGATGGGAACCTGAGGGTTTGTTCCTGCCATTCTTGAAGTCAAAGGCACCTTTTTCTTGAGATCAATTGTGCAAGATCTTTGCAAACAGATTCTGCATTGACAGTCCTTCCACGGCACAGCAATCCTGGTGCTCACAACATTTTGGCATGGGACAAACCCAGCTGCTCTTTAGACAGGGGACAGAGGCAACCGGGAAGGAAAGTTGGGGTGGAAACAAAGAACTGCAGTCAAAGAGTACTTCTGAACAATGGAGCTACATTTTCACACAGAGCTCAGCAGTGAGTTTAATTAAATACTACACATATTTACTTACTGAAAAACCCTGTTTCATTAACATAAACAGATAGGAGATCATCAGTGCATGACAACCCGTAGGGCACCAGGGGAAATCTGTTTTGAATTTTGTACATCAATCAAGTGATTCATATACATGGCATTTGCAACTGATGAGTGTCTGAATGGAGTCTAGTGATTTTTACACTAGGGTACACCACTAAAAACCTCTCATTAATAGATAATCAGCTTCTACTGATCAGCTCCTCGGCTGCATTCCAAAGCATCTGTTTCGCCCATTTTGTGATTTAGAGATGCTAAGTATGATAAAAGCAGTTCTCTGTTATTTCTTTACTCATTAACCTTATTATACTATTTCACCCTCAGCAACGATTTCTTTTTTTAAAGAAAGTTGATAAAAAGCAAGTGAAAAATACATTAGCCCTCTAAATGGCCCATTATTTCATTATGTTTATTCTAACAATGTAAGAGTCATTCTAAGTAAATAGTGTATTTTAAAGAAAAACTTCTGAGAATAATTACTTTTTTAGCCAAACTGTTTATCAATAGATTTTTAGACTGAAAGATTTCTTTTCCTACTAATGTTATACAATGAAATGAATTCAAAATTAGTACGTGAAAAGTGGCTTAGAGGAACAACATTTTTTATTCAAGCTATGTAAAATGTTTATAATTTGCTGTTCAGATTGATATTCCAAAGGTTGCTTTAAGCCTTTTTTCCCCACTGCATGGTGATACAAAATGCAGGGATTTTTCAAACAGTGCTATCTGTGTCTGTGACCATATGGTGGTTTCCAGCTTTGTTTCACATTACTGCACCTGAAGCTATTTATGGTCAGAACACTCACGTAACATCTATAGGTTGTTTATATATTTCAAGTTGCAGGTAATGTAGCCAAGGGCTAATCACACATAGATCAGATTTGCCACTAGTGTTTTCTGATGTCTTATTTTCAGGCCCTATTAAACCTGACACAATGATAGGTGGAAAGAGAGAGAAGACTAAATAAATAAAGCAGCAGTAAGGTTTCAGGGAAAACAAGGCTCTCAGACCAGCTTGCTGTAGCTTTAATTTGTTTCTTTGAAAATCCTAGCTGCTAAAAACCTAACATACAGCTGGTATCCAAATTAAACCCCTAAAGGTATCTCATGCAGGGCTCAGAAAAGCACTCACTTCTCTCTGCCTACTCTTTTTTCCAGGTTGCTTTAGTTCTGTAGATTAGGCAACAAGCTCCAAAAGGTTTTTTTGCTCCAGAAGCTCTGCAGAGCTTAGCAGCCATCCAGGATCTCCAGGGCATACAGATGACATGTGCTGTCAGTGGTCTGGTTTGCTGGTAACCCACAGCCTTCTTCTGACCAAGCTGTGGTCCTTGGCCCCTTTCCCAGGATGTTGGCCCAAATGGCATCTTGCCTCGCTGTGAGATGTCATATTCTAAATATGTTTGACCTTGCTCTGAGGGAAGGTGTCCAGAGCCAACTCGTGCTGGTAGGAGCTCAGACTGGGCTTCACTCCATCCTCACATAATTCTGCTCACATACACCAGGAGAAGATAAATGGGAACTGGATCCCTCTTCAGGAATACCTTCTGGAGCCATAAACTTGTTCCTCAATATTTCCCAGTGTATCAGAGCGTGTCTTATGTCACACCTTATTATCACCGTCATCCTGAAACATTTATATTCATAAGCTGCTGAAACTTCCTCCTTAAAATCTCACGAATTCCATTTAATGAAATACTGCCCATACTCAGCAAAGCCACCTTACTGTCAGAGAAGTTCTGTAAGTGTGAAAGGTTTAGCACCGGCTTTAAAACAGATAAATGTGGGTAAATGAAAAATTTAAATAAACCCATTTCAGCAACAGACATAGAACAAATTACACAGCAGTATCGCTGGCTCAGAAGAGCATTCGTAACTATGGGGCTTACATTCAGGGAATGTAGCTGGCACATGACCCTCTTACGTTTCTGTCGCTTATGCTTTCTGTGAAAGGGGCGTGTCATCAACAATTCCACCTTGGTTTTCTTTGTCACTAGTGGTTATTGACAAACACATGCAAATTAAAACAGGCCCGGATTTTAATACAGCTTTATTTGCATGTGGTTGGGCTATGCTGAGTAAAAGTTTGCTGCAGCCTGGGACTGGGGTCACTGTCTTCAGCCTTCCTCAAGGTCCACATGGAACCCCAAAAGTTTGTGTTTTCCAGCTGCTGTGATCTTGGAGACACTTCTGCATGGTAGCTTCTTAGATATTTTTATGAACTTGGCCATTGTTATTTTGAATTCTGAGAGAGAAATCTTCTGAAAATGAAATTATCATAAGTGAGATTTATCAGCACTTGAGCAAAAGACTTTCTTAGTAGTTTAAACAGTAATCTGAAGGTACAGTTAAAACACCTCTTACCTATGAGTCAAGTTCAGGTACAAACCAGTCTTCAAAACATACTCTAGTGGCTCTGCTCATCATTTCACATTAGGGGCTTATTTTTTGAAATAATTCATGAAATATCTCCTTGTAGGTCAATTAATTTACTTCATTTTGCAACTGAACCTCTTCCCAGGCAGAAAATTATATTTTTAAAATTTATTTATCAGCAAGAATAATTTTTTTTGTCAGCATAAACAGAGCCTTTGTATGCAAAAAAAAATTGTAGCTGCTACCCATTTTTTTTTCTCTTCACAGAGGAACAGAGATATTTGTACATTTGCAATGCCACAGACGACTTTTTGGTTCAAGCTGTGTTTTATGTTCCAGAGTCTGGGTGCAGAAAACTGCAAAATTTTATCACAAAATATAACCCAAGTATCTCAAAGCAAGTCTCATTGCTTTGATCACTGTTAATGAGCTAAACATCATGGGCAGCTTTGCTTGCTTAACTTCATGGTATTCCATGGAGTTAGGACAGAATGAAAACTAGATATCCCTCACCTACAGGGATATGGTGTTCAGCAGGTGTACGTGTGATTTTCTGCATCCACAGAATATTAGCAATGTTGTTCACTGCGGGATTTCCAATGATAAGGAGTATATGCAAAATACAGGATAAAATATGTCAGTAACCAGTGGAATAAGATGTTAAAGAAGATGGAATTTGATCATGGGAGGTCTTTTTACGGCAGCAAAATTAACTTGGTTTCATACCCACCTATCTTCCTACAAAGAAAAGCAGACTTTGCTGACTTTCTGGTAGGTTCCATGTCACCATATTTGACCCAGAAACAGTCATATACTCTGAAGCTGAGAACTTCAGTCCAAATGCATGGAAACCTCACTTCATCAGACTTGCAAGGCACTGAATGCAGACATAGCACTGGAGGAAGGGGGATCTTCCAAATACCCTGCCAGGACTTAGATGGAAAACTTCAGACTTGCAAATATGATGAATGTCTTTGTCTAAGACAGCCTCGTATGGAGCCAAAGTTTCACTAAAAGTCATTGCCGTGCTCACTCCAGCTTTTATCAGGCTGACAAGGGGCAAGGCCAGGACCATTGGAAGGAGATTTAAATGTCTGTGGAAGAGTGGGGACAGGAGTGAGCAAACAGGGCCATGATGGGGCAGTTTGCACACCAGGAAGGTCATGGCCGCACTCCTGGCTGCTGGTGGTGGGCTGGGTGTTAGGCAGGTGTGGTGTTTCAGTTGGGGTTTTGTGTTGATTTGGGGTCTTTTTCCCCACAATTTGAATATATCCAGCCATGTTTTACAAATGGACAAAAGCCACTGCTGCTGCTGCCAGCAAGTGTGTGCTACCCCAAACAGAACCCAACAAGAAGGGCACAGCTGTCCAGGCCAGGGGCTGCAGGGAGTGCCTGAGCCTGGTGTTAGTACCAGAGGACAGGACAAAGGACGCCTGGGTGCAGTGTGAGCAGGTAAGATCTGTCTAGTGACAGACCTCAAGGGAGAAAGGGAAAGGGTAAGGATTATTAGGGAGAGTGAAAAATAAATAGAGCAGTGGAGCTGCACGAATGAACACAGTATGAGTAGCAAACAAGAGGAGCTGGGAGCCATGGTACAACAGGAAAGCTACAACACAGTCATCATCAAAGAAACGTGATGGGATGACTCTCATGACCAGAGTGGATGGTGCCATGCTTTTCATGACAGGAGAGGTGGGAGGGGTGGAGGGGTGGAACTTTATTGCTTTCTACAACTCCCTGTAAAGAGGCTGCAGCCAGGTGGGCGTTGGGCTCTTCCCCAAGGCAACAGGGACCAGAGAAGAGGACACAGTCTTCAGCTGCACCAGAGGAGATATACGTTGGTCATTAGGAAGAAGTTTTTCACAGAAAAAGTGGTTAGGCATTGGAATGGGCTGCCCAGGGAGGTGGTGAAGCCACTGTCCAGGGAGGTGTTTAAGGAAAGACTGGATGTGGCACTCAGGGCCATGGTCTCGTTGACAAAATAGTCCATAGGCTGGACTCAATGATCCCAAAGGTCTTTTCCAATCTAGCTGATTCTGTGATTCTGAGATGTAAGTTCTTAAATAACATATACAATTCCAATTATTTTATTTGCAATGGAATAAAAACAATTAATAAAAAAAATATCACTCAGGAGTTAAGAAAATTGGTTTCTTTTAAAATCTCATTCTATTAAAGTCTCATTTCAGTTCTGACCATGACCAGGAAGGCTGATGCTTTGCATCTTTTCCAGAACACTGAAACAAATACAAACTCTCCAATTTTTGATTCTACTTACTTTTAGAATGAAAGCAAAAAGCTCTCTTATCTTCTCTGACATTTGATAGGCTAATTGAAATTAATATAAGCACAATTAAAATTAACTAATTGGTCTACAACCTGATCTTTAAAGGCATGGCACAGTAGGCAGCCAGGCAGAGCAATGCAGTCAGCGCTCCAACAGTGTCAGCCTTAATCAGCATCCAGGCAGCTCAAATCTCTGGAGGGTTTACTAGACACCTAGACACTCATTATCCCTTTCCTAAGGAAAATACCACATTCTCAGATCAATAAGAATATTTGATTGAACTATAAGTACACCAAATGGAAAAATCAGCTTCAAAGAATCGTATCTCCACATCAGTAATATCTCTCCAGAAAGTCATCTTCGTATCAGCCGTATTTCTTGATGTGGTTTGAAATGTCACACATTTTCTTCCTGTTCCTGTATTTTCTGCCCATCAGACTGATGTGATACTAATTGCAACACTTTCTGTCACCTTCTCTACCCCTGTTTTGTCTAGGACTGTGCTTCTTTTGTTTTAAACGTCTGCAGGAAGTAAATGGCACGCTGACCTCTATAGTGTTACTCTTCCAGTAATGCATCCATTATTTACTGCCACAATTTTTAAAGAATTATTTCTTTTGTTAGGCCTGTTTTAAATCAACAATGTAGAAAAAAAGTTGCAACACAGTTAAGAGGAAGGCCCATGGATAGAAGCTTTGCAGGCTTACTGTGTATTTTTCTTCCTTTTCCTGCCAGTTTTACCTGACAGTGGGAATTTCCAGCAAGGCTGGAGGGAGGATCTAAACCTGCTCTTGGTCTCATATCATTACGCCCCACATTTTCAGCAGTAATGGTTGTTATAGCAGTGAACCATGCCTTAACATATGTCCTTTCATCATGATAACACCCTAAACTTACTTAAGCTTTGCATATTAAAAGAATTTGAAAAAGAAGTAGATAAACAGTGCATAATGTGTTCAAAAGAAAATGTTTCCCTGCTTAATTCATGTGCTGGGACTAAAACCCAATCAGTATTGTTTAAACACCACAACAGCAAATCAGAGATCATATTTTTATTTTTGCAGAAGAGATGTACAATTAAATGAGAGCCCATTCTGATCATTCTCTCCCCTCATCTGATACCATTCACTGCTTTGCCTTCTTTCAGGGACGTCTCAAGGTGCATTGACCTGACCATCTTTTCCTTCAGCCTTAGCATCCCTGTACAAACCATATGTCAGGAAGGAGGAATAATCCAGTGATAGGGAATTGTTAGTGATGGCGTTGGGCATCTCATCTGCCACTGAGTGATCAGGAGGTGAGATACTTGAGGTGAGATGCAGATGAAATTAAGATACTGATGCTCTATTCAGCTGGCCAGATGCTGAGGTTCAGAGCTATAGGTTTTGCTTTGGCTGCCTGAGGTACCTGTATGAGGCTGGTAGATGTGGCAAGAGACCTATGGGAAATGTGTCCTGTTTGAGAGCCATAGATGAAGACCAGGCAGAGCAAGACAGGATACTTTAAATTGTAAGAAATATTTATTGATGGAGAATGAAATTAAAGTTCTCCTCACTATACAACATACAGCAGTTTGACTGAGGCTCAGCCCTGTTGCCTAATATAGGTGTTCAGAGCTTTTTGACATGTTTTTGGTTATTTGAGGGAGCCCAAAGGGGCTAATAAAATATCACTTGAGTTGGCCCTTGGACACCTATTTCTATCTCATCATCTGGATTGAGCTCCTGCTACCTCCTGAAGAGTGCACTGAATGCTCGGTTAACTGTATTGATTAGTCATGAGTTTTTGTCTTTATGACTTGTTTTTCAAGTCCTTTCTACATACTCGGTAACATTCACATTCAAGCTGACCTTTTGATCCTCCTTGTATTGTTAGGGAAGGTTCATAATTAGACAAAATAAAAATCTCTGCTTTTCTTTGCTCTTCTTAGTCCATATATTCTGCAGTGGGAATAAAACAAAGTCAGTATTGTTTAAGTGCCACTGGAATAAATCAAATAGCATAGTTTTCTTTTTAGAGAATCGCTGCACAATTAAATAAGAGGCATGTGATTACTTAAAAGTGATATCTTCGTAAAAAGAAGTGATTTTAGGTAAGCCTTATTGCAAATCCTTTGTGCTCATTGCCAAGTAGTTTAGACATTCCACAAAAGCTTGAAATATGGAAAGTGTTACCTGCAGGAACTGCTCTTTTAAAACATCCCCACAAGCTCCCTACCCTCATTTATCAAAAGCTGGCAACTGAGCAATTGTAGTGGTAGTTTTCATTGCAGTAAAATTGCCAGCACACACACAGAGGAAGCTGCAGGGCAGTATCAAATGAGTCTCCCCCAGGTCACTTTGGCACTTTTCCTTAAGAGTTAAATATTGTTAGCACTTTGACCAAAGCAGTCAGTAAGTAAATAAGAACTTGTGGGAATATTTCTTTTTAAAAGGAAGTCTGGTATGAAACAAGATATAGTTTTTGATGTAACCTTTCTTTGCAAAGGGCCAACAAAACTCTGTATTCTGAATAGGCAGAAACAAATGACAGCACACAACTCACTCACAATTTCCAAACCTACTTTTCCAGTGCGTTACATTCCCTAAAAGCCCTTCCTGCTGTTTTTCCTCAGGGATACACTCACAGCTCTTTCTCTAGTTTTCTGCTGGCTTTCTCCTGCCTTTCTCCCACACATTCAATTTGTCAAACAATTTCTTAGCCTCTGAATTTATACCCAATGTCAGAAACCCCTTTCCCATTCCAACCATTTCTTTACTATCACTGGGTGCTACCATTCCTGCAGCAGTGACTTCTCTTACTTTTTATTACCATTGCAGTACTCAACCTTTACATGGCTTCCTTCAGTCAGATTCAGTGAAGGCTGAAATAGATTTGACAGCTTTAAATATGTCTATATTGGTCTTGTGATGCAGGTGCAAACTCTGTTCAATACAGCACAATTTAGGAATTGTATCACTAGGAAAGCGTATGGGTGTTGGTTGTAGTCATTTTCCCACTCGAGCCACTACATTAATATTTAATGTTGTGTTAATTATAATCATGCAAGCAATAATAGACACATGCACACCCAAATGTTATTGCAGAGTGGGATCAAAAATCAGGTATAGTCACAAAAATATTTTTCAGTGATGCATATCCAAGAAACTAAAACCATTTTTCGAGGACAGAAGGTGATGATTCATAGGCCAAACCCTGGGGGTTTTACTCTATTTTGGGGCAATACTGCTCTAAACGGAAGGAGACAGAATCTTACTGCAGGATTTATGAATTACTTTGGATATGCTGTAACCACTACAAATATACACTTCTGGCACAGAACAGATTTACAATAGTGTTGTAAACATTTGTAATTTGAAAAGGTAGGAATAGGAGTTTGACAAAATGAGCTTATTTTTATCCTTGACAGAGTTTTACACCTAGCCCAGGATATTGCCACCTGATGGTGCCCAAAATTGGATAAGGAATAGCCATTAGAGAGCAGACCAGGCTGAACCTACCCCAGATCCATGGAGCTTAGGCGAATGTAGGATTCTTCTGCCAGGTGTTTCATTTGCACATAAAAATTTGCATATTTCAGCAACAAACCACTTCATAACACCCTTTCCCAGCTTAGCCACATGGAGATAAGTAAGCCATGTCTGGCTCTTGCACCTCTTTCACACGTCTTCTTATCAGGCACTATTTCAGGCAATAAACACCTTCTGCAGGCAATAGAGCTTTGATCACAGTTTTTGTATACCTAAAGTGAACAAATTCCACTGGACCTTTACAATCTTAATGACATTCTGGTAACAAATAGTTTGGATACCATAGCCATAATAGATGGTGGCTTTGTAGTAAACAAGAGAATAGCTATGGTTCAACTTCCAACTACTGGAGTGTGCATTTGTCATTACAAAGATGCAGAACTCCACAAACTCCAACTGAAATATGTCATCTCTCAGCCAAATGTAAAAGAAGTGAAACAGAAATTGGCTTTCAGTACAAATGGTCATTTAAGAAAGCTTAGAAGTACATAAGTGTGGAAATATTCATCATCATAGATCCCATTTTATGATTAAAGGCAAGCCGGGGATCCCCAGGGTATCACTAAGCTGCCTTCAGGGAAAGGAAAAACTCCTCATACTTAACACTTTTGAAGGCAAAAAGGAAAGCTGTAGCTGTGGTAGAGCAGTGGCCACCTATTCTGGTGCTATATTAGTCTTGCTTCATTGAACACTGGGCAAGATAAAAGCATGGAAAGGTCCTATAGAAAAAATCCCCAAAGGAATCACAGAAAATTCCCCACAGATGTACTGCAGCCATCAGGAGAAGTGATTTCCAGATCCACCCATTAGAAAGAGTGTTTATAACACTCTCTTTTCTTCAGAGAGCTGAATACTAATTTAGAACTCAACTATGTGGAAAAAAATAATTACTGAGAGAGTGGTGAAAGGCTTTTATGAAGCTAATGAATTAGCTCAAATTGGAAGAGAAGGTCAGTAAATCCAAGACTTTCTGAGAGCTCACTTATCTTCCCCTGTTAAAGTAGTAGTGACACTTTAATACACTTCAGGCTGTCCGTTTCCTTCAAGCTTCTGAACTGCCAGAGCAGGCATGAATGAAGAATTTGGTGTCTTTTTGTTAATTTTTATTGTTGCTTGGGATTTGTACAAGGAGATTCTTGCACTTGACATTTTTCCCAAGACCATTCATTTTTTAAGATCCTCTACAGCATTAAAATATAATAATATTTTTTTTGAAATAGCTAGGCACGACTGGTGATAAAAGGAGAGTTAGTCCTGATTTACATCACAGCCAAAAAAAATAAAATTCTTCACAAGAATACCTTTGTAAGAAATGAATAAAAATCCCACACTACTTCTTTATTTACAAAGGAAGATTCAGTGTGTTCTTGCTTTCTGGTGATTTGAACAGACTCTCCTGTTTTACTACATTTCTCATTTTGTCAGGCTAATAACAAGAATTTTTAACATATTTTAGGATATTTTACACTAGGGAGTGTGACTTAGCTTTGAAAAAAACCATGGTGTGACAGAATTCTGTGTTTGCTTTTCCTCATGATTTCCAGATCAAACACACTGACTGTATAAATATTGTACAACTCTCCATGCAAACTCTACTTGGAATCTCAGAGCTCACACCACAATCTTCCTTTCTTGTGTATCTTTGTCAGTGGTAATGATTCAAGAGAACACATTGCATCCTCAACAGTATATTTTGCCTCAAAAAGGCAAAACGGTACAGAAATTTTTAAGCAAGTGGATTCCTAAGGAGTAAGTCATTTCAAATAGCTGTACACAAGGTGTGAAATACCTTTTTGCACTAACACAGTGATAGGCAGGCATAGCACCATGGCAACATGGTTGAAATGAATCCAGACTCAAGCTGAGAAAACCTTCTTTGTCCTGAGTCATGCAAAGGTGTCCACAAACTCAAACTTATCCAGTACTCCTGAATTACTATTTTGCTCTATTTCTAGGTTCCCTCTGCTTTAGAGAGGGAGATAAAACAAAAGCCTAGAGAGAACACATGGGTAATTCTGGAGAAATGCCAAATAAGGGGGAAAAAAGAAAATCAACCATCAGTGAAAAGGGAAGGAGGAATTAACACCTTAAAAGCTTCCTGTTACAGTAAGGTTTTTCTTTAAGGAAAACTTGCTAATATTTCAGCAGTCAGGCATTTGTCATTATTTTGAACACTGAAATGAATTAATTGCACTCAAAAATAGAATTGTATTTTAAAATCACAGAGACATGGCAAGGAGCATGGAAGAGATCTGGGGCCAAGTATTGTGTAGGGTGGATGCAGCCAGGGTGCTCCTAAATTTGCTCACAGCAATGCAGCCAAAACCAGTTTTCACACCACCTGGCCTGGGAGCCAAGCTTTACTCCCTTGAGAATATGCACTTAGCAGTGTAGATGTAATTTTCAGGTTACAGGATATTCAGTCAAGTCAAGCAGATGTAATTAGAGAGGGATCAGGCAACTAAAAGGCAGTTGCCTGCTCCTGAGCATTACATGCTTTTAAGGAGATAGCTTACAGTCTGAGAGAAAAACTATAGTTTCTATGAAAAATTAGCATCAGATAAGTCTTTACTGCTTTTACTCTTTGTGCTTTGTATGACACCTTTTGACAAACAAAGACTGCTTTGCTTCCAAGAGATTGTTCCTGTGACATGCTATTTCCTGCTCTCAGAGAGAAAGGGCTTTGAATGCTGGTAAACCAAGCTGCAAAGTGTGAAAGTGTCATGTAATGTCATTCAATTTTGGTTTAACAGGTGAAATCTGCCCCTGAAGATACTAAAATGAGTCTAAAGCACAGCTTCTCCTAAAAACCCATCTTCAACCTACATATACTATACATAGATGAATAGGATAGAGGGACCATTTGCAGCTTCTGGATTAACTTTATGCACAGCTCAGACCACATATTTTTACACAGCAGTTCCAGAAAGCAGAGATGAGCAGGAGAAATTCTTTACAGACATGAAAATTCAGTTGAAAGTTTGAGAATGGAAGAGAATAAAGAACATGAAGAACACAAATACTTTTTCATCTCTGGCATAGTACTAAAGTAATAAAAGAGTAAAGCAGTCAGACAGCCCACAGACCATGTCCCTTCACTGCAGCTTCTGGAAAGGAAGTGCATGACCTTAATCAATATTAAGATAAAATCCATTCCTAACTGACCAGCTATTATGAGCAACCTTTTATTTGGCAGGTAACTCTATAGCTTCAAAGGTCATCAGTCAGAAGGAAACAACACTGCTAGTGTTGAGGAGCACAAGCTGCAGTGTGAGCTGCAGACGGAGCTCTGCATGGTGGAACCCAAGGCAGGAGGCCATGAATTGCTGACCCTTGGCACAGCAAAGGGCGCAGGGACCTGTGGCTCTGGCCAGGTGAGTGAACATCCAGAGACACAGCAGGATTCCGTGGCTCAGGAGGAAGGGTGAGACTTCCACAGGCTTAGACTGTGAGGGATAAAAGCCCAGAGATTCCTGTGTTTGGGGGCCCTCCTTGGAGGCACCAGCTGGAGCTGTTTCTGTGTTACTGTGCCATGGATAAATTGTGCTCTGGAATGGGAAATCTGAGACTCTGCTATGGGAAACCCAGCGTGGAACCGATGAGGAAACCTGGTCTGACTGTGTGTGAGTGGAGTGTGCAGAAAGCTAAGCAGGGACTCGGGTGAAGGAGCTTTGGTCCCAGCAGTGAAAGGCTCCAGTGGTGGGAGTGGGACTGCCAGAGTGACTCCTGGGTGGTCCTAATTAGTGTTGGATGACCTCAAGAGGAATTTGGGGGACAGTGTCTGGAGAAACCAGCGATTAACCTCACTAACTTTTGACAGTCCCAGAGCTAATGACATTACCCAGTTTACTTCATTCTTTTGGAAAGATAAATTTGTATTTGATAAGAGAATTCATACCAGTGCTGGAAAAATTCAACATTAAGAATAAATTACCTAAGAACCCTTTCTCACAGTTTCGTCCCTTCTCAGGGAGTTGCAGATAGCAGCTGATGCAAATATTGCATCAGCACATACTGAAGTCTGAGAAACAGAAATGTTCCCCCTTATTATGCAAGTGATGTGATCAGTCCAATAATGAACACAGTTTTTGTCACACTTGTCATGTTCCCAGAATGTTATCACAACTTACTGAAACTACCAGAGAAATAAAATAAAATCTGAGGCTCCTTAAGCTTTGAGGAGCATTGAAATTCAAGAGGAGTAATAAATACAGAGGAGCTGTTCCTAGAGAAGCTTAGGGATTTATCTACGCAACTTCCATTAATATATATTTGATGGAAGTTGAGCAAGTAAATCCCTGTGCACTGTGGTGAACATTAACAAGAGGGTGCTGAAACAAATATTTATGTTTGAATACGATTTCCTCCTCCAGATGCTAACTATTATGTGTATTTCCCAGGCCTTTCCAAGTCCAGTAGTGCTCCCAATGTCTTCATTTCAAAGGGTTCCAACAGAGCTGGGACAGTCTCTTCACTGATGTAATGCTGCCCACTCTGAAGTGGTGGACACAAATCTCTCTGTGTCTGACAGAGAAATTTTGATCAAGCTGAGTGGGGCAATTCAGAATTTTAATAGGTGCTGTGATCCTTGTGGAATTAATGCGTACCTAAATTAGAGAGAAATGAAGCTTCAGGCAAATAAAAAGTGCTCAGTTCAGTTTTTCAAGGAATTGCCTTGAATTCCACCTTAGCAGGGTAAAATGTTCAGGCAGTATAAACCACCCTGACTCTATTGAAGTCAAAGTAATTATGCTGATCTGTACTAGTTTCAATAGAGCAGGAAGCAGGTGTTAGGTAAAATTGCTGCACTTAAACCTCTGCTACCAGTATACAAAGAGTGGAACAACCAAAAGCCAAAATCAGATATCCACACAGATCTTCCCAAAGCTTGAGAGCACTCTCAGCACAGCTCACACCATCCATCTCTGCTATTACACACAGAACATAAAGTTTGTCTCTTCAGAAATGACAGTCTCTATGACTTCAGGGAGACAAGTTTTTGAATTATCTGGGAAAGCTGCTGTACAGTGGCATTAAACTTAAATTTATGGATATGCCACTTAAAATCTGAATGTAGCAAGCTCATTTTTACAAACAGTGAAGGGGAGAAGATAATTCCTTTGCATAATTAAACAGCCAGCAGTGTCATTAAGCAAGTTAACTTCCTTTGCTGCTTTATGATAAGTTGTCCATCTTCAATCCACTTTAGGGCTTGGGCTCCAAACACAAGCTTCTAATATTCATAAATTAACAAATAAAGTAAATTTTCCAGGACCATATGCATACATTTTTTCAGACAAACAAATGTCTGGAGTTATTTTTTTCATAGCAGTATGAGAAAACAGAAATCCATGCGCTCCAGTCCATCCGTTTAGTTTCTGTTAGGAGATGGTATTCCATGTTTCCAAAGGCAAAAGGCATCCCAGACTTGGCAGATGGTTTTTAATACACCTCCAACCTCTGGTGCCTTCTAATCTTGAATAGTATTTGATTGGCTCAAATCCAGGAGGGAAAAATAAAGCTAAATATGTTCCAAAATGTTAGCTTTTACAATTTCGTATCACTGTATTTTATTACCCCTATATAATTTCAATCTTTATTGTGACATATCTGTGTATTTCTGGCCTCTATGTCATGGCGAAGCTGTGAGTTCAAGCATAAATTAAAAGCTGCATGAAGAAAGATGTTCTTTATTCAGTTTTAATTTTGTCATCTTCTTCTGTCATTGAAAGTGTCCTTGATCTGGAGTTGGCAGAAAAACAGAAAAGAAACTCCCAATCTTTGTCCTTTGCACTATAATTGCATAAAGAAGCAAAAGACGGAGATCCAAAAATTTAAAAAATATACTGCAATTTATGTGAAAATAATAAAATTCAAGGGAGAGAGATTTTGTGAAAATGGAAATGGACTGGATTGTGTATCACTTCCTCACAACCCTTCCCAAAAAACTACCTTTACTGATGTCAGAACAAATAGAGCAATGACTTCTTATCCAAGAAAGGCAGCAGTCTGGAATGCTCAAATCAAGCACAGATTAAGATTCCACTTTAAATTCCACTGTGATTCATCCAGAAGTTCTGTAGTGCCAGAGTTTTTTCAAAGGTAAGAGCCATGTTTCTATTTATTTTTGTCCATTGATTACTGGTTTGCTCCTTAATGTCCTGCCAGATCCATCTGAGTTTATCTATGGAAGAAAAAATAGGTGGACAGGTGTCACTGAACTCATAATATGTCATTCAGGTTTCAGAACTCAGAGTAGCTCTGGCACTGCACTTTGAGTTTTTCATGGATCAGTGTTTAAAGCCTCAAATGAAGAAAGTAAGTTTAGGTGGGTAACTGATTCTGCCCAGCTACATTTGTGGACTGGACTCAATTGATTTTGGGAGTTGCTGATTTCCCAGTATACCCCTATACAAGAGGGTTTTTTCGAATTCCCATAGTTATATCTGCGGTATTAGATATTTGACATTTCAGTCAAGAATCTCTCCTTGATTCCTAGGGCCTGGCATTCATTCTATTTGGCACAGAAAAATTAATTTTCTTTGATAAGAAAAACCTCTTGCAAAGAGCCTGTGACCTCAGTTTTCATATACCAGTTCCACTGACACTAATTAGGACTTATAGTCTATGTCCCAGAAGATTCCAATTATCCCAGTGAGGACTTGCTTTTGCTGAGTTCACACCAAAGTTTCCAGAACAGAGCACAAACCCCCAAAATGTCCTATCAAAGACCATATTAGAGCTCACAATCAAGTGGAAAAGAGAGTTCAGATGTTTTAGCTCTTTCTGTTCCTTTTGCTAAGCCTTGCAATGCTTTGGGACCATCCCCACTGGTGTTTCACACCTCACTCTTGCATTCAGGTCTGTGCAGCTTTCACATGGCAGAGTAAGGCATTAATGGGCAGCTTGAGGTCTCTTTCATCTCAGCCATAAGGGACTGAGGGGGAGAAGCTTGGGGAAACAGGAGCTGGGAGAAACAGCCTCTACCTCTAGAATTCGATTCACAAAATCTCTTACCCTTAGTGTAACAAATCCCATTGAAAGCAGTGGAACATCAGCGTGAGCAGTCAGGTCAGAGCTAAAGCACCTACAGCTGCTTACCTGCCTTTCAGGAAAGATGCCCTTGTTTAAGTGTATCACTTCATTATCCCTGATTGTTTGCTTGAAAGCCTCTGCAACCCTATTCTCTGTTTGCATTAAGCTGTAGCTTTAAATCGAGAAAGAGAATTGTTCATTTTTTTCATAAGAAAGCAATAATCTCCCCAGCACTGGGAAGTATAAAGGAGGAATTGTATAAATTGCAGCCGGCCAAGGTCAGCATTAACTTAAGTACTGGAGCCGATTGTTGGCATTTGCTCTTATCCACAGAAAGAGGAGAGGTTTTCAGGTCTTTTGGAGCTCCTGTATAAATCCATCCTTCCACTCTTTAAAAGCAAACAGCCAGGACTGCATTTGTAGTGAGTCTCTAAATACATTTTCTCAGCTTGACAATTCCTCTGCTCACATTGCCACTGCTGAAATTTGAGGGCAAGGGAGGAAGAAAATGGTGACAATTTTTATCTTGCCAATATTAAAATGAAAATTTGTCTCCATTTTGCAGCCAACTCCAATTTGCCATCCCAGGGAGCTCAGTCCAGATTAAAGCCAAGACAAATTCTCCTTTTCTGCCTGTATGAGCTTGGCTGGAGCCTCTCTGGTAACTCTCCCTGCAGACAGGCAGTTCAGCCATTGAACCTGTGAGCCTCACCTTTATGTTAGTTGAGCCTCATAAAATATGAAAAATATAACCAGAAATCACATAAATTAAGAGAAGATTCAAAAGATTAGATATTCATTGATTATTTGGTATTTTGGGGTAGGACTCTAAACAATAGATTTGTTTGAAAATTTTAATTTCTATTTTACATATTTTGACAGCATTCTTTTCATTCCAAGATAGTTTGAGAAGTGTAAATCACAAAATAGAAACATATATATTTTGTTATAAAGATATCTTGAAGGACTCCTCCTGGCCAGATTTTTGACAATAGCTTTCCATCTCCCACCTTCCTTTTTTCTACCAGCATCACGTGTAGCATTCTCTTACTTACATTTCCAAGCATAAATATGGAGATATATTGCAACCTATATACTTGCACATGTAGGTCTCAGAAATGTTAGCAAAAATTGAAAATCAGATTCTGAGACATTAATTGTTCCTTGCTTCTTTTTTTTCCTTTTTTTTCCCAGAGTAGTTTGACATATTAGCATGAAAAAGAAAGATTTCAGTATTTTTTTTAAAATGTCTAGTATCCTAATTTCCAACATATTCTGTGAAAGCAATAGAGAAAATTCTGTGAAAGTTCTTTTTTGCTACGTGGAAGATAACACAGCTGTCAAAATTATGATAGCTCTGCATTTATTCTTGTACTTTTGACCTTAGAATAGATAAATTGATATTCTATTTTGTCGTTTTCCGAAGAAAGAAACCTCCTTGCCTTCATTTTTGACAGAAATCTTCCCATGGCTTTGGACTGATAAAGACAAATGTAGAAGCGAAATAGGATTTATTCTAGCCAGATGAATAGATTTGACACCCATGTCAAACATTATTATAACCTATATGCTTTAAACGTAGACTGTAAGTTAAATACTGCACAGACTCAAGCCAAGCATTACAAAAACAAAATGTTTCTCAGCCCACATACTTCTTACTATATGTTTTCCATGATTCAGTAATGAATAACATGCTGAGACAACATTTGAAGCACTGCAATGATGCACAAAGTGCACAAACAAAAAATTAATATATTTATAAGCTGAAATTTGCTGCAGCCACATGAACCTTTCAAACTCACGTTCTGCATGAGGGGAGAAGATGCTTGCAGGTGTAAAACAAATTCACAAGCCAGACTACAGATCTGCTTGTTCTCTTACCCTCTCTCTCAGCATGCAGCAAATACATTCCCATATCAGCTTTTTTAAGCCCTGAGATTATTGGATCTTTGCAAATATAAATCCATGGCTTTGTGTGCCCTCGCCTTACTCCAGCAAGAAATTTAAGGAGGAAACCCTTACGCTTGGTGTTCTTGAGGTATTTAGCTATTTCAGTGCTGTTTTCCAACCTCTTTTCCCCAGGGAGATAATAAAGGGGTACGAAGTTTTGGGTCAACTACTCGACACCAACAAATGTTTTCCCACACTTACTCTCCACTGCAGACTTCTTGTGGTTTCCACTCTCTGGAGCAGCCCTTCCCAAAGAGAGATGCTCCACTGGCCAAAGAATAAAATGAGGCCATTTTGGGGTGCCACCAGGATCGCACAGCTGACACTCTATTGAGCAGGATTCAGGATGTGGCAGGACACCTCTCCCCAGCAAAGAGTCCCATCAACACTGAAGAAAAATGACACAGCTCCATAGAATTTTGTGTGCTGTGGGCTCCTGAGCCTGTGTTCAGCCTCGGACAGCACCTGCTGCTGGGCTCAGGAGCCCTAGCAAGAGGAACTACACATCTCACTGACGAGCCGGGCCTCAAGTCAAAAACAGGCACAATAAGAAGGGAACATTTTGGGCCGAACAGAGCAGAGCAAGAAGGTGAATGTTTAAAATTAATGAAGTTTGCTTTTTCCCCAGTAGATCAGAGTTTGCAATATGCTTCTCCCTCCTTCTGTGTGACTGTGTATGCAACTCTTTCCCCTGCTCCTAAAGTACAAGCACCCATATTGGCTCCAAAATCCCACCTACACAAGCAAAGCATCAGTACTTCATGGGTGTGTTACAGGGGTGAACTCAGCAGCACTGAAGAGGTTGTCAGGCCCTGCTAATGCAAGAACTGTGAAGGGGCTGCATGACATGGCAACGCAGAGCTTTTGAAGTCCCATCTCAGCTCTCTTCCAGCTTTACCACTAAGCCAGGCCTCAGTTTTCCCAGCTGTAAAAGTGTGTATAATCTCACTGCTCCCCTCTCATGACTGCTTTGATGCAACTCACTGTATGAGACATCATAGAGAGTTTATAATGAGACATTATAAAGAGTAAATGCACAGTTCCTGCTCCTTTTCCCCCTTTTTTATACTGAAAAAAGTAGGATTTCTGTTTAAATTTTTCAAAAGAGCTGATGCTTACAGGTCTGGTGTTGATAAAATATGGCCTGCTAGCTTAGCAAAACCGCAGGAACAAAATGAAAAATCTGCTCATTTTGCTTCCTGAGAACAAACACACAAAATGAATGTCACGCATTTCAATAACAATTGGTGTCTATGTAGTTCAGAGAAAAACTTCTTGTCCAAGGAGACAACAGATTTTATTATACAAATTAGGAATGGCAATCGCCTGCCAAGACAAAGGAGCGTTGATCAGAATGCGACACACAAAGAAGGAAGAAAGGAACTCTGATTTAACATCCAGAATACTAAAATTATTTCTGGTCAACTTGTGCACTGAGGACTTAATTCTCTCTGCCTGCCTGGCTCAAGGAGCCCATGTGATGAGATCCCCCATCAGCTCTTCAGTAATGGTGCTGGGGAAGCCTTGCCCAGCTGTCCTGGGAAGGAGTGGACACCACACCTCAGGAGCAGCAGCCCCTTGGCTGCCCACACTTCCCAAAACTCCCTGTTTTTATGGGAGACCTCTAAACCATCAATAAAATCTGTTTGCTGTCCAGTCTATCACTTTTTTCTAAGGATTATCAGTACCAGAGACAGAAAAGGTCAGATTATCCACAGGGAGGTGACTAGCAGCAGGAGAAGCTGCCCTGTGTGGGGCCTTGGCTCCGGAGAAAAGAAATCACTTGGGAATGAGGTCAACGGAGGGGAAACAAGCTAAATCTCCTTCCTTGCTAAATCCCTCATCAGCTAAATCTTCTATCAAGCCAGCTTCATCTAACCATTGCCTAGTCCTCTGTGCCTGGCTGGGAAGGGCAATTCCTTAAAGGAACTGGAGTGAATGGGAGATAGGAAGCACAGGATGGGCTCGTGATGTTATGGGAAAATATCTGGGACGCTGTAAGAGAGCTGGTCCCACTGCAGCATCCTGGGCTGTTTAATCCTGCCAAGTTGTCCCATCCCTGTTCTGATTTGTACCTGAATCAGCAGCACCTGAAAACGAAAAGGCTTAATGAGTACATTTGTCCCAAATATCTCCATCATCTCCTCCCAGCTCCCCAGGTATGTGGACAAAAATAATGCCACACTGAGTCTTTGCTGACATATGCTTTTACAGGTCTGAACACTCAGCAGGTCCAAAGAGAGGTAAAAGGTAGCTGCACTTCTACTTTGCCACACTCTACTTCAAATCTAAAGTAGAGCCATTTGTCTAGTTCAGCTTAAATAATGCATATTTTTTAACATTAAAATATAGCTACATCTGTTTTGAATAATAGGGAGCACTCATTAGGCCAGTTTGGCTTTCAGGAGTTTGCTCTGCAACCTTGTCCAACCCCGATCCATCAAGACCAGATTCAAATGGCGTTTGGGAACTCAGCTCCCCCAGTGTAGGTGGATCTTTTTTTACACACTGTTCAGCTCCTGTCACAGGATGCCAGGTCCTTCATGGGTAAATATAGAGTAACAGAATATAGGTAATAATGTCACCATAGTGCACACAGTTCTGGTTTTAAAGGCAAGAACAAATTTTCCACTTACTTCTTTGCAGGAAAGAGGTGGGGAGCAAGACAGGATGCTAAAGAGCCAGCATGAAATCGCTTTCTCCCTGGCATATATAGAGAAATGTTACCTTTTAAACACAACATGTTTTCACCATCTCGCAGCCTTTCCCTCCAAATGAAATTCCTCTTCTCTTGTGATCATACAAGTATGCCAGGTTTTTTTTTCCCTTTTCCTAACAGGTTTAGGAATATCTTAAGAAAATTTAGCCCACCATTTTGGCGAAACACATTTGGAAAGAATTTCCTTCTGTTTCCTAACACTGAGCAACAGAGCCTCTAAAATGCTGATAGAGAGCACATTTTCCTGGGGCTGCAGGGAATGAGTCACAGCAGACAAACGCCAGATCAAACACAGTGAGTGATCAGGGAGCTGGCACTGGCTGCCCTGAGAAAACAGCATTTCCTTTGTCACTCTCGCTGTACCTACCTACTGCAATAATTTTCAAGGTGCTGTTCAGCAAGGGGATAGACTGTCCCACACTGTCATCCCGCTTCAAAGTCGACAAATGAGCATGAAATAGAGAGCTGTGCATTGGGAGAGGCCATTCTGGGATCACAGCACTGAACTCTGGCTCAAGGCTGTGGCTTAAGCACCAAGTGCTCCCCTGGCCTCGGTGGGGACTGGTGGGAGTCAGTGCCTCGGAATGTTGGCCCTCAAGGACTCATCTTTTAAACACCATTTTAGAAGGCATTTAGGTGCCTAACTATATTCTGCAGATTTAATTACTGCATAAATCACATCTGTGCAGTAACCTCAGAGTGCTGGGATCAGAAAGAAAGTCGCTCAGCTCCCAAACAGAAAGAAGCCTTTTACTTCTGTGTTTTGCTTGCAGTTGCAGGGGGTGGTGAGACATGAACTCTCAGAAATAGGGTTCACTTGGTGCCCAGCTCTGCCATCCACACGGAAAGGGTCACACTGAGGTTTAGGGAAGCAACTTAGTGACTCCGTCCCTATGTCCCCACCTGCCAAAATTGGTTGTTCCAAGGTTGCACCATCCCTTCTGCTGAAAAAGATCCACTGAAAGTGTGTGTAGCTCTGAAAGCTGAACGTGATGATGAAGAGTAAAACCACATATCTTTTCGGAAGAAGTTTGATTTTCGCTGGTTTTTTGATTGAATTTTTGGGGTCTTTTCTGTTCTTGGAACAGAATTCATTTTTGGATTTTATTTTGCCAATTCTGCACATCTCAAACCTGCTGGCCACTATTGGCTAAAACACTGCTTGGGGAGAAGAGGATAAAGTGTGAAGCTGAGTGTTTCTTTTTCTCAATAACTGAAAGAGCACTATAACTCAAAAAAGACCTGCACCATGCAATGAAGTCCTTTTCCCCAAACTTCTCTGTCAGCCATGCATGGCAATTCTCCGTTTTCTCTTCTGGTCAATAGTTATGGAACTTTCATGTGTTTTGCTTCATATTTATCATATGAAATAGTGAAAGAACATAAATATATAAATAATTGTATTCTAAGAAAAGATTCCAGAAATAATTATTTTTATCTTTAAATTACCTGCATTAAAGTTACCTCAAGGTCCACTGCAAAGATGTAGTAATTATTAGCTTAATTATTAACATCTCTCAGCAAGCTAATTAGTAGGGCACCAAATTAAAGCCATTTTTGCCTGAGGTCTGAAGGGGCTAAACAAGATTATTTTAATATTTCAAGTTAAATATTCAAGGTGACAGAATTTCTGTCTCTGGGAGCCACAAGCTATTTCATGGCAGAGAATTAAATTAGAAAAGGAAAAAAAAAATCAAACAAAAATTATGAAAATTGACCCACACCCTAACTTTAGGCTTTGCTAAAAGATGGATGTATCACCTTTCATGTTCGATGATGATGGCAATGCTTGTTGAGCAGCCTGGAGCCTGATTTTTCCACCTAAGAGGCCCCACCAGAACAACCTGTTGTGTCACTGAATGGACAGACTGTCACTAGAAGGGACAAATCATCCAGAGTTCTTATCATTACACCTTCATTGGAGACATTCTGAACCCTGTGCCTCCCTCTGCAGCAGAGGACACAGTGTCCTGCAGGATGAACTGCTGGGGATTCATCTGTAACCCTCAGCAGGGATTAGATGGACTGGGCTGTGGTGGGGCAGCCTCTGGAGCCTGTGGGCTGCCCTGCCCTGGGCAGGAAGGTGATCTCACAGCAAACAGCCAATGCCACGTGTGAAAGAGACCACGAGCAGCTCCTCAGAGCAGCCAAGCCCTCTGGACAGCGAGGGGCAGGAGGGCACTGGGTCCCAGGTCCCACCTCACCCTCCTCAGCAGTGCAGTGGTGCCTCTCCCACGCCAGGACCCCAAATGCCACACACTGCCCTTAACACTCTGTCTGGACCCCTCAGCCCTGTCCTACATGGGCATCAGAGCTGCAGTGCAGCGAGATTATCACCCACCCTCCCTATTGCCATGGGGCCAGCAAAACAGCCACAACCCACACACATCCAGCAGGACCAGCTCATCCCTGTCTCCTCACTGGAAAACACAGCGTGAGGAGGTTTGCTCACTGGTTCTGGAAGGAGAACCCTGTTGTGATTGCAGGCACAGCCTTGGGAAAAGCAGAGGTAAAGAATTTTATCATGCGAAACCCTACATATTACCCTTCTTACTAAAGGAAATTCAGCTGCTCACCCGCAGCTCCAGTACTTGCATTTTGTTAAAGTGAGGGAAGCTCATGTTTTTTAATTCTTGTTTTACATACATGCCTGAGCAGCCCAGACAGGCTCTGCCTCACTGACACAGCAGCCAGCCTTGAGGGGTGGTGGTGGCAGCCCCGCCATAGCAGGGGACATCCCAGGACAAGCTGGGCCGTGTAGCTCATCCATCACTATCTCAGGCACCAGTCACAGCCGCGTCTCTCAAAGGGATCTGGCACCATCCCTCAAACCTGATGTCACAGCCGTGTCTCTCAAAGGGATCTGGCACCATCCCTCAAACCTGATGCCACAGCCACTGCACTGTGCACGCTCCATGGGAGGCTGACAGAGAACCCTCTCATGCTTATCCAGCACAAAAGTCTTTTCAAGGCTGTGGTTTTCCTTGTTGTGCTATGAAAGATAACAGCTTCATACAAAAATAAACAGGTTTGCAAAGTTCCTGGGCGCTTGCATCGTGCTGGTGTAATATACCTGAGGTCTTTGCTAAAAAGCAAAGCAGCTTTTTAGCAGACACTCTCTGCTTGTGCCTTCCCCTGATACAAATACTTTTTCATGGAAGAAGCTAAACTGATTTTCTTCTTTTTAACAACACAAAATAACTAAGTTTATAAATGAAGCTCTAATCAAAAGCTAAACTACCCAAATATTTTGTTGAAATACAGCAAGAAATCGCTTCCTTACCAACTACTGATGATGAAAATTAATCAAAAACTGCAAATGGGTTTAAGGAAAGAACCTGGTAATTTTATAAAACAATACATACTAAGGTAATAGGACCTGAAAATATACATGAAGTACAAATTGAAGCAACCAGAAAGTATTCCTCCCATTCTCCTCTCCAGTGTCAAATGTGGACAGACCCAAATTTTTGGGGCCAAGGAATGAGAAGATGAGGGGATTTGCAGAGCAGTTCCCATCCCCTCTGCCCTCCTGCAGTCCTGGCCCCCACATGCCCACTCCCAGCAGCATTCCCAAGCTCCCAGCACAGCTCCTGCTGGGCTCAGGTGCCAAAGCTGCACTGGGAGAATGGGAGGCAGGAGGGATTTAGCTGCAGTTTGTGTTGAGGCTGCTCTCGCCCATGTTGGGACAAGACAGAGGTTTGTTCAGGAGATGTTTCCCCTCCCTTTGGGGCTCTGACCATGTGCCAGGGCATCAGGTCTTGAAAAGTCATTGGTTCGCTATGGTGAAACACTCACACTGAGGATGATTAATCAGAATCATCAAAGCAAAGTAGTAGAAAAATGCCCACACTAAAAATTAGGATGCAGGAGAGAGTCTGTGCACAGACCAAATCTCTGGCCTCTTTTAATCCAGAGAGTTGAGCTTTCTGTTCAAAACAGTCCTGCAGTCCATCCCCACGGTGAGTATCACAGCCTGATTATTGCCCATTCAAACTGAAAAGACTGACTGAGGACTCTGGATATTCAGTTTCACTTGGAGCATGATAATGCTTTAGCCACAGAGGTCACCTAACCCTTTTTCCAAGCATCTCTTGCAGAATTGCAATGGTTTTCAATAATGTCTATGCAAGACTGCAATCGTTATGGGTTTATAATTTTATTTTTTTCAAACTGAAGCACAATTAGTCCCTTATTTCTCAAAGAAACAAAATATATTTATGATCAGTTATAACAAATGCCCAGATAAAATTCTGAATAAAACTTGGGTTCTCAGTTGGTCAATTTATGTTCCCTTTAGGTTGCAGTCCCTATAAATGAAATTCATAAATTAAAAAAAGACAAACAACTAAGCTCACTTTTAAACAAACATGAAAATAAAAGAAAGAAGTGTGGCTTCTTATGCATGGCTTTTACTGACAGCACATATGCATTTTTCCCATATTGCTTTAAAGGAGAAACAAAATATATCCTAAATGGAAGGAAAGATTATTTTTTAATTGGATTTGTAACTTGCAAGGGAGGCTATCATAAGAACAACAAGTCTGGGGGGCACAATTAACACCTGAAATGCTTCAAGATCCTTTGTGGTGACCAAATCAAACCAAAGAGAGAAACTGCATGCAGCTCAGAGGCATTATGCCCACAACTGGGAGTTTGGATGCCTTCTGAGCTATGTGTGTTTTAGCAAGACCATCTGGACATTGCCAAATTGGTTCTGAATGGAGAAATACATATAAAGCAGAGACTTACAAATAGCAACTTGCTTCCTGTCCAAGGCTGCATGTCAGGGCTCCCTCGTTTGCTGCACACCTGATTCTGAGCATGCAAGGTGAGAGTTAGCCTGTTTCTCCCTGTTTCAGAGCACACAGGGTGAGAGTTAGCCTGTTTCTCCCTGTTTCAGAGCACACAGGGTGAGAGTTAGCCTGTTTCTCCCTGTTTCAGAGCACACAGGGGGAGAGTTAGCCTGTTTCTCCCTCTCTCAGAGCACACAGGGGGAGAGTTAGCCTGTTTCTCCCTCTCTCAGAGCACACAGGGTCAGAGCTAGCCAGGCTGCAGCTGCACACACAGCAAAAGAAGGTTTAGTAGGTTAACTGTGGGAACGAGAGCTGGGAGTGGGTAAGGGTGAAGGAGCAGGGATAGTGACCCTGCTTTGGTTTTGCTTCGGGAGCAGAGGGAAGGGCTGTGGACAGAGCTATCTGAGAGCTGGGGAGGAGGGAGGGCAGAAGGCCAACATTGCCCAGCTTCCTCACACGTCTGGTGCCTCTCAGTCACGTTTTTATAGGTGGCAAGATAAGGCAATAGCATTTGGCCATCCCTAAAACTCCGGAGGATTAGCAGTGTAAGAGGAATTTAATCTCCCAACATGTCTAAATAACATTTCATTTTATGCCATTTGAAGGGTTCCCAATGCTGTTGGCAGCCCAGCAGCAGTGAGAGGCCCCCAGTGAGCTTCCCAGATGGGAATTGTCTCTGGTGTACCAGAGGGATTAACTCTGGCTCCAAAGACATTGCAAACAAATGGACAGGAGGGTCATGCAGCAGAGCACTGACCGCACCAAAACCAGGTTGTTCAACCCTAAAGCAGTCCCTATTTGACTACCCATTTCTCTCATAAATGGTCACACCTGTGCTTGAGCAGGAACTCTCTTCAGTAATTTTAACAGTATTGGTCTCCACCATTCACAGAGGCTTAGCAAGAGAAGAGCATTAAATCTCAATCACCTTCTTTATCCAGAGATAATGGACATTGATAAAGCTTTGCTATTTAAATATCTTTGATCTGTCTGTGACATCTGCCCTCTATTTCATAAGCCTTAGGTAGGCAAGCAGATAGACTGGGAATTGTATGTATTTGTGTATATGTGGGCATTCATACACAGACATCCAGGCCCACACTAAAGCTCCTTTTTCTTTCTTGCCTGTCTAACAGGCAAGAAAAAGCACTTGACTGCTGTGTCTGGCACACTGCTTATCTGGTCCTGAAATCAAAATCAATCAGGAAACACTTCATTGCTGTTACTGACCATCGAGTTACCAAACCTGAATTCACACAGCCTGGCCCTCTTTCGCACTAAATGCAAAGCAGGAGTGAGTGGGTACTAAGCAGAATTTGCTTTCCTCAGGGGTCCTGTGGCCCCATTTCACTCTCTGGGCCAGAGCTCCTACAGCACTCTTCACTTTGCCTGTTATTGTGTGACAGTGTACTGAGTAACCACAGCTTAAAGACTGTAGGACAGCTGTTGAGTGGATTGAAAAACTGTCTTAATTTCCAGGTGAAAAAGGGGATTTCTGCTTGGGTCATATCTCACTCCCATTTTTTTCTGTTGAGTTTAATCTATAGGAGTCATTAGAAATAGGAAATTTTCAGCAAAGCAATTTGAAGTCTCTTACAAACTGATGGGGGAAAGGAGAAGCATTAAGTTTCTTTCTCCTGACTTAAGGTCTAAAGCTGTGTTAACTGAAGTTAATAACTATTCCACTTATTTCAGGAGCAGAAACATCACCATGCATTTAAATCACTAAAAGCCTGAAGTATCAAGTGTATTTCCACCATGTAGACCATTCTAGCACCACAACAGACTCTGTCAGGTGGGGAGAAGTGTAATTTATTCTCTTCGCATGCACAAATGACTCTTCATCACCAGAGATATGCAACATTTAATAGAAACCCAAAGCACTCAAAAAAAGTAGTTACCTCTCTGAATAATCGAGAATAAGAAGAGTATAAAAAGCAAATTCTTTTGCCATGATTTTAATAAATATTGCACAAATTAATGAGAAATTCCAAGCACTTATACAAGAAAAAAAATTGTTCCCCCGTGATTAAACATACATTACTGCTGGAGATGTCTGAGGGGTCTTCCTGTCATAGCACTGGAATTCAGTGTTTGATCTTCCTACCTGAGCTTAAACTCACATGCTGGCAATTCCTTGTCTTTTCAGTTTATAAATGTATCTTGTTCTCCTTTTTAAAGAAAAGGTCAGTCTCTTCACTTAAGTAATGTCATTAAGAAATCAAACCTCATTTTTTCAGCTTGTGCAGCTGAGCAACTGAAAGGAACAACCTCCATTTACCTCAGTTCCACATTTTGAATATGAGAGAAAAAATGGGACTACAGATAATCACAAGCAATGAAGAGTAATTTCTAGTAGTCTGTCTCCAGGATTGTTCCCTACAGCATATTTTCCAACTTTTTTTCCGATTATATTAAATTACTCATTTAATAAGCTAACTGTTCCTTCTTATCCTAGGGGATACTGTTTTGCAGTGCAAGATGTTCGTGTCGTCAGGGCCTCTCTGTTTAACTTATCCCGTTATTCCTAGTTATATATTCCAATATCAGTCTACCTGACTACGTTTTCACCACCCTGCAGCCTGTTTCTTTATGTTTCTGTCAATACAATAACCTGATTTTGCACCAAACAAAGAATTTAAATTGTTATTAATTTCCCCACCTCTCTAATTATTCCACCCAGGAAGTGTTATTTAATGTCATGTACAGTACCAGCTTATTCTCATTATAAAAACGTGACTGGTTTTTTTAACTACACAAAGACAATGCTGTCTGCAAAATCAATGTCAGTTTAATACATTGTGCTGCTTTCTGGTTTGCAGGTGGCTCCCTCCTTTGAAAAACAGGACAGCTCTTCCTCCAGTCATGAAATTAGGAAATTTTTCACCAGTACGTAATAGTAAAATTGAGCAATGATTCTGAAAGAGGGAAGGCTGCTTCTGTTAAGCTTTATAGCTCTTTGTTCAGCTCAGATTTGTAGTCAAAAGCCAAGACTGAGCACAAACATTTTTAGTTTTGACGCAATGACTTTTTGGGACATTAGTCCCATGGAGAATTTGAAAATGGGATAAGACTTTAGAGTTCAGTTTGGGGTTAATTGTTGTTAGTTACACCTTTAGCCTATGGCTAATGCAAGATCCCCAAAATCCATCCATAATGTTCCCTTTATGATAACACTGACATTCCCTTTCCTGAGCAGAGTGAGATTTGGACCTAGGGTATAAACTACATTGAGCTATGCCATATTCCGTCTGCTTCATACATCCTTAACTCATGCTTTATGTGAGTTTATATGATGCTGAAGGCATTATTTTAGCAATGGCCAGTTGCCTGTTGATAGCATGACCATATCCAAGTGAAAAATTGTCTCCTCCTGGGAAATATCTCAGGATGTTTCTGTTTAGTTCAGCAAACAGCATCAAAATGTACAAGAGCTGAATTTCTGTTCACTCCAGTAATGTGATATTCTGCTGCTGACAGCCTCCCTGGATGGCTTGTAGTCAACTTTCCAATCCAATAAACCCACGATATGGGCATAAAAATGAAGCAGAGTCAGATAACTATAAATGAGAGAGCTCTGCCAAGGAAACTGATGAAGCACTGTGCAGGACCTAACAATATAAAACAGAGAGGCCAAAGAGAAATTAAATAGGCCTGGAATATAGGAATTTTCCTAATCAATATCTCTACAACATTTCCCCTCCCTGGAAGCACTACTTGCCTGTATTTTGTTTATCCAGGTTTAAAAAAAATCTGGAATATAAGGCAAATCTTTTCTGTGAAATTTAATGGTTCTAATTCCATCACCTGATTCACCTGAAAGTGCACGCATTGTTTGAATCATTCAAGGGTAGATTTGGAGGGCAGAACTTTGTCATCATACAAAAAGTTGAAAATGTTCATGACATCCAGCAAAATATTACCCTTCTCTTTTTGAGTCCTGGCCCCACCTATGCTTCCTTGCGCTGCCAGCTTTAATTCATATTTTGCTGAAGTGCTGGAAGGGCTGACTGGTGCCCAAGATTTACATAAGTCTCTGCCTGAACAGAAAGTGCTGATAGCACAGGTACCTCCACCAAGGCCAGCACACATAAAGCCCAAAGGCACGTGCAGAGAAAGGCTACTGCCCTCATCAGAGAACGGAAATAAGAAAAAAACTAAGAGTAACTTACAAGAAAAATTAGCTCTCATATTTTCTTCTTAGCACAGGTTCTGTATTTGAGATCTCCTGAGATACCACGGCTGTGCACTGATGATAAATATCATGCAGATAAACTATGGCAATGGAATGACTTTTTTTCTCCAATTGAATTTTTTGCCTGGGCTGAAAAGACATATGTTGCTTTCTGACAAATGCTGATTAGCACAAATCCATGAAGACTTGATAAACCAGCACTGAAATGGCTATTGTTAGACAAAGTAACATTCTGAAAGCAGGAAAGTGTGGCACAAACACACACACACAAAAAAAAAAACTAACCCACTTTTTGAAACCAGAAATGCCATGTTTCTGCGAGGTGTGTCACCCAGCCTGATTTCAGCTGGTATAAATCACTGCCATGCTGCCAACAGCGAATGGAAACAATCTCAGCTATAACATTTCTACAGGACTGTGCCCCTACTTCACATCACATTGGATTACATGTCATGAAAAGGCTGGCATTGATTTACCTTGAATTTTAATATAGCCCAAGAGCTGGCTTTAAAGATCATCTATAACATGATTGCCCTGATTTAACTCTATAGTCTCACACACAAATTCACAAGTGTGATGAAACATATACCCATATCCCTCCCCTCCACACATAGAGACAGACATAATATTTATTTGTTTGTTTGTTTGTCTGTTTGTTTATTGTGTAAGCCACATTCACATGAGAATTAGGACTGCAGCAAAAGTAACACAGTGACAAGCTGTGCTGTAAAAGTTGTAATGAAGAGTCTCTGCACAAAAAGAAGCTGCTCGAGGATGCAGATTCCTCCCCAAACTGTAGAGGCAGTCAGATATCTTTTCAGCCACATGGAGACTTGAGCATTGAGTTTACAATGGCCACATTATATAAACTTAAGTTTCCATCAGACTTAGAGATTGGCCTTTACCACCAATAGCTCACTCCATCCACTCTAGACTTCCTGTAAAATACCTTCTGAGGAAAGCACCATGCAACAACCAAAATGTATCTCTTCACAAAGAGAAATGGCAAATTAGAACAGTAAAATCCTTCACTTAATGCTAAGCTTGAACTTTTTCATCTCTCTCTGTAGATTTTTTCCACTCCACTCCTGCTGATCAGGAGTTTAAAAAAACAAATGAAACCCAGACTTTTCTATGCAGTCTCTGCTGCAAATTTACCTCACCTCCTACAAAGACATAAAGACAGATTCACTTTTGTCTTAACATGAAACCTGTTCCCTTTAAGTCAAATTCCTCAGAAAGGCTCTATGTGAAAGTATAAATTGATGTCAAGTTTAGGTGTTCTTAGAGTCTTTAAATTTGGAAAGTTCAGAGATCAGCCATAACAGGGGAACAGCAGGAAAGCAGCTCATGTTCCCCAGCCAGCACAGCATTTCTGTGGCCCATTCTTACTTTGCAGAGTGCAAACAGGAGCAGCTCCAGAACACTCCATGGAAGGCCTCTGACAGCAAAAACACTCTCACAGAGTTTAATATGCCATAATTATCGTGATCATTCACATTACAGAGAAGAAACCTCAGTGAAGTGGGGGAGCAGAGGCCATCAAAGTACTCCAGCCCCACAGCTCCTCCAGGTGCCTCAAGTCTTTGCTGGATCAGACCTTGTTCCTTGGCATCCACTCTGAGCAAGTGACATGGTTAAGACATTTCATGTGCAGAAGTGTAAATTTTGTTTGGTCTTTTTGTTCTTCTACTCACATTGGTCAAGTAAGAGTCAGAATATGTTAATAATGTTCAGCTGCCCCAGACTTTGATGCATATTTTTCTTTTGCAAATTGCTGATGTCCACAGTGAACTGAGTGCTGTATAAAGACCAGACTGCTTTGAAGGACTTGCACTCCAAGGACTAAAGAGGTAAAAAGGGGCAGGGATATCAGTAAGTAAACAACAAACCACAGTGGCCTAAAACTTGCAACTAACCAGGCACAGATGACACAAACTGTTAGAAACACGATAGACTTGCTGAGGCTGGAAGGGCACATATCTTGTACTGATACAAGGACATAGTTTCACACCAATTTCACTTCAGCTATCTTTGGCACAGTATATCATCAAGGCCAAGAGGTTCACTGCAATCAAAAAGATCCAAGATCTTATACAAGTATCAAGAATGGCCAGAATTATAGTAGTAGACCTGCAAACCTTCTTGCCTTCAGGCATAAATGAATTTTCCACCCATGGAAGCTGGGAGAAAATTTTTCAAAGGTTAATTTTCAAATTGCCACTAGCTGTGAAACTTCTTGTCTGCTCTTTTGAAGCAGCTGGTGCTGTCTGCTGCCAGCTGCAGAAGACTGGCCTTCATCAACCTTGGGTCGGACCTGTTCTGGCAATTCTCCTTGTCCTATATATATCAAAGTGGAAAAAAGAGTCTGCTGTCACACAAGAAACCACAGACAAATATGTTTTAAAAGACAAGGTTATCCTTTTCTCCTTCCTTAGTGAAGGCTTGGAAATAGAGCTGCTGATATCTGGGATTTTCAAACATCCCAAATGTTTAGAAAGTAATGTATGACACTGAGAAATCTTATAAAAAAAAGTTCTATTCATCTTGTACATAGCAGCACAACAATGGGATATTTAATAAAAAAATATGAGTGCAATGAACAGAATTTGAAATTGCTTTAAAATCTCATCTCCACTTCAACGATTAATCAATTTCAACAGCCGCTTATTGCTTAATACACAGCACATCAACAGAGATTATTGCTGAAACAACAATTCCTCTTAGTCAATCCTAGCAGGGGCTGAAATTTTCCAGAGCAAAACAAATTATTCACACTGACGGGCCAGTGATTGTCTGCAGAGAAGGACAGGTAATAGAATCTTTTCCAAAGACAAACACAACACTCATTTTGGACCACTAAATGTGTCAAATGTGTTATCCTTTTTCAACTTTACAAAACACCAATGCAGCAGTTTTTAAATGCACTGTGACTTACTAATTCTCCTGAAACAGAGAATAATTTTATTAAACAAGTAACAGAAGAGATATTATTTCCCTAGCTATGAGAAATGTGGCTCTAAGGCTCATAAATATATTTCTGAAATCTCTAGCTGAAATCCTTGCCTCATTACCCACAGCTCCTTTCTTTACAGGACTCTTTTATTCTGAGTATGCATTTTAAACCCCAGATCTGCATCATTTGGTGGAAATTGGGATACTTCCTCTACTTTCAGTAGAGCTATGCCAACCTGTATTGCCTATAAATCCATCCAGAAAATCAAAAAAGATGAGACATAACCACTGTTTTAAGTATTCAGAACAAAGTTTAAACAACACTTCATGTTAGGGGGGAAAGAAGCTAGAAGGAAGGATCTGGATACAAAGCTGATTTTTCCTAGTCAGGCTTTTTTTTGTACAGTGGCAAATGGACAGCCCCAGGTCTGTATGTACCCATCTGCCTCAGCCTTTCCTAGGTGGGGCATTTTGCAGAAGGATGCCAGGGTCCTGCGGATGTGGAGGTCTGTCTTACATACCCAGTCCAGGAATAAAGTGGATGAGTCAGAGTGCAGATGGAGACTTTGAGCAAATCAGAAGAAACTTCATTACAGAAAATGTCAGCAGCAATTTGGTCCATACCGCAGAAATTAGGCTCTTGACAAATGTTTGTTGAGACAATTTATTTTCATTTATTCTCATCACTATCTTTTTCTACCTTCTGTACTAAACATTGATTCTTCTCTGTAACTTTCACAACATCTGTTTCTGGCACCTCCCATACTACCTGCATGGTAACAGAAATCTTGCCATGAGAGCCCTTGAAGAGTTCAGTAATTCTGGAGCTGTTTACTAAAAGGAACACTTTTAAGTACCCTAAAAGTTGTCTAGACTCCTTAGAGAGAGAGGCATAGAAATGCCTTACTGTCCGTATAAGGGGAAAAAATTTTCTTTAAGAAAAGCAATAAATACCATCTCTCTCTTTGTTATGAGAAGAAGATCCTTGAAGAGACTCTTTCTGGTGAGTGTCCCTGGCTGTGGGTTTGTAGTCTGTGAAGAATGGGGCAGGGCACAGGTGTGTGAATGCAGTCAGTGCAGCCTCCTGACACTTCTGGGGAATTCAGTCTCCTGAACTGGGTTTGCTCCTTTTGAGGACATGCTCTGAAACACAGGCTTCTTTGTGGTAGAGTTGTTATTTTTATCTGTGCTTATTGTTATCAAAAAGAACGCGTTTCAAAGAATGTCATACAGAAAAACATCCGTAACATCTTCATCATGGACCCAGCACCCTGCAGGGTAATTAGCCAAAGGTCTGATAGCCAAGGGTCTGTTCACAATGAAGCAGGCACTGCACGGATCAGGAACAAGGTTCCTCCTCCTTCTCAGAATTTGACAGGTGGGACTGGCACCTTCCACAGCAGCTGTGACACTCTGGAACCAGAAGGCCAAACAACTGATGAGGTGGGCCCCACTTTCAGGATAGTGGGGCCTCCTAAAGCAACACCACCTGGACCCCACACCAAAGTCTCCTCTGTTAAGGAGGTGGTTGTAATAGGAGACTCCCTTTGGAGGGGAACAGAGGATTCAATATCAGAGTGGACCCCACTCACAGAGGTCTGCTGTCTCCCAGGGCACAGGAAAGACACACTGAAAAACTCTCCAGTCTAGTGAGGCCCTCTGATTGCTATGTGCTATTGGTTGTTCAAACTGGCAGCAATGAAATGACAAAGAGAAGTCTGAGGAAAATCAAAAGAGATTTCAGGGCCCTGGATCAATTGATAAAGGGATCCAGAGCACAGGTAGTGATTTCCTTAATTCTTCTGCTAACAACAAATGATATTTATAGGAATAGGCAGATCTAGCAAGTCAGTCCAGGGTTGGTGACAGCAGAAAAATTTGGGATTGTTTTGGGGTTGTTTACCATGAGAGGATCTATGTAACCCCTGCTCTACTGACACCTGACAGGATGCACCTTTCTCAGAGGGGAAAAAGATCTAACACAGGAGCCAGCAGGGCTTGTTGACAGAGGTTTAATCCAGCTTGGAAGGCGGAAAGGGACAAACTCAGGCTCGCCAGTGAAGAGTGATGGGATGGTGCGTCAGAAATTGTTGAAAGGAGCACTAATGGAATCCCTCAATGTGCTTTAGGAGCTCTTGGCTACAAAGTACCACACCTGAAATGTTCCTACACTAATGAGGCAGCACAAGGAACAAACAAGAGGAGCTTGAAGTCTTTGTCCTGGTCCCAGCCATTTGATATCACTGGCACAAGTGAAACCTGGAGGGGTGAGTCCTGTGGCTGGGAACAGCCTGAAGTTGTGTCAGGAGAGGTTTGGGTTGGATATCAGGAAAAGTTTCTTCACCCAGAGGTTGGTTGGGCCCTGGAATAGACTCCCCAGGGAAGCGGTCGCAGCACCAAGCCTGACAGTTCAAGAATCATTTGGACAATGCTCTCGGGCACACAGTGCGACTCTTAGTGGTGCTATGCAAGGCCAGGAGTTGGACTCAGTGATCCTTGGGAGTTCCTTCCACCTTGGCATGTTCTGTGATTCTCCATGACGAGTATAGCCCCCACGTCATACAGTACATATCCTACACACACACATGTTCTGCACACATTTATAAAATCCAAAACACTGTTCACGTATCTCCTTCACACCACCTCTGTCCTTTAAAACCATTCAGTAACAGCATAAGCAAAGAGTCTGAGAACTGGCTTGCTAAAGGAGAGCCCACACAACTAAAATAGGACCAACAGAGGCCACCTGCTCCCAAGTCAGGAAGCCCTGACCTGAGTCAAGACCAATATAAGACTCTGCAAATACAATGCTTACTTCGGTAAGCAATGAGAAACACAGATGTCCCTCCAAACTCAAACATCTGCCAAAGACTCTGGATTTCCAGGGAAATATGACCCAATGGCACCAAACAACCACAGAACCAGCTCACATTTAACCATGGCTGCCAGCAGAGCAAGGAGTGACACGTGTGATTCTTGAACCTCCTGCAACTTGTTGAGAGAGTGATGTATTGCACTGAGCACCTGCCTGTCTCACTCTTCCCAGCACAACAGTGACTGATATTCCTGGATTACTTTCTCCTGACACATTTTCTGTTGAATAACATTAAGTACACCCGTGGTTCATCTTGCTTTGAAGTAAAATAGTAGGAAACCAGCAGGAACATTTTGTCCCAGGAGGATGAGGGTTTACTTTGCCTTTTCTTTTATTCAAATCCTTTCCTGCAGCTCAGAGGAGCTATACAAATGAAAAAGAATAAGGAGCAGGTACTAAATTCTATTGAAATCATTGATAGCATTTCCTTACAGCAGTCCTGGATTAACCTTTTCTTTTTTAAAGCCAGGGAATTGTACTGGATCTAACTAGGCTGGAGTTAATTTTCTTCATAGGAGTTTGTATGGTGCTGTTATTTAGATTTATGACCAAAACGATGCCAGTAAAAGATCAGCATTTTACCCATTGCGAAACAGAGCCTTATCTGTTTCTTCCTCTGCTCCCTTGGGGAATAGATTTGGGCTGCACAATAGGTTGAGACAGGACATAACCAGACAGATTCCGTGAGGTTTAGTGAGGTTACTTATGTTTTGTTCAGGAATTTGCTGGGCATTGTGTATCACTTGCTTTGCTTGCTTTCTTCTTCCATTTCTTCTTTTTAAGTTTGGTTTTTTGATTGTTTGTTTGGGATTTGGGTTTTTTCATCTTTATCCATAAGTTTTCTCACTTTTCCTCTTTTCTCTCTCCTCCTTCCCACTGGGGCTTAGTTTTGGAGGCAGGGAGTGAGCAGCTGTGTGGTGTTTAGTTGCCTGTCAGGGTTAACCCACAAAAAGGTTTGTAATTAAAACCTTTTTGTTTCATAGCATACAACCTTCTGCCATTGGGTAATGCCTGTGGCCAGTGGACCACACTCTCACTGGCCCTCAGCAGCTGTGCAAATTAAGGTGGAAAAGGTGCAGCAGTGACGTCTTTCTCTCCAGGTGAGTGCCATCCCACAGCTGATGCTTTCCCTAATTGCAAGGTAGAGGGGGAGGTTGGCCTGTGGGCTCCAGCCTTGTGCAGCAGACAGCTGAAGAAAGCCCCAGGCATGTGGTTTCAGGCTCAGAGCAGCTGAGTATTCATGCCCAGAGCTGGGGAAAGCTGAGAGAGATGCTACACTGCTGGAAGCTCTGTCGAGTTTTGTGATTATGTCACCAGTGTACCACTATTTTCCCACAAACTCCAGCTCCCAGCATCCTGTGACTAAATGAGAAATTTTTTTTGTTGTTGTTGTTTTGAAAAGAGAAGGTTTCTAGACCTTAGGGTCAGGCAGCAAAGGCAGAAAATACAAGGCTCAAAAAACCCCAAAGTCAACCAAGGTCAGCCATTTCTCAAATACATATTAAGATGTGGGGTTATCAATGATAGAAAACACCAAAGCTACTGAGAACAATCACATACAAATTTGGGCTTCTCCCTCAAAAAAGATGGTGGATTCAATAGCCCAACTGAAGTGCATCCATACCAATGCCTGCAGCACAGGCAACAAACAGGAGGAGCTGGGAGCATTGTGCAGCAGGAAAACTGTGACATAGCTGCCATCATCGAAACATGGTGGGATGGCTCACACAACCAGAGTGCTGCAATGGATGGCTGTAAACTCCCCAGAAGGAGCAGGCAAGGAAGGACAGTGATGGGTTAGCCCTCTGTATGTTAGGGACAGTTTTGACTGTGTAGGGCTTGATGGTGATGATCACACGGCAGATATCACAGCGGGATTCTGTTACAGACCGCCTAGCCAGGATGAAGATGCAGAAGAAATATTCAATTAGCAGCTGGGAGAAGTGTCACAGTTGCTGACCCTTGTTCTCATGGGTACTTCAATGTGTCAGATGTCTGCTGGAAGTACAACAGAGCAGGGAGAAAACAGTCCAGGAGGTTCCTGGAGCGTGTGGAAGAGAACTTCCTGACACTTCCTAGCAAGCGAGGCAACTTGTGGAAATGCCCCTCTGAACCTGCTGTTTGTGAACAGAGAAGGACTGGTGGGTGATGAAATGGTTGGGCACTGTCTTGAGCAAAGACATCGTGAAATGATTGAATTTTCAGTTCTTGGAGAAGTTAGAAGGCCTGTCAGCAGAACTGCAGTTTGCATTGGCTATTAGAAAAAAATTCTTCACCAAAACGGTTGTCAGGCACTGGAACAGACTGCCCTAAGGACCATCCCTGTAAGTATTTAAAAGATATGTAGTGGTATGTTGGTGTAGATGTGGCTCCTGGGGACATGGTTTCGTCGTGAACTTGACAGTGCTGAGTTAACAGCTGGACTTGATGATCTTAAAGGTCTTTTCCAAGTTAAACAATTCTGTGATTAACAACCTGATGTATGAAAGGTCAGTCTTGTGATGTTGGAGAAGTGAGGAGAGCAGATCCACAGCTCCCAAGTGCTTTGAGCTGGGAATAAACTGGGTACTTTGGTTCTTTCTGCCATGCTGTGTCTTTGCTGGAGGACAGTGGCAGCATTGATCATCTGGCACTATGTATAACGCAGTGTGAATATCTCCCAGCCACATCCTCAGACATAATAAGGAGAGTAATTCACACTTCTCCTTGCAGACATGTCTAGTGTGGCTGTGACCAAAGGTAGCAATGCAAATTCCCTGTAAAGCAAAAGGAGATAGGTAGGTCCCTAAGCAGAGGAAATAATATGTAAGCTGTCTATTTAACAGGTATCATATGAGTGACCTACACACACATACACGGTGAATATATAACATGTAAAAAATTTCCAGCTGGGATTTCCATCATCTGGAACAGAGCAAGGGACTGATGCTACCTTTAGTTCCTTGCACTTGCTTAAGGTGAACTATTTATAGACCAACTTATATTGGTGTTCATGGATCACATTCTGCATTTGATTGCTTCTGTGTAAAATGGAGTAACCAAAAATATATATATATAATATATAAAATACATATATTATAAATGCTACAGATCTATACAATTCTGAAAGCTAAGTCCCTGCTTTTCATCACCTGCCACATCCAAGAGTTGCAGCTCCAAATGAACCAACAATGTTTTCTTGTGTGAGACCTGCTGGCCATGCAATTTGGACATGCTGAAGTTTGGAAAAGAAAGAAAAACGTATGCAAACAAACACCTACTCCTAACCTCTACAGAGTCAATCAAGGAACTGCTGTAGATTTGAAGATGCAATTTAATTGACCAGTAAAGTCCCAGACCTTGATGTGGTAAATGAAGGTAAACAGCAACACATTAAAAAATCATCACTGTAATTAACCTTATTTTTAATAAAGACTAAAATTCCATAGAAATTATGGGTTATTTATACCATTGATTTCATTACTGTTTCATGGCAAAAATTTAAAAAATGGTCTTTCAGGCTTGTGTGAGAGTCTTAATGACAGAGTGACACTGCACTGACTGCACCTTAAGAGTGTTGTTATGACAGTAAGAACCACATTTGTCACACTTCCTAGTCACAGGATATTCTGAGATGGAAGGGACCCACAATGCTCACCAAGTCCAGCTCTTACGTGATTGGCCCATACAGGGATTAAACTCACTTCACATTATTCAAAATGCTCCTAACAGAAATTTGGGGTTAATATTCCTACACAATGCTTCCAATTGTGGGTTGCTGTTATGCTTATAAGACTGCCTTTAGGTATTTCTGCAGTAATGTTGTGAAATAACTTCTCTAATGTTTGCTTTCTACCAATTAAATCAGACCTTAAAAAGGTTGTAGGGTGCAAATAGGAGGAAAATTAAATAAGTGAATAGTTGTTGGAGTTTATATGAAGTTACAGTGGTTTTCCTGCCTGTAGGTCAGTGTTTGGTTATACCATTCTGTTTGATTGTTTCAAAGTTTTTTAGTCAAAGACTTTTGTTTAAAATCCCCTGCTCAGATACGCAGAGCCCATTTGCTACCTGGGTTATTTGGTGGGAGAACAATTCAGGACCGGAGGCAGAAAATTTTACATTTCAAGTACCACTGGGCAGGTGGAATAAACACAGCATAGACTGCTTTAACCTTTAAGAGGTCTCTGACATATGTAGATGTTTATGTAGAATGACAGCACAGAGATGCAAAGAAAAATGGAAAAGGAGAGGTATGCCAGAAGACCATCAATATGCCTATGACCTACACATTTGCCAATGGCAAACACAAACCTCTGCCTTTCCACATTCTCCCTGCTTTGGAAACATTTTCCCACAAACAAAAGTTTCACTTTTCCCACGCATGTGACCATCACCCTTCCTGCTCTGTCTTGGGGTCTGGCCCATGCACAGCACAAAGAATGTCCTACAGCTGTCTTGGTGTCTGCCCTCTCCCACCAAGGGGCATGGCTTTAGCCATTTCACAAATATATACATAAATATTACCACAGTAGTATGGCACAGTCTACACTGTACAATCAGCACTGAGGGCAAACGGAGGACAAATTAGTGCCACATTTATGGTAAAGAATCACAAGGGGCTTGGGATCCTGTTTGATTCAATTCTGCTTTATGGAGACAACAGATACTTTGTGGGATAAATCATAGTGCAATTACTTGCAGAATAAAAGTATTCATCCTGTGTATTAAAGCTATAATGCATAAAGCAAGGTTGACACTGGAATGAAAAATAATAAGCCTTCTTTTTAAACAAATTAGAAAGCTACTATATATTGTGCAACTCCCTGTAAAGACTACTGTTTCTATTACAGCTGCTCACTGACTTTGAATTTCTGAATCAAGGCATGCATGCAAGTGGAAGGATCTTATTCATGAAATTTAATTATCTTTCTCTCAGAACATGTTAAGCAAACCATACGAAATAGATGCGCTTCAGTCAGTATGTTTCAGGGAAGGTAATTCCAGATTCCTCTAAGGAAGTTAAATGATGCAGTTTTAGGAAGAGAAAAAATAAATAATATGTCTTTTTTTAATGTGATAATTCTGTCCACGCCTTTAATGCTGTCCATAAAGACCCCAAATGTGCAGGATTAAACCAGCTCATGTTTTGGAGTGTCTTAACACAAAATACTTGTCTGTGTGGATCATTCAGGTGTGGAGGTCAGCTCGTTCTTAGCTGGGACTCACTGTCATTGTCCACACAGGCCACTGACCTCCCTACCCTCCAGAAAGGTCCCCTCTGCTTCTGGAGACCCAACTGCTAAATGGGAATTCAGCCATGGAGAGAAATGTGCCTTCCAGCAGCTCAAGGCCAGGAAGGCATAGCACACTGACCATGAAGACACACAAAATTTGCGAGAAGCATCTGCTGAACAAAGATTGATGTCTCAGACAGACAAAGCACAGAGGGGTGGGAAAGGTCAATGCTGGGTGTCAAGCAGACACCAGTGATTGCAGCAGTGGCTTGGATTCAAAGTACTTCAAACTGGAGCAAATCTTGGAAGTCCTGTGTTTGTTAAAACAGGGCTCAGGCGCTGGATTTCAGTGCCCATCCAGGTGTAAGGACTGAAAGCCTGCAGGTTTGTCTCTCTGTTACTTCACTTAGGCCAGGTTGGTTCTCCTCCCTCCTTAGAAGCACACGTGTGCTCAGGCCTTCACACCTGTGTCAGGTCACAATTAGACATTCTGTGAGCATCTATGGGTAAAATAGCTGTTGAAGTGACGTCTTTAAGCACTATATCTGTAATTTCATTGAATTCAGGTGTAAACAGGATAAACTGACTCAACAGCATATGAAACACCTTTCTCATCCTTCTCTAAAACTGGAAATTAGACCTAGTTGAAAACAAAGAGCTAAAATTGAGGACTCCAGTCCATTGTGTGTTTATTTTTCATTTTTGTGTATGTGCAAGCTCCTAGCAGACCTGAACTCAGAGTCCCTGAATGTAGGGCTTGTGCTGTGCATTTGACCTGGTTAAATCTATGGAATCTAAGAAAAGATGATATTTTGAAAAACAGCCAGTATGTGCATCCTTGTCTTGCTAGAAAAATTAAGGTTATGCTGTTGCCCCTACCTTTACATCTCTATTACCCCGTGTCAGCTGGGTCAAAACAGAAGCCTTCCTAAAAGTCCCATACAGGATTTTTAGATGTCCATGCCCAAGGTATGTAAATGCAGAGCACCTGTTTTATTAACAGCACCTCATATTCCAATACAATAATCCCAAAGAGCTGCATTTATACTGAAAAAGAAACCAAACAACTCAGACTTCAGCAGTACTTTAAATCCCCTACATTGCAAATGACCTCTTAAATTTCCACCAAGCAGCTGATCCTGCTCTGAGTGGGAGGTGAAGCTAGAGGATCTGTAGAGATCTTTTCCAAGCTAGATTTTTCTATGAGTCCAGAAAAAAACATATCAGGTAATAAAAAGGTTACTCGCAGAGGGATTCTGTCACCCTTTTGAATATGTCACATACAGCTGAGCTGTCTTTTGCTGACCTACTTTCCTTTGTCCCCATGAGCTGGAGTCAAGATCAGACACAGCCACAATAACTCATACTCTGTCAAGTGTTGGCTCTAATGACCATTCCAGAGCAATCATTAGGCTACACCCAGTACCACACAGTATAAAGGCACTTCTAAGATTCCTCTGTGCACGTTTCAAGTTCATACCCTTCTTCTAATGTTCTTCACAGATAAAAACAAATTCTCTAGCTGGCTCTGTGGTAGGGTCTGGAGAGTCTAAATTCTTCTGATTAGAAGTAAGGATCACGTCATCTCTCAAACATTTCTGCCTTACTGACTCCCCTCCCTTCCCAAAGAATCAAAATCCCTTTAACCCTCTGTAAATTGCATTGGCGGAGTGGGTGCAAGGGGTTTTGTTGCCATGTGAAGATAAAAATAACTTCCACCCACTCTTATATTTCCTAAGGTAAATTATGCATGTGTAATAGCAAGATATGTGATTACTGTCCCTAGATTTTTAATAGGAATAAGCAGCCAAAATATTATAGGTCTTAGATATGAGCACAAGAAGCAATCTCTCTTGTTTTGGACTGGCTCCAACTTTATTCAGTAAATTCCATTCCTGCAAGTGAAAAAAATATTAAGTCAGAAATGGGACTGATAAGTCTCCATTTCACAGATTTCTGGACTTTTTTTTTTTTCCTGTCTTCATGAAATAAAATTTAAATGAAAAAAGAACTTCCCTTCAAATCTTTTGCTTTCAGCATAGTTAACAAGGCCTGATTTTCCCACCAGAATATAGCAAGAAAAACCTACAATCAAAATTATGTCCTCTTAGCTTTCCATTTCTTATTGTCTCTTTTCTTTTTTTTTTTCCAAGAGATACAATTTTTTAAAAATCTAATCTTTCTGCATAACTCTGATTTTTGTTTCTTCTCTTTTTGAAGCATGCAATTAAGTTTGCTGAGCTGCAATGAATGCAGTTTAATTGAAGGAATCAGAAACAAGATGGAAAGTTGAAACATTTTATTTTAAGAATCTCAGGGTCGGTGGGAATATCTCTCATGAGTTTTGAACTCATGTAATTTTGCAGGGATTGAGAAAAAACAGGATTTGAACACGAGTAGCTAGACTTAAAATAAACCACCTTGCAGTTAAAGCCTAAGAAAACCAAGAATTCTCTTCCAAAAGCAAGAACAAATACACCGATTTCTAAGGGTATTAGAGATGATCCTTTCACAAGATTCAAAGTCTGGATCAGAGTTTATTCAAGCTGGGGGAGTTTAGATTCATAACTGAGAAAGACCAGGTATGATTCTGTCCTGGTTTCAGCTTGGGTAGAGTTAATTTCTTCCCAGTAGCTGTTACAATGTTGTGTTTCAGATTCGGAATGAGAATGGTGTTGATAACACACTGATGTTTTGATTTTTTGCTAAATTGTGTTTATCCTAAGTCAAGGATTTTTTTTTTTCCTTCTCTCTTGCTCTGATAGTGAGGAGGTACATGAAAGGAACTGGGAGGGAGCAGAGCTGGGACAGGTGACCTAGACTGACCCAAAGGATATTCCACACCACAGAACCCCATGCCCAGTACAGAAACTGGGGGGAGTTGCCCAGGAGGGGCTGATCTGGGTTTGGGAATGGGGGTCTGGCATTAGTCAGTGGGTAGAGAGAAATTGCATTGTGCATGATTTTTTTTCCTTTTTATTACAACTATTATTTACCGTTATTATTGCATTCCACTTTATTTTCAATTATTAAACTGTTTTTATCTCAACATACAAGTTCTCCTTCAATTCTCCTCCCCATTCCACTGCAGTGGGATGGAATGAGAGGGAGTTGAGTGAGAGGCTATGCGGTGTTTCATCACCATCTGGCTTAAAACAACAACAGATTCAAGGTAAACTAGACCCTTAGATTTTCCCATCAACTCCTTCCCAACCAATTAAACTTCCTTTATAGGTGAAGCAGTGTTTGTGGTGGTTAGTTGCTCTTAATTAAAGCTACATACCAAGTGCTAGAAGTCCCTAAGTTTAGAAAAAACAGACTAGACTTACTTCCAAACTAATGCTTTCTTTTTAGATTTGGGGTCTTAACACCACAAATATAAAAACAAGTGATTGAAACAGCTCCAAACTTGTTCCATGTGTAGATAAAATTGAAAAGTAAATTTGTTATGGAAAATTCAGCTTGTAGCTCTTGAGTTGAAAAGTTAGTGGAGAATTAACATTTTCTTATCATCCCTTAAGGCGTGTTTTGTCATGGGGCTGAGCAGGTGGTATAATGCCTCTCTCCTCAGTCTCTAACAGCATTTTGTTTCCAATAGGCACAGTGCCTTTGGAGGCAGAATGAGCACAACCATTGTTGAGAATAAGGCTGCAGAGCACACCAATACTGGATTGACTGTATGCAGGGAGAACAAAAGGGCTGTCAGTGTGTTTTACACCTGTCTAGGGGGTAAGTAACTGAATAAAACTTCTTTCATCCTCTTCCTTCCAAGTGTTTGCCCATGCAATCACTATATTACTATTGTTGTTATTTTCCTCTGCGGAATTTATCAAACTGAAAAAAAACCCTCTTTACAATCTTAAATATACCTATATTTTATGCTTCCCATTTTCTTTTGCCCCTCTCCCACCTCTTTTAGCACATCCGTATTTTCTGGGCTGTTTGGAGCTTTGACATTGTTCCTGCACCAGTGCCATCCCTTTTCTGTCCCCTCCCCACGCAGTTTCTCTTCAGTTCACTGGAGCCACTCCACAAATAGAAGGTTTTCCATGACAAATGGTCGCCAGCATCGACTGGATCAGAGGCTGCTCCAGGGCAGATGCAGGACTTGTCTCCAGTGCTGAGCTGAACCTTTGCTTCCCTGCCCACAGTCCTTGAACTCTTGCTCCAGCCTGGGACAAGAGCTGCTGTGGAATTCAGTCAGAAACTCTGGGCCAGGCTCTGTGTATCTCAGCTGCTTCCTTCCTGAGCAGTCAAACTGACAGCAACCCTCAAGCAGGCAGCGTTCTGCTAGCTACGTGAAGATTTTGTATTGGCAAGAGGCTGGGAGCCTGCAGACACTCTATTTTCATTCTAAGGCATACTTTATCAATTAATGTCTAAAAGCTTTAAGCATTTCTCACTTCTGGCAAGGCAATGGCTGAATTTACAGCCCTGAAGTAGCCAATATTTCCAACAGTTTCATCAGAGCTTTTGCTAATAGATGATGCCCAAAGAGAGGTATCCAAGCACACTTGCAAGAGATTTTCTTGGGAGTTTTTGAAATATGTTGAATGCAGATGAAAATAAATGATACCTTAATGAGTAGTCAGAATCAACAGTTGGCTATAGCTAATAATGAACAAACAAAATAGACGTTAAGAATATAAAATGTCAATCATTTTGACATTAAAGCAAATTTTGTATCAGTCAGTCACACCAGATGATAGCATGATTACAAGGGGAGAGAATTGCATTGCCTATTTCTGTCTGGATAAAAATAGGCAGATTAAATCTCTTAAGATTTGCCAGGGCAGAGATTGTCTGGTGTAAATGTACACATTGTGTCAACTACAATTGAGTTAAAGCAGCTGTAAATGCTGGGAGCAAGTTCTATGCTAATTCTCAAAAAAATTAAAAACTCTCAGAAACCTTTCTGAACTAGATATAGTTGGTTTTTTACCCAAGCATTGTGTAATTTTTAACTTTTGACACATCAAAAAATTTGTATCAAACACAAACAATAAAAAAATGCAGTCATTCTCTGAAGTAAGATGTTTCTATTACACTTCTATCCCTGGCATGTCAGCCATGAATTCAATGAATTACAGAAAAATGCTAATCTCTTCAACTATTAAGGATAAAAAAATCTTTTCATTGCAAATTCTTTCCAGCCACCTTGTCCAACTTTTCAGAAGTCATGTCAGTGTCATAGAACTCTTCATAATTCTTGAATGTTTCTGATCTACATAAAAACAAATTAAAACATACTTCAGAGAGATACAGATAGAAAAATTACAAAGGAAAATAAGTTACTCCTTTCCTGCATCTCAGGGAATCCTTTTCATTTCAGCAGAGCACAGTTTCTCCTCTTGAAACAAAGCTGGGGCTGTGTTCTCACAATCCACAGATCTTTACTGATCTACATACGGCAAAGGAGTCACAAAGCCAGGCATGTAACATTGGGCAGGGATGCACAAAAATTCAAACACCTAAAAATAATTTCCTGAGAAACACAAATCAGAAACAAAATTCAAAATGTTTGGTAGGGTATTTCTTCACTTTTCTGCTAAAATGTCTCATTTTATAGTAAGTTTGAAAGCAATCAGCTTCTTATAGCTTAATCACTTGGTGCAAAAATGAACCTCAGGGTATGCCAACAAATCATATGTGCAGTATTATTCAGTGCTCAGCCATGGATTATGGCAAAGAAGTCAGCAAGGTACATTCCAGATATACAGTAAAAGCCTATAATTTACAATTTAAGGCAGTTTATTTACAAGATAACTTAATGAATACACACTGTACTTTGTCCAACTTTTCTTTTACAAGGGAATCCTCTTTGGCAGAAAGCTTCTGACTGATAACAGTTCAGAAAACTTCCCAGAAAAGATAATATTGTAAAGTGTTGCTGTATTTTGACCATACTACTCAAGTGTTCAGCCAGAATTACAGTTTCTCCCCCTCCCAATAATGCAGCAGAAAAGGCAGCATCGCTACCATTAGTTTATGCAGCAGAGCTTGGTAACTCTGCTATCCTCATCCAGCAACATGGAGAAGCTTCTGGCTCAACCCAGGACAAGCACTGACAGGGCACAGAGTATCAGGAGATCCTGTCTTGAGTCCCCAAAAGTACCAAAAACGTGCGTGAATGAACAAAGATAAACACCTGCAGAATCTTTGAGATTCCCAAGTTTTCAGATGTGGTGAACACGCCTGACAATCTCCTACTCCTGGAAGAGTAGGAAACCGTGTTTCAACAGAGCAAGCAAGGCATACAACTAAGTAAGCCAATTAACAAATTTTATATTGCTGGAATATAGAAAAAAACCTTGGGCTGTAGGATCAGCTACGAAGAGCTGAGATGCTGAATGATCATGAGTTGCATCGGTACCGATGAGAGTTGTTTTATATACAAGATGCTTTTGTCCACCAGGGTTTTATTCAGAGAAGAAATAAAACTGAGATAAACAGTATTTCATCACTTTGTTTGTCAGCCTTGAGTCCATTACCACAGCAAATTGGAAGATGGAATGTCAAATAACACTAACAATAACTAGTGAAAAATGAGAGTGGAATTGCAGACAAATAATCTATGATCGTTGAAGATTTTTTTATGTATAAAAATCAGTCACTTAGATATGCCTCATTCCCTCTGTGGCTATTACAGGGGCCATAACTGTCAACCCTACCCTGGTTTTGTTACATTCACTCCCAAAGTCTGTTCCTGGATTAAACTGGCATTAGGTATCTGTTTGAGGGGACAGACAATACAGAGCCTTTGGATAGCAGAAGAAGAGCACATATTGACAGTATGGAGGTATTTACTAGCCAAAGCTGCAGTGGGGATCTTAAATGATGCTGCAGAATGAGAAAGACTCCACAGTTAAAAAACATTCACTTAAATGTCTACGCAAGAATAATGAACTTACCATCAGAAATCACAGACGAAGATTCAGCTGTAAGTACAGATGTCCCTCCAAGTTAAGAGGATGTACTGACCTATAAAGTTATAGTATTTTGCCAAGGGCCTTCAGAGTTTAAAAAGTATGCTCCAGTAAAGCAAATGCAGCAATAAAATCTCTTAAGTTACAACACAGGAAAGGAACATGAAAAAAAAGTCAGCACACTTCAAGGCACCAAGGTCACCAGAACTAGACTGCAGTCAGAGAAGAAATTAGAGGAACTAATATAAGGTGTAGGACAAAGGGTGAGGGTGACTTTTGTAAAAGTAACCTCTGCAGTATTACATACTACTCCTTCAGAGCAAAGGAGAGAGGGGATAGAATAGGGACTTCCCTGAATGACTGGAGAGCTAATATAAAGGAAAAAGAAGGAAGATATTCCTTCTGTGATGTGCAAATGTAATTTTGAGGTACAAAGACCCTATCCAGATGGGACAGAATTCATCCAAACAGTGGTTTTGTTGAAATAATAAACTCCTGAGAAAGAGCCCATGAGGCAACAGAACTACACAGAGGCAAAGAAAAGTGAAAACCTGAGGATCTGGCTGAAGAGAAAAACAAAAGGGATGACAGTGCTTGCGAATTAAATTAATTTACTCAGAGATTAATTCTGGGATTTAAGAGTATGAATAAAGGAACAAGAACAAAAACCTCATGAAGGAGGTCATTAAAGGTTTAATGCCCAAATGCAAAAAGTTTAGCAAAATAGAAAAGAAGGTCTGTAACACCTATCTAAAGAGAAATGGCAACAGAATGCCTGAAACAATAGTTAGAAAATCGTGCAGGCATGGATATAAAGTAGCCATGGATATAAAACATTTGCACGGTTTGTGAATGATTTGTAACACAGTCCCCTATGTGGAGGCCATTCCACTGAGCTGAAGGTGGGCAGCATATCACCACATGATCTGCTGTTCTCTGATTTTTTATTGAGGGGAAGATGGTATTGTTATACCACCACCTGTAATTGAGACATTTCCTTAACTTCACAAACCTGGGAAGTTTACAGTTCCCTCCAGAATCTTCTCTTCTGATGGCTAATGATGAATAATCTGCAGTCCATGGGAAATAACTCATTATTAACTAGAGGACAATTCCTCTAGTCTGTTCTCAGATACCACTTTTCACAGGAGCATTCTTGTCTCATGGGAGTCATACCAGCCTTTTGGGAGCAGAGAGGTCCTGGGAACTCAGATGAGGGCACTGCTCTTAGCCACCCATCTCCTTCCCTGACCGGCCAGGAGGTGATACCCAAAGGGCCTTGGGTGAAGAAGGGAGTGAAGCACAAGCCAGAAGAATTGTCTTGGCTGCAGGTGGCCTGAGCACCTCATCCTGGGGAACACGCATGGATCAGACACCACCTGTGCCAGCACAAGACATCTTTTGCCTTCAGACACCAGCAGGAAAGTGGGCAACATGGCCACCTTCAACAGAGCACAGACACAAGGACGGGCAGCCGAAGTTGATCTATGGGCTATAAGAGACAGAGGATTTCTTTTTCTCTCTGAAAGTGCTCAAAATTAAAGGAGAAGAAGGACAAAGAGGGTTGCACAAGCAGCATAATACCAGCTAATACACTTTTCAGTCTAAAATTTTATTGGAGATGTCTTTATTGAGACACTGAGATGTCACTGGTAGCCACTTTGCTGGGTAGTTGTCATGAGTTGAACAGCCCTGAAGGATTGATTTCAATGACCAGATGGAGAGGTGAAGTGGTGGATGTTGCAGAGACACAGCATCCCTAGATGCACATGTACCCCTGTGGATACAGCATGTAAGGTGTGCTCTCATTGCAGAATAGAAATATGAAAGCCTTGTAATGTCTTCTTCCCTGGTCTTGCAGAGCACAGCTGGCTTGCAGCTGGAAAAAGCTCCTTGTAACCTTGGCTGTCCAGGCTAAAAACACAGAGTTTCCTTTAGAGGCCTGTTCCTTTTCTATGTCTTTGTAGCCATCTCTTTAAGCAACACAAATGCAACAGGAACAGGGAAGATGCGGTTCCAAAACAGCAGGATATTTGTTTCTCTGTCTGACAGCCTGGAGTAGAAGCATGCCCCAGTTTGTTTTCCAGTTAAATCTTAGCAAGTTATTAGATGCTGACTTTTGCACTAAACTTCTCCGTCAATAACCTCAGCTAAGAACCCTGCCAAGAAAAAATGCTGTGAGGAAAAAACTAGAGAGGCACAGAGGACTCAGGGTGCACAGGAAATAGCTGAAATAAATGTATATTTACAAGAAGAGATAATTTTTACGTTCGTGCTGTCTCGTGAATGCCTCCAACAACCCAATTTTCCTATGATATCCCAGACTCTGGAGATATTTTAGGTTTCCAGAAACAAATTGCTTCTCCAAAGACCTTACAACACAAGTATTTTACACAGTGGATTATGAATCAAGCTAAGAGTTGAGTGAATGGCAAACTCCACAAATGCAGTGTATATGTACACATCCCAGAAAACAGAACCAACTACTCTGGAAAAAAAACATATTCTACTTAACATTTGTGGGTCAGTGTAACAAAGTATGAACTCATTACCAGACCGTGATCCTGCACTGGACCCTCCAATGTCTTTAATTCCTTGAAATAAGAAAACAAGAGCAGGAAGAGTTCTGCATAAATGCACAAGATTAACTACATGAAAGAAACATAACACTTTGTTGTATTAACCCTGTCTGTTATTAGAAATTACATTGATATTAGAAAGCATTTTAAATCTTCATCTTAGAGATAAACAAGAACCTTCATCGTGGCCCTTGCTAAATTTTACCTATTGCTGGTTACTCATTGCTTCACCATTGTGGTAACACCTGCAGAAATATTATGAAATATTACACGTAGAAGCATTTAAAGACATGGTACCTGTTTCCATAATATGTGTCAAATTGCTATCTTAGCAGTGTCCCACTGATTTACACTTCTTTTATAGAGTCCTTTCACCTCACCCCTGACTCAGGCTTCTAACTCTCTTGGTGTGTTTTCGTAAGTGGCAAAGTCTTCTTTTCCCACTGTCAGAATGTGGCTTTGAAGCATGCAGTGAAAGGTTTTGCAGCCTGTCTTAATCATAATTCATGAGTTTGTTGATAGTCTTTTCCACAGCTGATTTACCTCTTAATTGTTTTCATTTCTGTGGAACAGAAAGTTTTAACACATCAAGTATCTATTTTTGTCTATTGATCTTAGTTCTGTTATTTTGTTTGCAAATGTTATCAAGTAAAAATCATTTGTACCTAAGCAACCCTATCTTTCAGGTTTGTGATCTATTTCTCTTAATCTTTCAAAGAAGATGTTTCAGTTAGAGCTCCCCAAGCTTAGATGCTAAAAATAAAGAACTTCTATCTTCTTTCGGCATGAAAATTCAAACATATCTCACACAGTCTCCCACCCTACATGTTAGTGCAGCTTTTTCTTGCTGTAAAATGAGAGGTCAGTCATCCTGCTCTCTGTCTTGCCTTGGTGATCTGCTGCAGATACTGTCAAGCTGTGGCTGGTCTGGCAACTCATAAGTGAACTTCAGAAGAATTTCTCTCTTCTTTGCATAGTCCACTCACAGAAATCAAAGTGGGTTTTTTAAAAATTTTCAGTGACACAGGCCTTCCTATCAGGCTTTACAAAATTTCAATACTAATAAATTCTTACACAGAAATAATTTCAAATCCTTACTGCTTTTCACTCCATCTCCCAGTTATTGGCATAAAGCAAATCAAAGATCTTCTTTCCACGTCTCTTGATGCTTTGATTCATTTTATTCTCAAGACCATTTTATATTCTCCTGAGTTCTCATTTTAATCCATTTTGTTATTAATTTAACCTCCTCTGGTAACATCCTCCTTCTCCAGAAATCTGGCTGCTTTTCTGGTATTGAGAATTGAAACTTTATGATTCCCCTGTACCTTTAGTAAGAGAATCAGTTATCCATAGCAAAAAAAAATACCCTTCTTACCAAGTAAGCTGCTCATTTTCAGAATGCTTTCTTTACTTTGGTTTCCCTTCTTCAGGAGCCTCTTGAGCTCTATGGTTTTATCTCCATTCCCCAGTGTCCACACCCGTCATCACCAGCACATCCACTGCCTTCCAGAGCCAAAAGCCTTTCCAACTCTCGATTCCCATTTCCTATCATTATTCTGGGAAGTGCATAGCCCCTTTACTTGTTCCTTGAAAATATTTTCCCATCCTTTTTGGCACAGAACTGCTAACAGGACCATCTTTCCTCTTTAGCCTGCTGGAGATCTCCATTGAGACACTCAATTGCATTTCAGACTGGGCTGCCAGCCAGCCACAGGTCTGTCACCTCAGAAGTGTCTAGTTCAGACACTCAGCTGTGTCTTCAGCAACAGCTTCTGCTCTTTTCTTATCGGAGGCATGAAAATAGCAGGGCTACCTCAAATTGTGTTCTATTATTTTTCCTCTTTGCCAGGGTGAACCGAAGGAGCTATAAAGGAGAGTGTTACATGACATAACTTTATTGGCTGAGTTTTGATGCAAATTTCCTTAGACTTTTTCTGGAGCCGCATGAAAATAACAAATCCCTTCAGGAAATTTTTCAGGCACATAAATAACAGTCTTTAGGAGAGAAGTTCTTGGAGGCATCCCCTTTCTCTTTCTTAGAGACACTGGCTAAACAGACCAAAAGAAAGTGCCTCCATAACACATCAGTCACAAAGGGTGCTGGGCACTGGGAGATCTGGATATCTCTGTTTCACAGCCACTGTCACCTGCTCTCAGCCATGCTGCAGGTTTGGTTGACATACTGACACTTCAGCCTGGCTGACCAGTGTAAATGTCCTTATTTGAGATTTGTAGTTTCCGAACTCATGCATCCTCCATTTCCTTATTCAGCAGCTCTTTAGTCATTTGGTCATAGCACGTGATATCTGCATTTTTCATTGCAATTTTTTCATCCAGTATGGCCACAGACTTGTATTCTGGATAGAGACAATCTCTGCTGGCTTCAGGCAGGAAAAAAAACCAACGAAGCAAACCCAATTACAGACACAGTCACTGCTCCCTCTCAAGCCATTGTGTACAGAATAATACGTGGGTCACTTAAAGCAAAGTATACATGCTGTCATACAGTATTTTCTAAATAACACAAGCTTCCCAATTAGTCATTTGCTATTGCCACTGCCCTGCTCCACCAGTGTGTTGGCAGGAGGGGACTGTCCCCTCCGATGCAGATGATGACCTCTGTCTCCAAGGTCTCAGCCACACAGACTCACAGATGTGGCAAAGTGTCATCTGCCAGAATTCTAATCATGGGAAGAACAAGATGGAGGCAGTAAAAATACCTGCACAAGCCTGAAAAGATGAAGCATTTAAATTAGTTACCCCTCTCCCAGAAGAGGTGCCGGAGACTAAATTTATATTTTTTTATAAACAGAACTAACTAAAGCAAAGTACGTAATCCTATGCTGCACATCTCACTTATGCCTGAGGACTTATAAGTGGACATGGAATAAGAATAATAAGAGATTGGATCTTAAGGAGTACCAAGAATCCACAGTTTTCAACTAATAATTGACACCATTCCTCAAACAAAAAAAGACCAGGCCACTTATCTCTGGTTCCATTGGCTTAATCTGAAATTGCAAATACTGAGCTTACTGAAGAAATCAAGTGTAGCAGGTTGAACGCCTACTTTCAGTCACCACATTTGACAGCCCCACAAATCTGTGTAATAACATTTTGGCCATAAAATACACTGCACTATTTTAACACTCAACATGTTTATGCTTGAAGCTGCCCCTTGAATTCCCAGGGAGGCATTAGAAGAAAATTAAAAAGCACAGCCAAAAAATATAACCACAGCCAACCCCCACTCATAAAGTTTAATTGGAAAGCAGATATTAAGTATGTATCTTTATTACATTTTGAAACAATGAATAATATATATGTTGTTGGCTAAAGACTGAGCTCTGAAGAGTGAGTACATTGTTTTATTATTCAAACGCAAGTGAAAGTGCACTGTATTTTCAATTCATATGGGCATTACTTTCTGTGAAATAAATAAATAAATCCACCAGCCTCAGATGGTGATTTACATACTCAAGTACCTTTAATCACAATCCTAAAAGCAAGGGTGGGAAGAACAGTAGCCAAAGCTGTTGCCAGGACAACTTATCCCTGGATTTAGCATTATCATGAAGGGAAAACCTACACGGAATTTAATTAACCAATACCTCAAACTTGCAGCCTGCCAAGCACTGCCTACTCCCCTTTAAATCCAAATCCCTCAGGAATGACTGCACTGCTGGTGGCTGCACCCGCTCAACAGAGAAGCAGCATGGGATTTGTCCACAGGATTCCATGAGCCAACGTGAGCCTGCCCTGTGCCCTGGCTCACTGCAGGAGACACGAGCCAGCAGTCACACCAGACTGGCTGTCAGCCTGGAGCCAAGCCACAGAAATACACCCTAGAATCTAAGAATTATAGGATTGTCTATGCTGGGAAAGATCCTTAAGATTATCAAGTCGAACGGTTCACTCAGCACTGCCAAGTCAAGCACTAAACCATGTCCTTAAGTGCCACATCTACACGTCTTTTAAATAATTCCAGAGATGATGACTCCACCACTTCCCTGGGCAGCCTGTTCCAAAGTCTGACAATGCTTTTGGTGATTGAATTTTTCTTAATATCCAATCTAAATTCTATCTCCTTTTCTGATAAAAGAATATATTAACCTGAGTTTTTAATTTCAGTGATGTGAGCATGCTGCGCTTGGTGAGCTGAGTGAACGGGCTTGCATCAGTCACTCTCTGTAGTGTAGATTTAATCTTGGACATAGAATCATAGAACCATAGAATAATTTGTGATGAGCCTTAAAGATCATCTAGTTCCTCTCTGCCCTGTAATGGACAGGGACGCTTTCACTAGACCAAGTTGACCAAAACCTCTTCCAACCTAGCCTTGAAAACTCCCAGGATGGGGCAGCCACAGTGTGTCTGGCTTGTTCCAGTGCCTCACCCTCTCAGCAACAATGAGTTTAAGGACAAACCAATCTACCAGATACATTTGGTTCATGCAGTTGGTTGGATGGAAGACAAAGATGTGGCAACATAGACAGAACATCCATGCTGCAGCTGCTCCCTACTCCTTCAGACTTCTCTTACATCTTCATCCAGATGACAAAATTTCTCCCATCATTTGTGAGCAACTTTGCAGTCCTCCTCAAGACTTAGACTGTCTGATGTCCACAGTATCTTTGAGCAATCTTCTCCAGTTAACCCTACTTTGAGCTAGCAGGTAGCTGACCTCTGGGGTCATGGTTTTGTCACCACCAGAGCTGATGCTTCAAAGCAGTCGTTCTTTAATTTTTCCTCCCTGCTTAAAAATAATAATTACTAAGTGTTTGTTAATTGGAAATCAACACCATGATTAAAGTTTTAAACTGCGGTGGACAAGAAGCCAAGTTGTCTATGTTAAGGTTAAAAAGGGAGATTTAAGAAGGCAAGTATTAAAGCAGCATCCAAGAAAGTTTTGAATTTCAAAAATACCATCAAGCAATAAATCAATAAGTGGAGGAGAAATAACAGAGGTTTTCATGACTCATGCAAGAAAAGAATAAAAGGAACATCAGCAGGCTTTCAACACTTATCTTTCATTCTTTTCTGAGGTCTTCCATACAGCCATGTTTACATTGTATGTTTTTGTAGTCTCTCATTCCTCACTTTCCTTTCAAGAGAAGTTCAAGAGATGAAAGTATGAAACAGATACTCTGTATTACTTTATCATGTCAAAATAATAGTACTGGCACATCATCACTTCAAGTACTGTCTCATGATCAAAACGGATTTTTTTACAGGCCTGTATGATTAATGGTTTAATCTTTGCCACACTGTAACTGGAAAAGATAAGGACTGAAATCTTTTCACATTGTGCGTCAGGAAAGCTTTGGTCAAAAAACTTTTAATCATCATTCTTTGTACCAACAGAGAAGCCAAGGATATCCAAGTGGGATACAGATATAAAAGCTTACGTAATACAGGTATTATAAATACATCTTCCACAAAACTGCCATTCAACATTCAGGCAGCTTATGGGGAAGGATGAAGTGTTTGATTATAACAAAGTTTTTAGGCCCCTTCAGACTATACTGCAGCCCATGTTTTCAAAGTCCCTTTTCTCATGATGAGTGCTGACATTGACACATTTTCAAGTTTGGTGATCTAAGTAAAAGGCATGCATCTCCTTCTTCCAACATGCAAAAGTTTCTCCATCACTTTCAAGGAGAGGTGCACAGTGCCTCTACAGTGAGTTAAATTATGCTTGACTTCAAAAATGAAAAATCCAAGAGACATCAAGAGTGCACAGGTGTAGTTGCACTGTTTTAGAATCTTTCTGTTCTTTCTCAGAGAAAACAGAGATAAGCTGCATTCTTTTACTTTCTTAATCTCTGTGTTTGGCATTAGGTGTTATCTGGCTGTGACCAATGGTTTTAGGAGGTGGATTCTTTGCTGACCAATAGTTGCTAGGTTATTAATGGATATATAAAGAGGCTTCTTGTAAATAAAGTTCCCTTTTCGCCATCTTGGTTCATCTGCCTGAATTCTCTCAGCCAGCTTCTGCAATCCTCAGGAAATTTAAAGCCACACACAGATCCGTATCTCCCATATCTTTGGTTCCACTGCTCACAGATAAATGCAAAGATGTAGCTGTCAGGTGTTGTTTCCATCTTCACACCCTGCTGCAAGTGACCTTTGCAGTGTCCTCTCTGGAGAACACAGTCACAGCTCTCATGTGCCATGATGTATATGTTTACAACTTCATTGAAAGTCCACAGAGTTCTAGTGATTGATTGTGTGGTGCAGAGGATGGCGATCCACAGAGAGGTTGACCCCTTGTGTTTTTAAAATGCACTTCTCTGCCTAGGACATAGAAGAACACTCTCATGCAGCCTTGGCTCATATCCTCCATATTCTTATGCAGATTTTTAAGTCTACAAGTCCTACTCATCTCTGCTAAGGAATCCCAGATCATCAGGGATATTCAAAATAGTAAAGAAGGGTAAAATCATATCGGTATCTTAAGAGTTTATCATAATCAAAAGTATGGGAATGAATGCAAACAAAAGTCTTTGAGAGTCCCGGGGGATCACATGGGAGGTGTGAAAGTGCTCTTTGTGTCCATGAGGGAGATGGAGAAAGTGTGGAATTCATATGAGAAGAAGAGGTAAATGTATAATTCCTGCATTAGAATACTCAGTAAGAAGGGGAGAGACACCAGCCCAAGCTACAGGGAGGAAACATCCAGGGTATATTGGCACAGGCCCATTCTGGCAAGATTGGCTCACAGTGGATCAATTAGGAGGTGCAATGCCTCACTGTAACATGCCCTGTGCCAGTTCCTTCCTGCTTACAGAGCTGGCTGGCTCAGAACACAGGCAGAGGAAGGTGTGTTAGGGTGTTTGAATACATGAAGAGGTTTCAAATGTCAGATGATGCAGTACTCTGTCTTAATACCTCTACATGGATGTAATGATAGCTTTGACCTTAATTTCCTTTACCCTCACCTCAAAATCTCCTTTCATGTCACTTTTGTGGGACCATCCTTTCCTGCAGTCTTTCCCCATCTTGCTGTGTTTTCTGGAAGTGTTCTGTTTGAGAAGGGAATTGCTGATTGTACCTAGAAGGTAAAAATACAAAAGAATCCTGACCCTTTAAATCTCATTTTCCTGCTTGGATACAAAGTGAGGGAAAAAAACAAACATGGAGGTATTGCACAAAAGTGTGAGCAGCTTTTACGTTTGAACCTTGAGGCTATCAAGAAGCTGGTTCTGAGAGCAGCTGGCAAACGGGAGGGACAGGCACAGCAAATAGGCACAGCTGGCAGATAAAATCTTGCAGAAAATTTAGCCTCAATTTGGTACCTTTGTTTGCAAACACAGACTTACCTGGAATGAGAAAAGCAATCATACTGGCTGGCAGATGAGCATGAAGCGTCAAGGTGAAGCAGGGAGAAATGCAAGAGGTGTAACAAGCTTCATGTGGCTGTTTAACCCTGGGTTGGCTCCTCTGCTGGAATAAGTCAGCACTGATAAACTGAGTTACATCAACTGGGCATCTGGTCCAGCACAGTCCACTAATTTATATTTCTATAATTCTGCTTTTAGTCCAAAGTATCAATTATCTGCATACAAGAAAGGTAAACTGCAGCCTGAACAGGGGTAGAAATGGGGCAGGGGGAAGAAGTAATCAGGTGGTATAGGAGACAACCCTTCAAAAAGTGGACAAAGACAAGTAGGAAAATCGTCATTCACAGAAGGAAACCATCATGTAGTTTTTGCAGCATACATAGCTCAGAGAACTCATGATATCATATTCCGTTACTAGCCCAACTTGTTTTGCTCAAGTTTGGGAACAAGATATTTATTACTCAGATCAGCTTTACCACAAATTTACATTGAGCTCAGCGGATTAATCCCTGATTTATAACATCTTAAATAAGATTAAGAGCAGACTTTTGTTTTTCAATGTCTCAAGTGTAGCATCAGGCAAGACAAAGCTGAGACTCATAGCTGAGATTCACAGTTCCAGGAGCTTATGTGGTTTTTTTGGATTGTCATGCTCTGTTGTGAACAAGTCTCTTATGAAAGGTGAAGAAAGCCAAGAAAAGAGAATATAGAGAAGTCTTGACAGATCTGAATGCCTTTGTTCTGCCCACCTAGAGTTATTTAACATCTCAAAAGCTGGTCTACAAGCAAGACACATTTGGTAGAAAGGCAGAGTACTAAAGAGAATGAGATTTGTTGTACCTAATTTTGTACAGAATTAGCCTGTGAGAGTTCCCCCCTCAGGTAATGGTTGTATGTGTGCTTAGCAGGGAGGATGAGGAGCTCCCTCTCTGCCCTGTCTGAGACTCAAACTGATGCTGCAGTGAACTGGGGTAGCACCTGAGGTGAATGACCATTTTCACCCCCAGCCCTCCCTGCAGAGCCTTGTGAGTCAGGCAGAAACTCAGCAATCAATTTTCACATGCCATTTGCAGCATGGCCTCTTTGGGATATGAGGCAGCAGCATTTGGCTAAGGAAACACAAATACCTCAGGTGAAATAACTTCACAGAGCCTTAGCAAGGCACCAGGATTTTGAGGACTGAGAGTGTAACAGTTTTGTCTTGTACCATTTTGGAAAATCAATACTTGCATGATGGTTCTGTGCCCAAAATAAATATTGCAGAGTTTTTCTTTTTCTGTTTTGGGGTTTGTTTTTTTTCCACCCATGCCTGATCTCCACACTCACAACCCCTTCTGCAGTAAGTAGCTGCCAGGCTGGGAAGCACAAGGCAGGAACCTCAATATTTACAAACCTGTGGGTTGAACATCCATGCTAACAAATTTTCAGTCTGTGTTTGTTCCCTCTCTATCAATAACTTTTGTACTATTTGAGGAGCCAAATAGTACAGCACCAACTAATTTCATCAGGTTGAATTAATTTAGCTAATTTTGCTGTACCCACAGTATTTTCTGAGGACATTGAAGAGTCAAGAGTCTCCCTCCCTCAGATTAAAGGTTTGATTTCCAGTCCCCTCTGGTTCTCTGTGGTGCAGGTGGCAGTCGTATGATGGGCAATTACTGAGCACCTGCATCCGTCCTACATGGAGCAGAGTGCACAGAACATCAGGAAAAACAATTCAGGGAAGCCAAAGCTTAGTCCTCCATTTTGCTGTGCTCTCTAAGAAAACGAGTCTGTTACATAAATAATGAGCTCTTCAGAATAAGGAGATTTTTCTTTATGCGTGTTTGGATAGTTCCTAACAGCAGAATAAAGCCCTGGTCACCTCAGAAGCCTCTACGTGCCTCTATAATATAAATATATAATCATAAAGAATGAGTTGTCAGAGAAAGAGGTCATGGATCAGCAGAGTAAATCAAACCTTAACAGCCCATCAGGACCAGACTGCCTAGCAACAAAACAATTCATCATTAAGAAGCTTTTGTGCTTTATTATAAATTTAGATTTAAAAGAAATCTTGAAAACCCTGGGTCAAATTTTACTCTGTTACTTTGGTGCAAACCAGGAGCAATTTATTGAAGTCAATAGAGCTACTATAAATTGAAGAGAAAAAAATTACCTCCATATATTATGAAAAAACTTATTTATGTTCTAAGTCTAGGGAGTACATACTATAGTTTTAAATGTTTAGTGCTATAGAAATATGGCTATTTTTTCAAACAAATTATTGACTTGGATTTTTTTGTGTTATTTGTACTTCTTGTGCCATAGTCATTTAAAAAATATATAAAGCAAAATGTTTGAATCTCAAGTGATCTGAACGAGCTATAAATATCAGAAAGTTAAAAACAAATCAACAAAATCCTAGTGTTTAAATTAACATTAACTCAAATGCTATAAAGAAATAAATAGATATTCCAGATTAAAACTATTTCAACTTTAGGAAACGTCTTAACTGACAAGAATCCCTTTTCCTTCATATTTTTTTCTTCTTTTTCTCATACCCAGTAAGGGATCCATTTCATTTGTACTGCATATGACACCAATTGAACTGTTGGCCTCAAGTCTGGCTTGGTCCATGCAGGCATCTCTCATCTTCTGCACAATCCTTGAAAAGTAGTGGAGCAGATAAGTTAAATTCTTTTTTTAACTCTTAGTAATTTTCAAGTAGGTTGAATACTCAATTTCAGAAACCTGGTCACCCCATAAGACTGTCCCTTGTCAGGAGAGACACTATTGAATTTAGTCTTTTAAAACCATCAGAAGATCATGCCAGCTATGTATCTTTCAGACTTTTTTCATTTTTTCAGTATCATAGGGTGATTTATGAAGCATCCACCTCTTTCTTAATAGAACTTCGTTTATGGTTCTTGCAGATCTCAGAACCAGGGATATTTAATAACTTTCACATCCCAACCCTGTCTCTTACAGCTTTAGGCATTGCTGCATCTTGGCTGACAGTCTCAGGTGCAGTACTCACCTATTTCTATAGATTTTTCAGGAGGATTCAATATCAATTTTTTACTATACCTTCTGAATAATTTTCTGTAGGTTATGGCTTGGTCATCTGGAAGTGCTCAACCTCCCTCTTTCCCCCTCTTTCCTCCTCTGCAAAAATAACAATAAAATAAAATGGACTTGTCAAATGCAAATGGTTTTCACAGTACTAGCTCAGCCAAGAGGCATGAGATGGCCAGTTTCATCTTAGCCTTGATGATGTCATGTAAGCCAGTTTGATCAGAATATAAATTGTGCTTGTCTTTCCAATTCTAATTCCAAAGACCTAGTAAGTTCTTGAGTAATTTCAGAAAATAGACATCTGATTAGACAGATAGATTTTATAATGTGAGGCTGTTCCAAAATCCGACAGGTTGGGTGACATTAGTGCTTCGATTGCTAGATTTTTAATTGTAAACAGAAGGTCATCTGCATAGATTAATAATTTGTGGGTGTCTGGCTTGTCCTTTTATTTGCTTTTTGCATCCAGTAGTGTTTGTTAATGTTTCTAGTTATAAGACAAGTAATTGCATTTCTCTGTATACTGATAGCAGCAGGGGTTTTACTATCACAACAGATGGGGACGTGTACAGAGCTTTGATTAACACCCCAGATTTATTTTACAAACCCTATGTTTATGGAGCCTGTGGCACAGATAATTGAGAGAGATTGACTTTTTTTTTCTTTTCCTAATATTGTGTCGTTAAGAATCACCAGAAGTCAATATTACAGAAAACCTATACTGGCCTATGCTAAGATATTTTAAAGAATCTGAGTTACTTAGAACCTTTAAACTATTGAGCTTTAATGAAACTTTCTGAAACTAGGCATTCAACCTGCTTTAAAACCTGTAAGAGCTGATGAAAGAATTTAAGTTAAAAGTTACCTAAAAGTTCTGTGAGTTTTGAAAAGTATTCAAAAGACAACTGAAAATCAAATTAGGCAGCCAGAAACATTAAGTAAGCAAAGCAGAAAACCATGGGCACATGGAGGACAACTTAAATGGTGTTTAGGTATCTATCTCTGGAAAACTTCATCAAAATCTAAAGTACCAAGATGTTTCCTGGGACTTATATTTCACCAAGACAGAAAATCAGTACCTTCTTCTATCTTGCACAGCATCCCAACAGCACAGAAAGTCTTAGTCTTGTTGACACAGCCCATCACTCTGTAAGAGCCCTTGCAAAATCCACCCTCCCTCTTGATCTCAGTATGAAATCCGGTAACTTCAGCCACTTTCACTGAAAAATGTAACCAGAATAGAGAAAGGATTAGGGGAAGTAGTTTTTAGCATGCTACCCCAAAGTGTTTATTTGGATTATTACATTTTGAATCACATCTTCATCCTGAAGTCATTCAATTTCATATCTTGTACCTCTTTGTGAGTGTGTTCAATCAAGAGGTTTTCTACTACCTGTGAAGGGAAGAGGGAAGAGACATCCTAACCATATGCACGGAAAGGAGAGCAAAGAAAGGGGTAGAGAATGGGGTTGAGAGTGCTGATCATGGATCCGCTGAGCACGCAAAATCTTTGCTCTCTCCCTCTACTCCAATATTTTTCCTTGAAATGTCATCAAATAAATGCAGCATACCTTTTATTTTCTTAAATTCTTCTCTTCCAGACCGCCCAGATCACCTCTGAAATTAACAATAGGGAGAGAAAGTTGTCACAGGACTCCAAGTACAGAAGTCATTTCACAGGTGGTAACATCCATGTCAATACAAGCCAAAACCCATAGGAAAGAAAGAAGTAAAATAACTTGGAGATATTTCAAAGAAGAGGATAAGCTTGTTGAATCTACACCACTGTGCTTATTTTGGATAAATAAATAGTGTTAGCGCCAATGGTCCTTTTCCCTTGAGGGGTAACACCTGCAGCTGATTTATCTCTAAACATTTATGGCAGCCAGAACCATCCCAATTGCTAAAGCAGATCACATGTGAAAGCTTTGAATCAGAATACTTGCAAATTTGCACTTCTTGGAAAGGGGGAAGAAAAATATATTCCTATTTTACAGCACATTAAAGGGGATTCTCTTTGAGCTGCATGATTTAGGAAAAAAAAAATCAAACTCCTCTGCATATTTATACCTACATAAATAAAATCAAACAAAAGAGAGTTACCTTTCCCATCAGGTTACATTCTGAACCTCTGTTAAAAGTAATTCATGGCCACCATCAAGAGTCAGATATAATCACGACTCTGCCAGTTTGACCCTATATAATTCTTATCTTTCGTCAGCAGGTATAACCCATAGACAATTGTTACACATACAGATAATCAGGAGGAAAGATATCTGGCCAGAAAGAAGTCTGGGCAGAAATACGGCCTTAATCTTCTGGAGAAATATTGTTAGGGCCTCACAAATGGCACCAGAAATCAATATGTGGCAGAATGATTCAAGCCACAAAGCATTCCATTCAGGAGAACCCACAGACCTCTCTCTAAGGCAGATGCCTGCTGAGAACTGAGCTCCATCAGTGTCATCAGTCAGTGGGAGGAATGCTTGATTCAGTTGCCTAAATCCAGGCATCTAATGCCATCAGGATATGCCACTGGCCTCCAGCTGTTCTCCCAAAGTGTTCAGCTCTTCCTTAAATCTTCTGCCATAGCTGCCAGTCCTCTCCAACAGTGACAGCTCCCTCTTGGTGGGGTACTCTGTAAGCTCACAAATGACAGAGGTGACTGAGTTAGAGAAGCTGCACTCCACTGTAACTCTCCCCTGCCTGTGATGGAAGCTCAGGGACTGGCAGCACACGCAGACAGCTGCACATTGATGCTGGTCAGAGCCAGCAAGGCTTCATGGGGGGAGACCAAACCTGATATCCTCCCATGACAAGGTAGCTCACCCGGCTGATCAAGGGAACCCAGCTGATGTAATCTTTTTGGATTTCAGTAAAGCTTTCCATACCATCTCTCGCAGGATCCTCTGGACAAAATGTTGGATAAACACATCCTGAGATGGGTGAGCAGCTGGTGAGATGGGTGCACACAAAGGGTTACAGTGAATGGGGTGACATCAGACTGGGGACCTGTCACTAGTGAGGTTCCATGGGCTCCATCCTCAGCCTTGTGCTCTTCAACATCTCCATTAACAACCTGGACACAGGACTGGGAGGGATACTGAGCATGTTCACAGATGATACAAAACTGGGAGGAGCTGTTGACTCCCTCGAGGGCACGGAGGCCCTGCAGAGAGACCCTGACAAATCAGGGGTCTGGGCAATCACCAAACGTGTGAAGTTCAACAGGGAAAGTCCCAGATTCTGCACCTGGGATGAGGCAAGCCTGGATGTACAGACTGGGGAATGAGAGGCTGGAGAGCAGTGCCATGGAAAGGGACCTGGGAATCCTGGTCTGTGGAAAGTTGAACACGAGTCAGCAGTGCCCTGGAGCCAGGAGGGACAACCCTGTCCTGGGGACATCAGGCACAGCATGGCCAGCTGGACAGGGGAGGGGATTGTCCTGCTCTGCTCTGGGCTGGGGTGGCCTCACCTCAAGTGCTGGGGACAGGTTTGGGTGACACAATATAAGCAAGATATTAAGTTATTGGAAAGTGTCCAAAGGAGGGCAACAAAGATGGTGAGGGCCTTGAGGGGAAGCCACATGAGGAGTAGCTGAGGTCACTTGGTCTGTTCAGCCTTGAGAAGAGGACACTGACAGGAGACCTTATCACAGTTACAACTTCCTCATGAGGGGAAGAGGAGAAGCAGACACTGATCTCTTCTCTCTGGTGACCAGTGACAGGACCCAAGGAATGGCCTGAAGTTCTGTCGGGGGAGGTTTAGGTTGGATATTGTATATTATATATTATACAGTGTATATTTTTTATATATAGATTATATTATATATAATATATTATATATTATATATTATATATTATATATTAATTATATATTATATATTATATATTATATATATTACATATTACATATAGAAAAACGTTTTTCACCCAGAGTGGGCTTAAACACTGGAACAGTCTCCCCAGGGAAGTGGTCACAGCACCAAGCCTGACAGAGTTCAAGAAGCATTTGGACAATGCTCTCAGGCACATGATGTCACTCTTGGGGATGGTCCTGTGCAGGAACAGGAATTGTACTCAGTAATCATTGTGGGTTCTTTCTAACCCAGCAGGTTCTGTGATTCTGTTATTCTGTGATCAACATTTAGGTGCCCTTGACTCTGTGTCTACAGGTCTGCTTTATACCCTAAGAACAGGGAAAACCTTAGACTCTGTGTGGCAGAAGTGCTGTGTAGAAGTTGTCTCACTAGGTACCAGAAGTAGCATGCCCTGGTTTGATGGAGTTTGCTCTACCCTGAATAGCCCAGCTTACAAATGATTGCTGTTATCCTGGCTGGAATTTACAGCTATTTATGGCTTTACTGGGTTTTTTGTGGCTTAGGCACCTCTGTGCAACCATCTATCCTGCCTTAACAGGATGAGTCCCCTGGGCCCAGGCCTGTGCTTTGATTCCATGAAGAAGTGCCCTGTAAGAACTTGACGGTGATCAATTACAAAGTGGTAGCTAAAAGGAGAATTTCAAGAGATGCACCAATCTACCCAGTGATTCAGTGTTGGAGTTCATGGTTGTCATGCACCACACAGTGGTACTTTTCTGTTTTCTTTACAGAATCCTTTAACCTGGGCGCACATCCCCTGTAGAGCTCCCTGATTCCAGCTTCCTTAAGATCATTCCCTCTCATCTCCTCTGCTATTGTGTTTTCACTGCTTGTATTTCTTTTCCATGGCACTTCCTTTCTACAGAAAATCTGAAGGGAAGCAGAAACTCTGAAGCACATTAGCTTTGGCTCATTTGAATTCTCTCACCTCTGCTCCTTACCCTCCTATGGATGCAGATCTTGTGCCAAGGGAAGGAGAAGGAGAAGAGTGGGAGGAAGAGCTATTAGCACACATGATATGCTCCAAAGCACCATGTTATGTTGGCTGAGCAGGCTGGAGCCAAGATGAATGTATTGTTGCATGTCATGGACAGTTAAGAATCTTGTCTAACTTCTGAAAAAGCCTGATTCTGTTTGATTTCCACAGCAGCGTTGTGTGACCTGCAGAATAATTCAAGCTCAGACAAGATACTGAATCAGAGTAACATTTCTAGCTATCCTGCTCCTTTACGGAAAACTGGGCTCACAGTGAGTTGAAATCCAGATCCTGCAAAAACCAAGATATTTTGAAAATTATTTTTAAAATTATTCTTCTAGCTTGAAAACTTGGCAGCTGAAAGATCATGAAAACCCAGAATTTTATAACAATTCTGCACAATGCAATGGAAAATGGAGGGCTAGTCAAAAACTGGTCAGCAGGAAAAACTCATAAATGCCTTTTTGGGCTTCATTGCAAAATGTTTGTTTGTTAGCAAAGAAATAGAACAAGAGGGAAGGCAAGACATGAAGTGCAGGGTTCAGACATTTACAGAGGTGTAATTTAGATTCCCCTGGCCTTCAGTTGCTGCTACAGAAAGCTACCTCTGATATAACTCATGGCTTCTCTGTGTGTCCTGTGCAGATTTCTAGAATTTTTTAGGGAACAGTACCACAGACTTTGGTGTGATAGAACTCAGGAGGTAGTCAGTACCAATGATATGCTCAAATACTGCTTACTTCAAAAGTCACATTTTAGGAACAATAGAAAGAACGAAAGAAGATAAGAGACTCTGAAAGCCAGAAAAATCTCACACTTTTCTGCATTTGGGCATCACCCATTATCATCTTTTGAAAAATATCTGAAGACTATCTGTCTAAACTTAGTTTGAGATCTCAGTCCAATGAAATGAAGTGTTGCTTTCTTCATAGACCAGGCCAGCTAGCGAAAGTCCAAGTTTTTAGACTACTTTCAGCAATGCACTTTATCCTTACCCAGGGATGAAAGCTTAACTACCATTGTCTTCAGTCTTCACAGAAAACACCAGCAAAATCACACCATGGTGCCAGCAGTAAAGAATTATGCCACATTAAAATGGACAGAGACCTTGAGCTGAGTAGTGAAGAGATCTCGGGTGGTCATAATTTCAGGTTTCTCTCCATCAGGACTGCAATTCAATGTGTTTTAGTGACTTGTAATTGGTGTGGCAGTTACAGGCTATATTGAGCTAAAACTTTAAAGAAATTTTGTCACATACCTGGAAGCTCACAGGTCTTCTGCATAACACAAGCTCATATTGATTAGGTTTTTTACAGCCCACAAGTTTTCTTACATCCTCAGTGTATCCATGTCAAATGCAGATCTAGAAGAGCTTCATTAATGTTAGATCATATTACTGGCAATGACCATTTGTCAGATGTTAGAGCCAGAGCTACAGTGGTCTTGTTTGAACAGAATCACATATTACCCCAAAATTAGACTTCTTTGGTCTATTAAAGTAAGGGTGACATTTATTTGTTTATATGTGAATGCTGAAAAATCTCTGATTGAGTTGGTGATTAATCATGTGATAATACAAAAATAATTTTGACCTACACTTGGTATTAAAAATTTTGATGTTTTAACTGTATGAAAGATTAAAATGCAAATATTAGTTTAGAACAGTAAATTAACATTCTGATAAAGATGGATAATGCACAAGCAACTGCCTTTCAAATGTTTCATTTCAATGAATTCCAGATTGATAAGTATTTAAAACAAATACACAATAAGTCAGTGGAAAATTAAAGAGTCTTTTTCTCTCCTGTGAAGCTATTTCTGTTTTCTCCTTCATGGCCATATTGAAAAGAGAATCATAGAAGTTTACCTATTGCTTTTATTCCTGGTCTGCCAGAGGAACATAGAAATAGACATTACAGGGGAGAATCATCACACATTCTTGTAATTCTCCACAGATGCATAAATTCTAGCACAGTGACAACTAAAATAAAAATTACCTCTAAAAATAATCTTGATGTGTGCATATTTGGGTGGGTGTGTTTTGCTGCATTAAACTCTTGGAGAGTTTATGTTTACATTTGTCTCTTATTTCCATATCAAACAGCTCCACCAAATACTGAGAAACATTAGAATACCAAATAAAATTTTTTATACATCCTTAGGAAGCCATAATACCCTCTTGCTCAGGAAAAAAAAATACAGCTAAGAATGCTCTCATACATTTTTTTCTGGTAGTTCAGGCAATGGGGAGACTAAAAAATTTGCAATCAGATTTATGTAATTAAAAAATATCATTAAGATCAAAGCTGTCAATTGCAACCTTAAATATCCCAACATCTCCCAAGCTGCCTAGACCTCAAAGAGCACTCTTTAAGGGTCAACTCTTTTTCTAATTAATTCAAAAAAATCCCCAATGCTTCAAGGAGACAGACTCTGTCTCTGCAAACATGGGTGCTCTACTTGTTTAGTTATCACTTCAGGTCACTGTTTAGCTTCTTACCCCCACCCAAGAGAAAAGACTGAACTTTTTTGTCCTGTGAAAACACCTCATAGTTCCTGCTGAGTCCTCTGACGTATTCCTGGACCTGCTCACCACATTTTAAGTCCACCTTTCTTTTCAGAAATCAGTCCTTCTTTGTGTGCAGGGTTGGAGTAGATGATCCCCTGGGGTCTCTCACAATCAAAATTTCTCTATGATTTTATGATTTTTTGGGGATGCTTGCATGTCTCTCACAAAATACATCCTTTTGTCAGCTGATTGAAAACTTTGAAAATTTTACTGAAAACAAGACAAAAGCATGATAGTGTAGATGCCTTACTTGTGTATTTTCATAGCATATATATTTGAATTCCTTTAGAACATTAACAATTCCAGATTCCCTATCATGCAATACTTTTGGGGCCATAATTATTACAACTGTGTAATCTTCTTTTACACCTTTAAATCACCCAAATATACTGACTCTCTGAATGAGCACCATAATTCTGGAATTTCTCTGTTTTAGAGTACAGAAACATTTGTGTCAAGGCAGCAAAATCCTAAGAGCTTTATCTCAAAGATGAGCATCAAAAACTATCTGATGTTTATGTCATACTCCTGTTGCCTAATACACAAATATCTGCAGGTCTTTCTCCTGTGATAAGGGACCTGATATGCCTATCTGCTTCTGAGAAAGATGAAACTGTGTCTGTAGAGTACAGTAGCTGGAGGCTAAAACCTCCTGAACAGTGCTCCAGAACTTCTGTCCATGCAAACAAGTCCCATTCGTGTGGGTCTGAGTTCCAGATCAGGACACTTAAATGTAGGTGCCTACATATGATTGTCCAGTCTCCATGTCTAATCAATTCAGAGCTAAACTGAAATCTAACCCCCTAAAAACAGGTATCTGATGCAATTTTTAGTGCTCAAGAGTAGCCAAGACCTACAGGTGAGATGGGCAGACAGAGCACAGAGTCTGTGGGAGACCTGTGGCTTCTGGCAGGTGAAATCCCTTCCTTTATCTCCAACTACAGGAAATCTCTATTGTTAGGAAAGTTATTTGAGCCATTAGGTATTCCAGTCAATGGTGCCTCTGGAGTGATTTTTTTCACTCTAATGAGGCACATGTTGGTGTGAGCACCTGTGGGATTCCACCAGCCAGACTCCCCACATCTCCACTGACCACAACAAGAGCTCAGACAGCATGCACACAAAACTAAATTAAACCCTTCAGATACCCAAATGTAGGTGTCTTAATGTGCGTTGGATCCCACACTTAATGTAATTCCCCCAGTGAGACAGTGTCTGTCATCTTCCCAAAACTTATGTCACAGCTGTCCTTAAAAAGTAGCTCAATGAGCATCCTAGTGTTCCTTGTGGGAATTGTAATTATGTTGATAAGACAAGTTAAAGAATTAGCTGTAATTTCAGCTTGCTCCAGAACCCTTTCAAACCTATGAGAGTCCTGTGAACCTCAGTTCAAGAATCAAGAGCTACAAGGTCACTTCTTTTTAGAGGCCTGTGGATGGGTATTAGAAGACATAATTAGTTGCAATTAAAGTGTAATGAGTATGGGAGGGAGAAAGAATCCTGCCTAAAAACTTGTGTGAGCTCTTAGTACTTCATAAGGGCATCTGTAAAAATATCACAACTCTTCTGATCTGAGTGGATAGAAAAATGGAGGAAGCTGTGTCTCATTATTTCTTTCTCTCATATGCTTAACAATAATTATATCCTTCAGTCTAACCTTGCTCTAGTCATGGTTGTCCAACTCTTCTAGAAATAACAAAGATAACAACTGATCAGCATTAATTTTATTCTGGCAATATCTTAAAAATAATATAAAACATAAACCTTTTCCTGCCCTCTTTTTTTTTTAATGCCTGTGGTTAAAATGAGTTTCAGTAGTACTCTAACTGATGGTCATGCATAAAATCAAAGTAGAAATTATTGGTACAATAATCTTAAAATTCAGTTCTCATTTCTTGACCACAAATAAGACAATTCTTTTCTTCCCTCTCCCATATTCTGCTCTGTAACCCTGTCCCATCAGCTGCAGAGACTAAAAGAAGTAACCATGGTCCCTTTTTAAAATCCTGTAATGTTTCATTTGCTCATCTAAGAAATCCCTAAAGCTAGACAACCCCTAAAGCTGACTAAAAATCTAACTGTAGCCCAACTTCTGCTCCTGGAAATCCCAGCAAAGGAAACCAGACCTGAGACAAAAGGAAAAAAACACCCATACAATTCAAACCTTTGTTTTACATTAGTGGCTTGCACACGGTGTAAAGATTCTTACATCTCTGTTATTATCTCAACCTTAAACCAACCCATAGCACTGTCACAGATGACTGTTAAAGGTGACACCATTAAAAACTGACTGTCAAGCCCTGAAGATAAAGGAATAGAACAATATTCTGCCTTATGTAAAAGCAGAACTGTTTTTATTTTCTTCTATGTACAGTCCACTATACATTTTTAAAATATTTTCATGCTCATTTGTTTCATACTAACCCTAGCCCTAATTTTAACTCTGTTCACTGCTTATTTTCCAGCCTTACCATCAAGTTAGAGAAAAAATATCGAGCCACCTGGCTCGTATACTTGTTCTATTTCTCTAGTCTAGAAACAGTACCACAAAATTTGTAACTCTTCCTCATTTTCTGGTCTCTTATCTCTATATTTTGTAAGAATTAAAATGATAACTGTGATGTGGGTTGTTCCTGGTCAGATGCCAGGCCCCCATCAAGGCCTCTCTGTCACTCCCCTCTGCAGCTGGACAGGAGAGAGAAAATATAACAAAGGGTTCAGGGGTTGAGACAAGGACCAGGAGAGATCACTCAGCAAATACAGTCATGTGCAAAACAGGCTCAAAATTAGAGTTATTAATTGAATTTATTGCTTACAAAATCAGAGGAAGATAATGAGAAGTAAAATAAAACACCTTTCCCCCAACCCTTTCCCTCCTTCCCAGCTCTACCTCCTGCCCCAGCAGGGAGGCAGGGAGTGAGGGTCATGGTCAGTTCATCACACATTGTTCCTCCCACTGCTCAGGGAGAGGAGTCATCTCTCTGCTCCACCATGGGGTCTATCCCACGAGAAATAGTTCTCCACAAACTTCTCCAACCTGAGTCCATCTCACGAGCAAAGCTCTCTCTGAACTGCTGCAATGTGAGTCCATCTCATGGGCAGCCGTCCTCCCCAGACTGCTGCTGTGAGGGTCACTCTTCCATGGGGTGCAGTCCCTCAAGGACAGGCAGCTCCAGCGTGGGTCCCATGGGGACACAGGTCCCACCAGGAAACTGCTCCAGCCTGGGCTCCTCTGTCCATGTGTCTGCAGCTCCCTGCCAACACAGGCTTCCCAGGGGGTCACAGCCTCTTTTGGACATCCCCTGCTCTGGTGTGGGTCTCCTCCATGGGCTGCAGGTGGATCTCTGCATCCCCAGGGATCTCCTTGGGCAGCAGAGCGCAGCAGGCTCACCATGGCCCTCACCATGGGCTGCTGAGGAAACTCAGCTCTGGTCTGGGAGCATCTCCTCCCCCTCCCTCTGCACTGACCTTGGTGTCTGCGGAGCTGCTCCTCTCACATGTTCCCACCCTGCTCTTCCCCAGTCACAATTATATCTGAGTGATATATTTTCTTTTTTTAGTTTCTTCTTAAGTATGTTATGACAGAGGTGTTTCTATCATTTCTACCTGGCCCAGCCTTGGCTAGCAGCACGTCCCTGTTGGAGCCATCAGGGACTGCCTCTGCCAGACATGGAGGAATCTTCTGGCAGCTTCTCACAGAAGCCACCCCTGTAGCCCCTCACTACCAAAACCTGACCACAAAACCCCAATACAGCTGGCGAAGCTAATTTTAAATTATTTTACATGGAAGGTCTGAAATCAGTACAGTAACGATCTACTCTGCGGTCACAAGACATAAATTGAAATAATAATATAAAGAAGTAGCTCTTTCGAAAGCACCATTTGTAATATACAGCCATACTTTTAGTATTTACCTCCCTCATTCCCACTACTCTAACCCTAATCCTACTGTGCTTCTCAGTCACAGCTAAAGGAACCAAAAATAAGCCATTTTCTTAAAAAGACACAAGCATTAGTATTACTTTTCTTGTACAATGTATAACCATATTATATCATTTATCCTATTCCTAATTCAAAAAGCCACCTGTTAAAATAATTTCATGAATCCCAAGTTGCCAAAAAACCCAGACATCTCCCTAACCTATGTTTTATTAACAACTTGCATTCAACTTAACTCCTGGGTAATACTCAGGAGTACTAATCCTGTAGCATTACTACACAATATTATTGGCATTTCCTCCAATCCAGTACTAATCCTTCCTGTTAAAACATTGCCCCTCATCAACCCTTAAGCTCTGGTATTTTAAAAGCTGCACTGTCCCCATGGAGTAATTAAACAAAATAAAGGAATATCAGTGCCAGTGTTCTTTCCAAGACACTCACCTTTCTGGATTATACCAAACACACCACCACCACAGATAAGTTTAAACTCTTTCTTTTCCCAAATCTGACTCCAACCAAACCTTCATCCGTCTTATGATCTCCAGACTGCACTAAAGCCTGTTCCAGAAGGGAATGGAAATGCTTGGCCATTAGGCTATATCATCAATCATTTCAGGGTGAGGGTCTACTTTTAATACAAGATCTTTCTTTCTCTCTTAAAAATGCTGCTATCTTCTCTGTTTGGAAACTTTCCACAGAATCTTGCATGATCCCATCACAACAACCAACATCAGCACATTTTATTTTTCATGCTGCACAAAATGTAATGACAAATTTGTCCCTTCTCTCTCATGAACTTAAATTTACAAGTTTTGAAGCATCAAGTACCACCAGAGACTGTGAAAGGGAAATAGGCAATTAACACCAGCTGCCCCCAGGACTTATTTTGTCATACCATCTAGTTCAAAATACTGACCATTCTGGAGCACCTCACCCCAGATCCTTCCCTTCAATGCACTGCCAATCATAACTTTGATTCTTGCTGTTTATAAAATTCTTCAGATTCTCAGCTTTCCTCCCTACTCTCTCCAAGAAATAAGTGTGATCACTTTCCTTTCCTTGGTACTCTAATATTTAAATATTTTTTCTTCTTCTCCTTCAGAAGCTCTAACTTAATGCAAAAAATAAACCTCTTTTTTTGAGAAAATAAAATCTGTGGACCTCAGGAAATAAAAAACTTTAAAATAGGTGATTCTTACGAACATCAGCATTTACTATGTCCTTAAAGGTTTGTCATTAGACTGTGTCTAAAATTTTTCCCTCTTTAATAATAATAATAATAATAATAATAATAATAATAATAATAATAATAATAAATTCAGTGTACTCCAAAATGGAATGATGAGAATGTAGAGTACAGGCAATGAGGAGTCTGGAGAGAGTTGAGATATGTGTCACTTGTTGCTTCGACCACAGACCAGTCAAAGAAAGGAGGAGATGAGAGGACGCAGAGGTTGGATCACTTCTAATGTTTTTAAGATAGATTGTTGTGGAATGTTTTTTAGAGCTGTTGTGGAATGATATGTGATAGGACATTGCTCGGGGTTAGAGACAGGGTTTGGAAAGGAAGAAGGACTGAATATTAGGAAAAAAAAATACATTATGGGTCACTCCTTCAGATTTTAGCTGGATACCTCCTGTCAGCTTCAGTCAGCAGTTAGCAGCCAAGGCTTGGTACATTTTAGGAAAATGGTATAAGGGCAAACAAATCAACTCATGTGTCCATACACCCAGAAACCCCATACTTAAGACATCATATGGGGGCATGTGACTAGATAGACATAAAACTGAAAAAGAGAGATAAATAATATCAGCTATGATGCATTGCATAGAAATTGTCATAGATACCAACTATGTTTAAAATTATTGAAGCAATTATGATGATGAAACCCAAGCCATCTTCCCATTCCCACTTTTTTTTTCTTTTACTCCCTTTCCTTTGACTGGAATGGACTATGCATGGGGTGGGGTTGTGTTTAAGACTCACTGTGAAAGGGGCTGGAATTTTTTGAGTATCAAGAGACATAAATATTAATGTCATGATTCCTTCAGGAGTACAGGTAAAATTGACAGATGCTCAGGATTTATTCTGCATTTGCTAGGAAGAGGCTGATTAGAAGTATATCTATAAAGGATTTTTACTAAGGCTGCCAGTTTTGGAAAAGCTCCCAAACTAATCCAGCATAGGTAGATATGCTCCAAAAATTCTGTGACCGGACAAACCCTCAAACCATGTTGCCTGGCAGGCCATTAGTCATGCACATCCAATAAAGGTTTTCCATGGTCTCAGAATTGAGGCGTCATTAGTGTGTAAGTTTCAAGATTGCAAATGTATTCTTGTTGCAAGAAATTATCTATTTCCCCAGACTTGCTGGCAGGATTAGACTGACTTTAGCACCATATATATGTTTTAAAAATCCACTGCAAAATATTCAGGAAGAATGCTCCACAGAGAACATTGCATAGGAGATTTTTCTTAAACATATGGCAGAAAGCATATTAGCATGAATAACTTCTATGACATTTCCCCCTCCTCCCATCCTTGAAGTTTCTGTGAGGCAAATACAAAGCGTGAGTGAAGATGTGGAAGAGATGAAAGAAGTAGGAGATGCAAATCAGGGTTGGAATTTGAAATCCAAGGGTTCCTGAGGACCAGGTTTTTTCTTAAAAAGATGGTTACTTTTCAGCAGCTCTTGCAATAAACATTCTTGAAATTTAGAAAATCCTAAGTCAACTAATGAACCAATGAAGGGATTTTTGGATGTATTTGCACATCTGTGTTATAATGCCACTAATAAAATTCTTGTGACTGGGGTATTTAACTTTCCTATCTCTGCCACAGAACTACTTTGGAAGGTTATATAATTGCAAATTGCCTCAGCTACCCATATGCAAAATTAGAATAATAGTGTGTCCTTTCTGTTATCTGTTCAAGTTGTGAGAAATCTGGGGACGAAAATCAGTCTATCAATGCCTGAGGCTACCCCAGATATCTGTGTCCACTGCTAACAGTAAAATGCTCCAGACCTATGCAATGTTGGAACATCTGAGCACAGAGTGTAAGAAGCGTAAGAAACCATTTTTATTCTCTCTTACTCTAGCCTTTGTGATCCTCCTGGGAGGCCAAATAAGCATATAAACATAATTATCAGAAGTGATTTTATTTTTTAAAAAAGGAGAGAGCAGATATCCTGCCCCTCCTCTTTCTCTAGTATCAGCAATGCAATGATCCTGATCTCCAAACACATCATTACATCCATGCACTGATCCACATGTCATTTTATACAACTGTGAATATATATTACAGAAAGCATGATAGGGAAAAGTAGCAAGATTTCCTGCACCAAAACCTTGATAACTGAGTTCCAGAAAAAGAGCAATCAGAATCCCAAGAGATTTCATCAGCTTTGTTTTTTTTCCTGATTGAGACCTCAGCTGCACCAGTCAGTACTTTTACTGTCCTGCCTCACTGTCCTCACCCTTCTTTGCCCAAGATAAGAACTCTGTGTGATGCCCCAAATCCATTCTGACTGCATGTGCTCCTGCAGTTTGGAGATTAGAGCAGTCTAAATGGGAGTGAGCAGCTCAAATTTTGTGTCAGATTGATTATAAGTTGTGATTTCATAGAAAAAAAAGGAAAGATGATTTTTTAGACAAAAGGCAAGCAGCCAATCACATGTCAGGTAGGTTGCACAAGATTTCAAGTCTTCACTAAAAAATGTGCTATGAATGAAAACCTTCTAGTTGGTGAAATTGTCAGGAAAACAAACAATAATAATCAAGGATTATAGACTACTTTTTTCAACATTATCACATTCGGGGAGGCAAATGAAACAACTGAAGCTGTTGTTTAACCACTCTGTTCTGCTTCTCAGTCATGCTATTTGCATGTTGCTCCATGGGAGTTTACCGACTCAGAGAGCCACTGAGATTTATAATTTGGGCTTTTATAACCAGAACAAAGTTGATCTCATTGAAGATGACAGTGGAGAATCTAAGCAGATCCTAAGAGGAATTTCAGATGACAAAAAAGTCAAGTGGCATTCAGCTTAAAAAAGTAAATGGTCTTCTAGGCTGAGGTCTCAATACAACAACAAGTCAAATTATCATCTCACCAAGGCCCAGAGAAACTAACATTTTCGGGTATCATCATGTAGACTGAATGGTTCAATCCAGGTAGGCAAGAGAAAATGCTGCAGGCACAGCAGAACCTTCTTGATCACTTGTGGAAGGTCCTAGGTGCCGTGGTGAGAACCTGGCACAGATTTCAGCATGTTATCCCTGATCAGAGACATCCCAGGGATAGGCACTGTCCTGCAGGTGATGAGTGGAGAAACATGACCAAAAAAATTGCAGAAGGTTGGATTTTCCAGTTTTAAATGATTTTGTAGCTCTTCTGTGCACCAGGCTCCTCCCCTGCATTGGTGTTTGGATCCAGCCTAGCCATTAAGTTCATCATTTGGGTTCATCAAGAAATTTGTGGGATTTTGTATTTCCTACCATGCTGACACTTACTGAGCTATTTATCTTTAGTTTCTGTTCTACTGACAGCACCAACTGTATACTTTTCATAAATACTGTTATTTAGGTTTCAAGGTTATTTAAGCTATTTATGCTATTTAGGTTTTAAGATCATTTTCGTAGCTGTTCTCCATCATGGTATTAAATGGAAGTACCTTAGCAATATGTAGTATAAAAGTCAAAATAAAAGTGTGTTTAAGATGCTAGCTCCATTGAAGTATTTCCGCAGCCAAGCACCTATATAAAGAGTGTGTCTGTTCAGCAGTGATTCCAGATAGATATCCCTTTCATTTTAAAGAGATTTTCCTTACAAGTTTTCAAAACAATTGTTTTCCACTATTAAAGGGAGTATGACATTTTAAAAGCAGAATAAGAAGGTGGTTTAGAATGGGGATCAAGAGATGGAATTTCAATTTGAGAGTGGGGGGGGTAATAAAAATAAAAACAGCTATACAGTTTTCCTGCTTTTATTCATTTTTGAACTCTTTTATTAAGCATGAAGCTGATGCAGAGAGACAAAACACATTTTACCCAGAAGACACCAGATTATTTAGTGTACATAATACCTTACATAAGCAACTCCAGATCACCACATTTTTTTAGCCTTTCACATGAGTAGGTGAATTGTGGTTTTGTTGCAACCTTCCCTCCAAGAGATCAAACTTCAGAGCTCTTGGACTAATTTTCACAGAGGGCAAATCAGAAGGACATCAACCACCAAAATAAACACATTAATAAGCCTTAACTAGTTCATTGGCTGGCAACCAGGAGAGCTGTGGCCTCGAGAAATTGGCTTGGTTTTCTGTGAAGTAATGATAGCAAGGTGGCAGATGTTGTTTTCATCCAGTGTTGGAGGATTCCCCTTGAATCAAGCTCAGATTGGCTTGTCACACACTGATCTGGCACTGCAGACATGGTACTCCTTTTTCTTTTTTTTAGGTAAATTTAACCAAAACCAAATGGATTCCTCCCAATATTAACAAACAGTTCTAGCCATAAAGTTATTGTGCCTCCTTTCAAAGTTTCATAGTCTATGCCAGAGTGTATAAGAGATTGACAAGAAAAGCACCCTTCAAAAGTATAATTTTAGTGAATTAATAGCAGCAAGTACTCTTTTGATCTCATAATGTATTCTCTACTATGACTTTCATGTTCCTCTGCAGAGCTTAAAGAAGGTCAGGACACACATACTTATTTTGTACAGTGTGTGTGACATAAAGTGCACTGCCCTGCACACTGTTTTTAGAAAGAATTGGGAACATGGCACCTGGCCCATATCCTCATTAATTCCTGTGCTTGGAGACTTCCAGGACTTCTAATGAGCCCTTCAAAGAACTCTTGAGTTGTCTATTCTGGACTGTTGCTCTGATGACACCATGGTTCTCATCTCCCAGGGAAGACCCTTTCTGGATGACCTTAAACATTTTCATTTTTCCCTTATCTATAAAAAGCAAATTCTACAGATCAACAGTCACCCTATATTGGTCACACATCTCCATTTATTCTTTTCAATAGTCCACACAGACCAGCTCCTCTGGAGTGCATTTGATAATAGTCACATGCAATTCTGATCCGTAAAAAGAACAGATATACAGGAGAGCAGCATATACAGGACGTACTACAACCCACCCACACACATTACACATTTTCCAAATTTCAGGCCTCATTTTCATGCTTTTTTTTTTTTCCCCAGCAGAACTGTATCCACCAGATATGTATGTAAATCATACCTGTGTAATCTCCTGCCATAATACTGACACCTGTGTGATGTCACAAAAATTCATCATGGAAATGGTAACACCTCAGTTGAGTAATACTCCTGTAATGTTCCTCACTAGAGGAAATAAAGGTATCTTCTTGGTCTTGAAAATGCAGATTCAGGAAATTTCAGTCGCTCAGAGTTCAGCTACTGAAAATTGCATTTTGGAACCTAAATTCTCCTGAAGTAAGACGATATTCACACTGAGACTGAGATAATGTGTCATTACTACCCTCCATCTGATGGGAAGACTTCTTCTTAAATATTTTAAAGAGCTCCACAACAGATGGATAATACTGCTCATGATCAAAAATGTAGTGTTAAAAAGTGATATTTTTACATTTAATTTTTATATAAGATTGATGCATTAAATATTGTCAAATTAAATGTCATGTCTGGTAGATAAAAATGTTTCTCTTCCTTAGAAGCAACTCTTAGAGAGAAAAATAGGATTCTCCTGACCTGTATGTGAATGGTATTTCCTGCTTTATTAGAAATTTGAGCTTTATGAACAAGATTTAAGCAAATAAACTCATTTTATGCTTGTATGGTAATACTAATGTAATCAAAATCAAATATAGTAAAAAACCAAGTTATCACAGAATGTTTTGAATTCAGCAAAACAGCATTTTCTGATTTTCTGCAGAGAAATTTCTGCAAAAAAATTCTGACAAGTTACACAAACTTCAGTCTATTAAAAGGAATCTAGCATAAAGGAATCTAGGAGGAAAAAAAAATTATTTTGTAAATTTTGCAAGAGGTGTTTACATGTTTTGCTCATATTCTTTCCTCCAAAGGTTTATTTGTTTCTAATACTGATTTTGTTTTTTTCTGTCAGTAGTTCTGATACCCCTATAGATGGAGAAGACCTCTTGTGAATCTTCCCAAACCTCACAATTCATCTCCAAACTAGAATAACAATAGTGCTTGAAAAAGAAATAAAAAACCTACCAAAACCTCCATGTATATGCTGTGAAATAGAAACAATTTTCCTTGAATCTCTTCTTACATTATTTTTTTTTCATGTCACCAGTCTACCAGATATAAAGCCTGTTCTCTCCTGGTATTTATATTACTGCTAAAACTGAACATGTCCAACTTCTTGGAAGAGAACCAATTTTTTACCTTATCTGATTTCTTTGAAAATTGCAGGAGAAAGATCTGGAAGAAAATGCACTTTTCTAGTGCTTTTAAAATAAGCAGAAGTGTAAAGCTCATTGAAGACAGGACATACCAGAAGATGGCTTTTGTCAGTAGTCCTAAAAATCATCCAAACTGCTGTATTCAACCAAAAAGACTGGAATCTACCCTTGCAACTCATTTATGAAGATCTAAAAATGTCTTGAGCTTCTTATGCCTTTTCTTCACCGCTCCTGGATTGGGATGACAAAGCCAAGTGCCTCATTGCTTTCTACAGGTGCTGGCACAAAATTTCAGCAGAGTGTAGCCGTGTAAACCATGTAAACCCTCAGGCTTCCAGGCATGACACTTCTGCCTCAAGGGACAGCAGATAGGCACTATTGGGTAGATAAACCATATCTATCTGTTATTTTAAAAATAGCATGTGTAACACCAAAAACAGGCTAAGACAGAGGGGAACCTTATAGGGGAAAAAGAATGACTTTGTCCTAAATTTGTCATATTGACTGCTCTACTCGGTTGATAGGCAAGGCTGAGCAAGTGGAAGATCCTTCTCTGCTTTTACAGAAAATGAGGAGCATATCAGTATTCTCCAGCTGGGATAACAATGCAAACAAGTGTGAGTGAGGTTTTGTCTGTACCACATGTGCACAGGCATGAGCCCTGACTGCTTAATGTGCACCAGGGATGAAAAACACAGAAGAGACACCAACATGTTTACTTCTTCACAGGTAAAAATGTCTATGGGCCCTTCAATTTCTTCTCTTTGAAAGAAACTAGGGCATTAGTGTGTATCCCAAAGCCAAATGCAGCAAAAATCTAATATTTGGAATTGTCATCTTATTCAGCACGACACTGAGCAAAACTGAGGGAAAACACAGAAGACAAATTAATTTCTCTGAGAATGTTCCACATGGCACACAAAATAAGGATGAGAAAGAAGAGACTTAGATACATCCAATGTAAAACACTGTGTGAGTGGAAAACTGAAGGATGGGTGGTAATTTAATCTCTTCTGAAACAAATCTTTGTGTGTTGGGGGAAGATGCAACACCAGGTCAAAAACCATCACCTCAACCTCTACAACAAGCAAAACACCACAGGAGCACTTGTCATGGGTAAAGAAATAAAAAAAAAATAACAAAGTCTTTTACATTTATATAGTCCCTTTAATCCCAAAGGATTCAAAAACTCATGACAAGTTTAAACATCCACTGATTTATATGCAGAAAACCTCTTGAAGAGATAATTTTCATAAATAGAAGTACATAAGCCAGAAAGCAAAGGAAGTTACTTAATCTATATGAATCCACAGAGGAAATAATTTCTTTCTTGTGTCATAGTACAGAAAGTCTGGTAGAAGAGGAAGGAGTTAGATTCTGTTCTAATTGAACAAGTTCTAGCTTCAATTCCTTATTTATGGCAGTTCCCATCTGAAGAAACCTGATTTTCAAAACCCATCTGGACATGGTCCTGGGCAACCTGCTCTAGCTCATGCTGCCTGAGCTGGTGGGTTTGGCCAGCAAATGACCTCTGGATGTTCCTTTCAATCTAAATAATTACCTAATTTTCCTTTACAGCTGAAGCAAACATTTCTTTTATATCACATGAAAATAATCACACAATTTCGTCATAAAATACCTACCTGATTACTACTCTTGATCTGAGAGAAATCCCAAGTAAAAGGTTTAAAACTGGTAAGGTATCAGATTAAGGACTAAGAAGATATTTTTCCAATAGTGAAATCAAGTACTGAGCCTTAAGGAAACTAATTTTCTTTTGCACACAATATCAGGGTTTTCCTCCACGGAAAACTGTGGAAAATGCCAGCTTCTGGTGCGACAGTCTGGGCAGCTTGTAATGCAGAGCCTCTAAAATCCTCGATCTAGGGGCTGGGTTTGCAGATGTTCATCTGCAGCATTTGCTTTTAATCCATATTGCAGATCTGAAAATTCTACTGTGCAAGAGAGCTCAGCAGTATCCTTCCAAGAGCCCTGTGTCTCCAGAGGCCATCATGGATTGTCTCTGTCACGTGGAAAGACAAAGCTTTCACAAACAGAAGTTTATAGAAGCTCTAAGGTGAATGGTCACCCATCCTAACCAAAACTTAAAATGGTAAAATATCTTTGAAGTTCTTAGGGAAGCTGGCAAAAAGCTCAAGTACTCAAGCATGCAGGAGTATTTTATCAACACACAGTGTTCAGTGGTGAATCAAAAGCAGATGTTTCAGAGACTGAAGTTCCCAATAAAAAATGTTTGGCTGATTTTACACATGGGGTAGACAAAGAGCTAACCCCAGAAAAATTCTTCAGAGAACTGAAACAATTAAGTGCACAGCTAATTATCCTGGAATAACTCCTGACAACTAACAGTGTGTTGGGCATATTGTAAATAAACTCATCTGAAATCCACAGTGGGAAGAAAACAACAGAGATTTAAAATTTAAATCTTGATAAGTATATACACACACACATGCACACACACTGTCCTGACATTTAAAGGGTAATGCTTAGCCAGCTGTGTTTCTATTTTCCTTCATGATTCACGAAGGTATGATCCAGGCTAATAATAACACATAGATAAATGCCTTCTTTCCATATTGCTGTGCTTTATGAAAAGCTTTTTTGAGATAACAATGCCAAATCTCCAGGTGCTGGCCAGGTTGGATTGATGTTGGAACAAAGGAAAACACTCTTCTCCATCATTGCTATGAAACAAATATCATCCCAGTCTGGCTCAGTATTGAGGTTTACAGAATAACTGAGGCTGTATTTTTCTATAAACAATTGGTTGAACTACAAAGCAGAAATAATTTTACTTAGCTGAGCAATAATTTGGGTCTCCGTAAGAGTCTGTTGCCCCAGCCAAGGAAAGGTCAACTTTCAAAGCATTATTGAGGTTTTATACAATGGACTAGCACCTGAAATGTTGGTGAATAAGAAGAAATCTTTGTGATGGCACTATATGTGAAGCTGCCTGGGGAAACCTCCAGTGAGGACATCAGCCTATAGCAGGAGTTAAAATGTGTATTTACGAAATGTATTTGCAAAGTCTCAGTAAAGGTCTGCTTAGAGAGAAAACAGCAGACCTGAGTTTAAAATCAAACTTTCTCAAAAGTTTGGCTGATAACTATTATACTGTCATTTTTATATAGATTGTTTCACACACGTGACCTTGATATCTCCCTGGATCAGCTCCTAACCACAGTGCCACTCAGAATTCAATTGTGCTCCAAAGTTTGGTTCAACCCTTGAGGACTACACTTTTTGCAACAGCATGTGAGCATTCAAGGGAGATACACCACTGGCTGAGGGAAGAGACATTTCAGTTCAGTTTTTCTTATATTATCAAAAATTACACAGGGAAGAACTCAAAGAGAAGATCTTGCAGTTCCACAGCAGGACTCCCAGAAATTGTTGGATAAGGTAACAGTGTGAAATGGAGAGCTGAAGCAGTGGGGACCTCATCACAAAGGGAAAGTCTGCATCCTGACTCAGTAAAACATATAATCTTCTTCTGTTTGTTAAAACAAAACACAGCAAAAACACATTTTGGAAATCAGATTTTTCTACAGCTCCCTGATGGAAGAATCATGACAATAAACCTGCTGTGAGATGGTGAGTTGCTCAGCCGTGTGAAAATGAGCACAGGTCTAGACTGTAATATTTGATGATCAATTTGGTGTTTGTTTATTTTCTTTTTTCTTTGCATTACTGTACTTCCATGATACTCCTTAGACAGATCCATATTCTTTACACAGGACCATAATGCCTGAGGCTTGTAACTGTATGGCCTCTCTCTGTGCAGTCATAAATCTTGCCTTTAGTTGTCTTTTCTCAGCTTTAAGTTGTCTTCTGTGTCACGTAAACTTCACTTTCTCAAACACCTCCTGCAGGTTTGAAGAGGCTGAGATTTTTCTCTTCTTTTTCCCCTTCTGGGCACTGTGGTGAGTTGTGGGTTTCTTGGTCCTCCTGCTGCTACAAAGAAAGCAGACAGATAATTTCCAAGAGCCAGTATCCGTTGCTGGCAGAGCTGAGCTCTTCATGCTCCTGATGATTCCCCAGCCCTGCAAAGAGACTTTCCCTTCCTTTGCAGTAACCTCTCGTACTCTGCCAACACCAGGTACTAGAGGGCACCTCTGACACTGCTCACCCACTGCCCCAGGACTCAGAGGAGTTTTTATTGAAGGGCCTAAGGTGTAAACAACTTTTGATGTTACTCCCTGCAGTACCATGGAGCACTCACTGCCTGGTGCCCTCCTCGTCTGGCCCGGGCCTCAAAGCAGCCTGTGCAGAGGCACCTTCGTATTTGTACCGCTCAGTGTGGGCTGTCCTAGAATTCCTACTCTGCATGACACATCAGCACCTACAACCCCTTCAATTAAATTGCTTGTTTGTTTGTTTTGCTTTTTCATCTAAATCTGACTATTGGATAATAAACATCATCTGCAGTAACCACACAAACTGGGCACACGCAGGTTTTAGAAAGTGAAAATTACTGTGAGTGAGGAGCAGCGGATTATTATTTGTGTTCTATTATAATTAATTACTTTGCACAGCTGGGAACCATGTTACAAGTCTTAGGTGGTTGCAAGAATGAATGGCCTTGTAAAATGTAGCTGGCAGCTAAACCCACTCTTGTCATCCATGCTCGTTTTTGGTGCTCTCAGGGCTGGATAGATGTGCCTGCCAAAGGCTCTCATCGGCCCATTAGTGTCTGGAGTGGCTATGCTCTTAAACAGACATTTTTATTGCTCTCTGCCCTTTGAGTCACAGTAGCTGCAGACACCTGGGAAATGCATGACACACACAAACAGCTAGGGCGAGCCAGATAAACAGGCCCTGCACAAAAACCACACATTACATATATTGATAATTACACACCAGAAGCCATCTGTTGGAACACAATTATTTTTCAGATCTCTTTCTTAGCCTGCTGGTATAATTCAGGACCCTGCATGGCTGTTCATGTAAAGAATCATTACATCTCCATTTTGGTTTGGGAAGGACTGATGAAAAGAGAGGTGATCTTAAAGTAAATTTTCTCCTATTATTTTTCCTGCAGTGAAGGCATTCAGTACCACTAAGCCCGAGCTAGAAACAACCTCTGAGGCTTTGATTAGCTCACAAAGGAGTGCTGGCATCAGGGGGGTGATTGTGAAGAGCTTGAAAAGGCCACAGTCCCTCCTGTGCCTGCAGTTCTAAGGTTGGCATGGCCAATGGGTCTGGCAGCCAGAGGGGAGACAGGGACAAGTGACCCTGGGCTGCAGGTGGGCTCTGAGCGTCCTATTATCCATCCCAACTCCCACAGGTGCATCAAGATGTAGAAGAGGTTCATCACTGCTGATTCTTTTTGGGACATTTTGGTGTGTTCTGACACAGTGCAAGATATCTGGGTTTAATTCTTAGGCCAAGGATTATAAACATAAATATGGTGCAAGTTACCAAGCTCCTGGTAAGGAATGGCAGAAATCACCGTCACAGAATTTATGTGTACTTGAAAAAACATTATTTAGTCTTTCAAATGTAGGATACATTTTCTTCCCTGATGACTGCTTTCTTCCTCTAGGGATCGCATTTAAGCAAAGTTTTAAGGGAGGTGTTTAAGAGAGACAAGGCAAAACTATAAAGGAACTGGAAGTCACTCATCTCTTTCAAAAATGTATCTGATTTTAGACAATGATGATTAATAACTGATGTAGGTTTGCTGCTCAAAATTAAATGCAGTTAATTTACTTGGGAGTGAACTCTAATTTAGTGTATTATTTTCTCCCCAGAGACAGACTGCTGTCTCAAGATCAGCTGAAAGGTCTATCAGGATACAGACGCAAGGCTAAACCAACCAAGAAAGCAACATTAAACCTATGTTTATATTTCAGTTGTCAGCAAACTTCACACAGACCTTTAAAATTAAAGGCCATCAAAAGGTACAGTGCATGTTCAAATAGAGACACAAATGATAGCTTTTGACAGGCCATATATGCAGTGTGGGAAGATATTTTATGTGCAGACTGAAGTATGAGTCACTGGGAAAATAAACACATAGGATAGTGAAAAAGAAGCATTACCAAAGAAATTCCACCATGGAAAATGAAGGCAGTGGGAGCAGTCAGTGTCATGAAGGCTTGAGTGCCTTTGTACGTGAGAGGAAAAAGATCAACTAGGGATTACAATACGTTTGAATACATTAAAGAAATATTATGAACATGCACGATACAAAGTGCAGGTGGACAAATGTCTCTGATGGCTAAAGACTAACTCAAACTTGCTGTCAGTCAAGTGGAAGAAAAGAACTAGTTTCTTCTAGATTCTGATCCAAATTAAATATAAAAATTCCCTTGATATGACCATTCTGAAGAATGCCTGGCTGAAGAATAAAGATTAATTTATTTAAAATTAATATTAGTATTTAAAATTAATATTTAAAGAAGACAAACCAAAGGTCAGATGTGATAGGATTTGCTGATCCAATTCACTAAACTTTTGAGTCATAAAGGCAAGCATATTGTACTATTGAGTAGTATTGTTTTATAGGAAGTTCACCACTGAGATGTTTTTGCCACTGATTTCATGGTATGAGATTTAAATACATATATGGATGGACACATTGACCTCACAAAGTCTTGGAAACACTTGTGTCAAGTGCTCCAAGTAGTAGAAATTAATTATTTGCCAAATGTAATTCTATCAAGAAAGAACTTTATTGCTGGCCTGGCCCCTTGACATCCTTAATGCTTTTCTACTCTGTGACTTCTCTGCAGGGTGCACTGCGATACCTCTCACTTGCTCACGGCTGTCTATTGATGGGGTAACAAGGCACAAGGGTTCAACCTACATTTCAGCCTCATTTGTCATGCTGAATCCAGAGATCATGGTGGGGGGCAGAACTGGAGTCAGTCCTGGAAGTAAGAGACAGAAGAAAATTTCAAATGTGTTGATCTTGATACCATCACAAAAATAATTCTTCCTGGGAGAACACTGCTATTTCAGAGAAGAAAGCATTTCATGAAAGCAGGGATTGGATTCAGTTCACCCAAGTTTAGGTAGCTGCTCTGCAGATGTTACCTGAGTTACCAGGCTCCTATAACAGTGATTTGGGGTGCAATTCATCTGCTAAAAAAAGAATGTGGGGGGTTTTTAAGATAAGGTATTTCCTTCCTAAATTATGAGCATACTAAATTTGGAAACACTGGTTTCTACAAATTGAACCCAAGATCTGGTTTTTCCACTAGAATGAAATGGAGAAATACAATTATTCCAGCTAATACAGTGATATTTCAGTCAATAGAGACAATCATTTTTTGATACTTAAGCAACACTATTTCCTTCAATAAGTGGTGTCTCTGGAGCTCCCAAAACAGGGAAAACTAGAAGAGAATAGGCGGAGACAGAGAACATCTTGAAAAATATTTAGAGCAGCAAAGGCTTGTGCAGTCAAGAGAAGGTTATGGCAAAGGGAATTATAGAAACACAAACACATCTTTTAGCTTCTTCCTACCAACTGCTGATCCCTGTACTGCATCAGCCCCACTTGGACTGACCACGCTCTGTGGTCCTGCCCCGCTCTGCTTCTGGCAAGAACAACTGTGCTTCAGCTCAAACAAAACAGGAAAGAGAAAGCAGTAAAGGAAAACAAAGCCTGTTCTTGATGTTCAAGATAGGAAGAGAATAAAAAGGAGAAGAAGAAGGAAATAGCAAATGAAGAACCAAATGAATCAGCTGGGGGAAAGGTCTTCAAACAACATTGGAAATCCGAATTCTGCCAGAAAGGACCCCAGCAGCAGCTGCTTTATTGCTTATTTTGTTTCTGAAAGGGCTGAAGGATCCTGCCAAGGATGCAGATGAAGATTCACTGTAACAACTTGAAACTGAGGGAAGGCTGGCATTTTCTTATGAGTGACAGGTTAAAGTTATGACAGAAGAGAGCTTTTATTTTCCTTGTATGTTCCACATTTCAGTCTGTCTTGATTGCCCCGGGCTAGTACTTTGCACAGACACTGATAAATCTGAGCTCCAAATGCAATATTATGTACTGCTCAGATATGCAGCACAGATGCAGCTGCTTAGCTGACTGTTACCTGTAAAACCTAATTAAAATCAATAAAGACTTGTAGCTGGAGGTCCATGTTTTATCAGAGCATGAAAATGAGACAAAACTCCCAATAACAGTGCTTTGGTTTTCCATTTATCTTTGCAGATATCTTACAGTAACCTGTGAACAGCCCTCACTTCAGGGTATTTATGATATACCTGACCAAGGTTTATCTGTCAACCCTTAGGAAGACTGGCATACTTAACATTTTCTTCAACTCTAAATCTGTCATGGGATTAATCCTTTGCTCTTTAGTGACAAGAAGCAAAGTAGTTTTATGCTAACATCACTGTTAAACTCTGCAATAAGCTTTCTAATGGAATGGATCTGAGACCCAACAGCTTGACTTTCATCCAGAATTTTTTAGCTTAAAAAAACACAATTGTCTTTTCCCAGAAAAAGACCTAAACAATGCCCTTAAAGAGGTGTAAAGGTAGAAAGGCCAGAATCTGAAATAGGATCTGTTAACCTGCTTCTTCACAGCCAACATTTCCACCAGGTATTTATCAAGTTGTAAAAGATCCAGGGTCCAAATCTATGGTTTGAGATCATGCATCTGGCTGGTACTTCTCTACTTCTCTTTCTTTGAAATATCAAACTTTGGTCAAATACAGAATTCTTCGGTGATATCACTGATAGCTATCATATTACTATTCATGAGTATGGAACCTTTCAAATTCCTGTTTTACCAGGAAAATGGCACAAAACAAAAAAAATCAAAAGTCAGTTTGAGTCTTTTTACCCAGTTCTCCATAGACAAGGCTTCTGAGCATCATGGAAGACTTTAAAAGAGAGATATCAGCAGTGGTGTCCTGCAACATCTCTAAAGATCTTCTGGATAGAGAAGGATATAAGAGAGAGTCATTTTCCATGTAACTTTGCACATGGTAAGTCCCACAACAGCAACAGATTAGCTTTGCTTTTTTTTCACTTTCTCAAGTGTAGGCAGCCTTCTCCATCCTCAAGAAACAGCAACCAACTTGCAGAGGCTCTGAGTCTACAAAAAATTAAAATCAGCTAGAGATTTCCTTGCCAATGAAGAGGGTTTAAAATAAACAGGCTCATGCAGCTCCAGTCCTGCTTCCAGTACTCAGTGTTGGTGTCATAAGCACATACATCTTGGGGATAAATCTGGAAATCTCCCTCTGCCCATTTAGATATGGTAGGAAATCCACTCATCTGTTTTGTAAGAACATCAGACTGCTGGGTTCATGAATGTTGCAATAAATTAAAGGCAAAACAACCCAGTATAGCCTGTGTGCTGCAAAGAGAACAGTTCAGTTCTCTTAATTTTTCCTTCAGCAGCTCACTGCCTACTGATGGTGTACTTCTCAAGTGGCAATATAAACTTGAAATGGAAATATCATCTCCCTAATGATGTTATCAATATTTTGATTTCTTAATATTAAACACAGAAATTGTGACCACGTATTTTCTGATTCTTCTTGTTGATTCATTTGTGATGATATATTTTTTAATTTCTGCATTACAAAAGCAAAATCATTAAGATCTGTATTTTATACCATTTTGAGGTTGGGCTATTGGTTGCACCAGAAGTAAGTTCAAGGCTCTGTGTGACTTTTAAGAGCAGATGATTTGATATGGAAGCAAAGGGTCGAATGAGTTTCCTATCTCCCAGCCCTATGTCCAGAATATTCAGTCACTGCTATGCACCCTGCATTTTGATAGCAAAAACACCACGTCTTAACAGTTAATATACCTGGCATTCAGCATGTCTTTAAATTTTGAGAGAGGAAGGGGAAAAAAAATCCCAAACCTGAAAACCTGAAGCTTTTACTTTGAGCACAGTTTTGGATGTATGTCTACAACTGTGGCAATGGAATCACTTTTTTGTAAAGGGTGTGCAATGATACTGTCAGATAAAAATTGCTTTTGGCTTTAATTCATTATTCTGACAAGGATTTAGCCATGTCAACCAATTAAAAATAATGTGAGCTGAAAATACTTGGTAATTTTTTTACCAATTACTGTGGTACCAAATCCTTGAGAGAATAGTGATTTCTAGGCAATGCCAGTTGTTTATGTTTTCTTCCTTTTTGCAACTGTTTATTTTATCTTCCTCTGATGGTTTTTGAGCTATAATACCATCCCTTTATTTATCAGAATTCTATGCCTGTTTTTGATATGTAGAGATACCCACAGGCTCCCCTAACCTTGTCTCATGTTGCTGTGTTGTATGAATTATTCAGAAAGTTTAGCTTTTGAAGTGGTCAGTAATTACATAACTTAACATCGAGATAAAAGACGGAGAGAGAACATGAAGAGACATCACAGAACAGATTTTCTATCCTTCAAGTACAGCCTTAGTGTATAAATTTTAGAGACAATGTGTAATTAAATGAGTGTCTTTAATGTACTCATTGACATTTTACATTTTCAGAGTTCAAGGTTCCCCCCCTGCTGCCTAAGGAGCACTTAGCTTCTCATTTCCCTTTTCAGCATGTCTACCTTTTGAATTGCTCTTCTTGTGGTAAGTAAATCCTTAAAACACTGGATTACAAGAACTAAGGATGTAAGAAATGCCAATCATACATGTTTATGTCAATACCAGATCTGTCTACGACCCTGCAGAAAGAGGTACTGTTTCAGAAGAAGACAAAAGCCTGGCCTCTCTCCATGGATTCCTTCCCCACTTAAAATGGTTCTGCTAGCATGTGAGGGTAGGTGTTCATCTTCTTCATTTAGTATTTGTTTTGTATCTCTAGTCCATGAAGTTGCATTCTTTCAATATTCTGGTATGGTGTGCCTCCTAAACCTCCTGTGGCAGCAAGTCACAAAAATATTTTTTAAAAAATCTTTTTTAAGTCAGTCTCCTGCTGGTTTCAGCAAGTGCTCTCTGGTTCTACCGTTGTGGGATTTGGGGAGAAGCAGTTCCACATTTTCCTCTGCCTGTGTGATGTTTTTTAGAGTTCAGAACTATGCAAGTTTTGTTTAGATTCTTTTTCTTAGGATAAATTGACTTTGTCTACACCAATTCTCATCTGTCACCTTTTTGACCACTTTTTGAATGGCTGATGTAACCATAGTCACTGATGTAGCTTCTGGTTCCCCAACAGATGTTAATGCCATCCTCACATTTCACCACCTTTCCCTTTTCAGTCATTGATAAAATAATGAAACAAACTGGTCTCAACACTTATCCACAGCCGGAGCCACTGCTGAGTCTTATCCAGCCTGAAAACCTCAGCCCTACCCTGCTCTTCTTGACCTTTAACCAACTCTAAATTCATAGAATGACCTTCCTGCCAAACCCATAACAACTTCATAATCTTAATAAAATTTTGTTGCAGGAACTTGTCAAAGGTGTTTTTAAACCCCACATTTCTTATGTTCACTAGGTCTCCAGTTACACACTTCCTGAAACCATGGTAGAGCAGCAGAAGAATGGTGAGGCAAGATTCCCCATTCCAAGGGAATTGCTTACCCAATCCCAGCAGTCCGTGCATTCCATAATCTTCCTTCCTTCCAACTCCTACAACTTACTGGTAAAAGAAGCCCTCCCTGTAAATAAGACTCATGCTGTAAATCTTGCCATAGCTTTTTTGTCTAATACTTCCTGTCTATTTGACTAAAATAAGTGTAACTCCTCTGACTGGTCTGCTATGAAGAATACATTGAGTACAGGAAATTCCACAGCATCTTTTATGATAAAGAATTTATTGAACTTCTCTGCCCTCACCTTATCACTCCTCAGTTCCCCTCTGACATCACAGTCAGCAAGCAGGCCCACCAATTTTCTAGCTCGCTTCCTTTGAAGGAATCTCAGATGAAGCATAATTTGTAAGGTGCTCTTCAGATTTTTTGTATCTCTCTAGGTTTCCTGCTTACTTTTAACCTGCCATTACTTTTCATTCAGTTACCTTTACCATTTTAAAATACCAGCCTTTTCCATGGGACAGTATCCTTGTATTGCATTAAATCATAGAATCATGGAATGGTTTGGGCTGGAAGGAATATATAAAGACCATTCAGTCAAACTCCCCTGCAAAGAACATTGACATCTTCAACTAGATCAGTTTGCTCAAAATCCCATTCAGCCAGACCTTGAATGTTTCCAGGGATGAGGCGCCTTTTGGAAACTTGAGGGTTCACTTAATCTCGCTGCCTACGCCAGTGATGAAAATACCACTCATCCCTGACCTCCAACCCATCACTGAGCCACTGCTCTCTTCCTACTGGATGCGACCATCCAGCCCATTCCTTATCCAAATTCAAGGTCCTGACTTTACTCTTTGTCTGACCCATAGAAGAATGCAAACTCCACCAGTGTAGTCCAGACTGCCTCCAGTCTTCTTGTCACTGATTAGTTCATTTGTGCTGATTTGTTTCCCATGAAGCTGTTCAGCACTTATATGAGACTGCTTTGCTTTCAAATTTGTAGCAGAGAATTTACCTGTGCTTCAAAAGTATTTTTGAGCACACATCAGATTACTTGGAGACTATAATTTGGTAGATTTTGTTTTTATTATTATTTTTATTCAAATTGTCTCATTTTTATATAGTTCCATAAGAGTTGTATTTGACCTTCTTCCTCTTCTGTGGTGTATCTAATCCTATTACGATCACTCTTACAGACTGACTTTCCCTTTCTGTGCCTTAGATTTGGACCTTCAAAATCAAATTCAGAATGGCAACCTATCTTAAGTTCACGGAGACTAGTTGTTCTAGGAAGCAATGATTTATTGTTTCCAAAAACTTTTATCATTTTCATAAGACATTGATCCAGTCTATATGCATATCCTACAGAACTCCTATTACAGTTTGCTCTTAATCTGGCAAAGCCAGTTGTGCCTGTCAAGGATAAGGACTAATCTCTTGCATTGAGAGCAGGTCAATAACTCCACATATTTCTGACACTTTCACCATTGTCCCCCAGTGAGCTCTTTCTGATTTTGAGCTTAACAGTCTTCAAGGAGTTGCAAAAGCTCACAAAAAAAAAGTAAAAATCAGATGAGTAACCTGATTTTCAGCATTAGGGAAAGAGTTAAAAATAACAAGTCCTGGACTCTCTGTTTTTAAAATTGTGCATGATACACCCTCAGCAAATGATTTTCAGGGTCTTCCTTATTTCCAACAGCATATAGCTGCATGCTAGACATTATAGCTACTCTGCTTCACAGAAGCACTTATTTGGGCAGCAAATTGTTAGAAACATCACTTTCAGAACTACTTCCATTTTTATTGAACAAAGATCTCACTTGCAGCTGTTCATTTTTATCAGCATTCTCATTTTCAATTAAATAGTTTTTTATGATCTATTTGACAGCACCACTTCATCTCAGATCACATTGGAATATAAGTTCTGGGACAATATTAAACAGGATATCTGTTTTGCCTGGTCAGCTGTGTTTTAAACTACTCCAACTGGAGAGAATAACTCCATCTCTGATGGTCCCTGGAACAGTTCAAAGGAATCCTCATGTTACATTCATGCCCTTAGGGAAAATTGTCATTATGAAAGCAAGAATATTGTAGAGGATCAATGACTTTCAGAAGGCCAGACAAACCTTTTTCTGTTCTTTTTGCAAAAACTAAAAATAAAATTGAAACAATATTTCTGTGTAATAAATCTCGGTGTTGTATGGAAAAAGGTTATCTTTTATCTGCTAAGGTTTAGTCATACACAGAATCTCATTCCTGAAGCCACCAAAATGCCCTTTTTTTCATCTGCAGCTATAGTATTAGCAAAACTCTCAATATTTATCATAGAATAGACTCACAGAGTATGTTGAGTTGGAAGGAACCCACCAGGACCATTGAGTTCTCACCCTATGCAGGACACCCCAAAGATCACACCATGTGCCTGAGAGCTTTGTCCAATGCTTTTTAAACTCTGTCAGGCTTGGTGCTGTGACCACTTCCCCGGGAAGTCTGTTCCAGCACCCAGCCTGCCTCTGGATGAACACCTTTTTCCTGATATCCAACTTAAACCTCCCCTGACTCAGCTTCATGCTTGGGTGTGGTCACTGGTTGTTCAAGTGAAGAAATGGGTACCAGCCCCTCTGCTTCCCCTCACGAGGGAGTTGTGTCCGGCAATGAGCTCTTTCCTCAGTCTCCTCTTCTCCAGGACCACACCAAGTGACCTCAGATGCTGCTCATGTAGTTTCCCCATCAAACCCTTCACCACCTCAGTAGCCCTCCTCTGGACGCACTCTAAAAGTTTAATGTCTTTCTCATATTGTGGAACCCAAAACCGCTGGGGTGAGACCACCACAGTGCAGAGCAGAGAGGGACAATCCCCTCCCTTGGCCGCATGGAGAAGCTGTGCTTAATGAATTTCTAAATTCTTCTTTGCTATTCGCATCTTTTTATATGACACTTCCTTGAAAATATTAGGGCTGCTTTTCTGTCAAGATGGGAGATCTCTTCATCATGTTGCAGGATGGTTTCTCAGGATCCTATTAATTTTAGACTGCTGTTTTCTGGAAATTATGCTTCAGCATCAGCAACTTCATCTTGTCTGTGTTTACCAGGACTATGTCTATGTTAACCGGGTAACCAGAGATTTTGCTTCTTTAAAAGAGAATTATTTTTTAATTACCCAGTAATAATGTATTCATTTGGAATCTGGATTGTGCCCACGTTTTCTTTGATCAGCTGGAATACCTTTCTCTACAAACCACACAGAACACATGAAGTAGCTCTCTGTGGGAAGATCTGGTGGGAGGCAGGCGGTGAATGATGCCCATATTATTCATCCCAAATTCCCATTCTTGGCTAGATCGCTTTAGCAGAGATGTTAGGATGCAGTTCCTCACATCTATGTCTGAGATGCAGATGCCAACGACTGCGCTATCCTGCTCCCGTTGGACTCAACAGGAATATCATCAGTGCAGTCAGTGGGAGAGGTTTATCTGACCAAAGACAGACATCTACTCTGGGATGAGAGGAATCATAATCCAGACTGCACTGGCAATCCCTGATGGCTGTTCATTCACTGGGAAGGGGAGTCCAGCCTGGCTTGCTGGGATGTGCACCTGCACTGCTCACAGCCATTATGTCTCAGATTAATTTTCCCCCCACACACTAAATGTGCCATCCACCCAAGTCACCAAATGAGGCTGAAAGCCACATCCAGAAAATTATTCATATGCAGGCAATTCATATTCATAGCTCCATTCTGACAGATTCGGAACAATGATTAAACCCTGTCCCAAACCTTAGCTGAATCCAAAGGGCACAAACACACCATGTGACCCAAAAGATTTGGAGTTATGATGCACAACAAGTTACTTTAGGCTCAAAGGTGGCTGTAAATTAGTTGCTGGCAATATTTGTCCTGCTCTGTGTTCCTCCTCAGCGGTACCCTACAGCAAACACAGGTTAATCTAAGGAATTTTAGCCCCTGAAGTAAAAAGGGCTCAGCAGTCTTGAGCTTATTAAAGACGACCATGTGAAAAAGGCAAGTAGAGGACAGCAGCTGGGTGGCTGACAATGGATGAGATTCATCTGATCAGGTGTAAATATCTTTTACCTGTGTTTAGGTATGTGGTAGACAATCAGGGCTGGCTTGTTCAGCTCTTCTTATCATAAAGTAGATCTCCAGACTATGTAAGATGAATTATTCCCTAGATTTACATATTCTTTCCCCTGGCTGTAAAAGGACCAGGTCACTCAGAGATGGAAATGCTCACAGATATATAGGATATGCCCCTTTTTGTTCCACAGCAATTTACGCACATATAATGCTATCCCAAAGTGATATGTGCACATGCCCATGACTTTTCATGAGCTGGGCCAGAGATTAAATATATCCTCCTGTTGATGAGTATCTTGCCCAGAGAAAGGTGATGGGGCACAGCTGCAATAATGGTTTTTCTATGAGCCTTTTTGTGGTGAACATCTTTTATTCCAAATCTTTTAGGAGAATAACATTTTTATATTAATTAGCACTTGTATTTGTGTGCTTATGGAAGCACTTCACAAATTTCATTTTTATTTATGAAAACATTACATGCTGCCATCAACACTATCCCTAGAAACTTAGATTGTTTGCATTAAAAATAATAATAAACAAGCAGGAGTTCATTTGAAAATAACAAGGTCTCTGAGCAATTTCATTGTTTGGGAAGAGGGTCATTGCTGAAAGCATTTTCATTGAGGCTGATTAGCTAGAGCATGGGGCTTTTTGCTGCAAATATTTTTATTCCATCAGCAATGATATTAACCATTTAAAGTCTGATGTACAATGTGGAGGCAGAAGAATAACGATCAAATTGGTCACTGGGTGCATCTTTAACATGTCTGGCATTGTTCTATGAACTCTCAAGTCTGGACAATGCTCTCAGGCACATGGTGTGATTCTTGGGGTGTCCTACACAGGACCAGGAGTTGGACTCCATGATCCCGATGTCTCCCTTCCAACTCAGCTGTTCTATGATGCTATGATTCTATGATTCTATGATTCTATGATCCTCTCTGCACTGCCCATGATCATACAAAACACTGGGAACAGTGTTTAGGTGGGAAAACTATACAGGTGCTCTAGGGCAATTTTTTAAAGTATGAGACTGTCTCCCAAATTCTCCATGCTATATGGATCTTGCTCCAGGGCTGAAAGAGGAGCCATGACAAATTAGGAACTCTAACATTCAGGCTGTATGTGTGACTAATCTTTTCCATCCTGCCTATTAACCTCTATTTGAGGCAGATCAAGTGAAGCCCTGCTCAATAGCAGCTGCCACCACCCACATACTCAGCAGCAAGTCTCTTCTAGGGTGAAATTTATGGTCGTGTTGAAACACACTGATTTCAGTCACGTACTCAGTCTGCAGCTCATCACAGCGGTTCTCCCTGAAGAATGTAAAGTGAACCAGCTCTTGCAGGCAGCCCTGACAGCCCCCATTGCTTTACTTTGGTAGTACAGATGGCTCTGGCTAACTTGAAAATCAGAGAGAAGAGGTCAGGAAGCACAGTCATACCCAGGCTAGCTCTAAACTAGCTCAGTTCAGCTCGGATTGATCCCTTCATTGAGATCCCAGGTGGTGACTTGTACAGACTGTGCTGCTACAGCCCCCCTCCTGCTGATTACAGTTAGTGCAAGCGCGTCTACATGTATTCCAGGCATATTTTGAATTTCTTAACATACAGGATTGCCTGGAGTTTGGAAGAGGCCACCCTGAGCAAGGCTGGGAATAAGTCAGTGCGTATTCACGAGCACAGAGCAGAAGCTGTGGCAGTGCATGAGGGAGGTGCTTTGGAAAGACAGAGAAGGACGAGTGGTCACTAGTTTTGCACATGGCAAACAGGGCACAGCTTTGTTCTGCAGACCTTCCTGAGTCACTGTGCACTGTTGAGCAGTGCCCTGGGTCCCCACGTGCACTGTGGGGTGTGGGGAAGTTGAGCTGACATCGTGCAGATGCCAAGACCCTTCAGGGACAAGCACAGGCTTGGGTGGCAGGCAGATGGTTGAATGGGGTAACTGGGATGTGGCTCTCCAAATGTTTGCAAAAGGCTTCTCAATGTTTCCTGGTTCCCCCCTTGCATAGCTGAAACCTCTGGAAAATGTGCTTTAAGGAAACCACAGTCTGATGGACAGGCCGAGTCACCCCAGAGCACTGTTGTGAAATCATGTGGAACAAGGAAATGTCGGAACCCTTGGGTACAGTCATACCTGACAGAGGGTTAGAAAGGGTTAGCAGAAGCAGAGAGGTAAGAGGGAGGAGTCCTACAGGGATGTGACTGTTTTGGTAAAGAACCACATAAAAATCCTGTCATCTGTAGCTGGACAAAGTGGCAGAGAGCCGGGAAGGACTTCCTTTCTATCCCCCATGCCCAGCATTCCTGGGACCAGTCAGGTTATACCTATGGCCAGGTATCTGGCGGGTACAACAGGACTGTATTCTTAAACAATTATTTATTGCAGTGTGCTCACTATGGTCATACTGAATAGCTCAGAAAATCTGGGAGAGATAGAGGGACAGCATATCCGCTGGCATCTGTGAGTGAGCAAGCTCCTCTGCTACTTTAAACAGTTATTTAATTTAAACTTGTCTAATTTAATTCTTTTGCTCTCGAGCTGTCAGCTCCTGTCTCTGCAATGCCAAAAAGGCCAGCCTTCACTGCCCATTAATCCAATTTATGCTACAGCACCATTGCCTTCCTCCCAGGCTGCCCATCATCCAGAGTGGAGCTCCCTACAAAATCCACAAAGCTTTAATGTGTTCATCTTGTGAATGGCTCTGCAGCCAGGCTGCTCGTAAAGCAGCCCAGCCAGAGATGAGGACACCAGACTATTCTCTCTGCTGCGCCACTCACTGAACATGATGGGCTGTCTTTTCCACTCTACCCATATTGCAAATCCAACAGATCCACTCTTGATCTCTCTTTCTCCGCTATAGTCAAACTATTCACAATACAGAGCATGTACATCCTAGTGAGCAGGTGTGATAGCAAATTCCTGGGCTGAAGGGACGATTTTTCTGGTCTTTGACTAGCATCATAAGGTCTTGGTCCCTCACAAGGGTCTCTGGGCCTTCATAGACAATACTATCTCTAATAATGCCACAAATTATTTCACCTGTGGCTGTCACTTTCAACATAAGTGAGGGTATTGCTCTCGGTGCCTGTAGTTTGCTGTGTTTTTCACCTGCCTTACAAGATTATGTCCTAGCACATTTAGCAGAATGAAAGACATTAAAGAAAACCATGGCTTTTTCTCCACTTATTCCCTGGTCCTTAACCATTGAAGTACCAGCTAGATTAACACAGTTACTCTTAAATTATCTTTAAATAGTCTCAAGTCAAGAGGAGAACTGGGTATTAAATGTCGGTTCACCGCACGACTGGTGCTCAGGTTGGCTATAAACATAATGGATTTCAGTAGAGTTACCTCAAATATACAAAAGCATAGCCAAGAGCTTAATTTGATCTTAAAGTAACATTTCAAAAGACTCATCAGAGCAGTGGCTGGGTTTTCAATAGCTGCACTTAACCACATTTCAGCCATGCAGTGTCGTTAGTGTTCAGTGGGAATGCTCAGGTGCAATTTGTCTCACTGCTTTCAAGTAAGCAAAGTGAAGCCAATAATTCTATTAATGAAAGCTGAGACTGTGTTTACCACACTGGCAGAAATACAGTCCTGTGTCTATATATTAGAATGCAAATTAATCAATGGAAAAACATGGCATAAAAAGTGTTATTCCAAAAATAACAAGAAGAAAGTGAACCAATAATTATCTTTTACACCAAGGCAACTATTTTGTTAACTGCAGTGTATATGCAAGGCATGAATAAGCCTGCAGTTCCCTTGACAGAGAGACAGCAATCAAATCATGCAACATGTTCTTCTGCTGTCATGTTCAATACATTAAAATGTGCTGAGCAGGCATCAGCAGAAAGCCTGCAGGACTTGGGAATAACCATCCCACCACCAAGAGAAAGCATTACAAGTTTGTTATGCTAACTTTTGCAAGACATAATAGTGTCTTTATTACTGGAGATGGGGCACGAACAGAGAACTGAGAAGCCAGACCTGGACACAAGTATTCTTATACTTTAAGGAACTTTCTTAACAGAGTTTTGATTTCAGACTTAAGCATGCTTGGGACAATGGATTACAAACTTAATTCACATTTATCTTTTCATTACTAAGAAAAATTGTTTATTGGTTGAAATTACCAATGTCAACAGCTCTCTATTCTGTGCAACAATATTCACCTTATAATTTCCTGTATTGTTCAATTTACAACATTATGTCTAAGGGAAGGAAAGGAAAATTGTGTGTGTATTTCTATAGTATAGCATATGAAGATTCTGAGAAACCCAAAGAAATATTAGAGTTATCATAATTAAATTACATCATTCAGTATAACCATCTGTTGTAAGAAAATGACCTCACAGCAAAGAAAACAGAGCTGACAGGCCAGGCTACATGTAGAAAATAAATCATTTGACAAATACAATCTGCTTTCATTCCCTTTTGCTAACTACTCTGTGTAACAGGTCTGCTGAGTTACTGGATCTTACAAAGATATTACTGGTTCCCGACAAGCACACATGGCTGCTAATGCAGTGAGAGAAAGGTTACGTTTTACCTAAGGGCAAACTAAATCCAGCTTTATTGACATGCACTGATAGATGCTCTGGAGATCAGTGGAAAATTAAAGATACAGAACTATTAAAGGAGCACCAAAAAACCTTAAGAAGTATCTGAAATACATTCCTTTTCCCTCTTGATTGCTGTTAAGATTTTACAGTCATAAAGAGTAGACAAGATACTTGTAGCCAAAATAATTAATATTTTTTATATTAATAGACTAACAGATCAGGGGAGAATGTAGTTAAATGCTAGGGCTGTGGTAGAAGTTTAAAAGTACATGAAAAGCAAAGGTCACAACAATGACAGTGGCCATGGTTGAGGATTTCCCTACAGGTGCCAGAATTGTAGGTTCACAGAGGGGCAGTGCCATGGGGCCAGGGCTAGTGGCAGCTGCATCCACAGTCTGAAGGTGACTCAATGAGCTTGTGCCTGATGTTCATTCAGTAAGCTAAACCACAGCTCTGCTTGTTGTCAAACCCCAGCAGCTCATTTCCCTTCCCCTCTCTACCAGCTCATTTAAGAGCTAAGAGCGACTCTGGTACTGCTTTTTTCTCTTCCAGAGAGAAGCAGAACTAGCTGTGCTGGGACCAGGGCTGGCAAGTGATGGCTGTCCTGATGTGAGCCAGGTGTGTGTTCACACCCTGGGCCCCTCTGATACTCTGCCATTCTCCAGCCACTGGGCTTCCATGGATCTCATCATGCACATTTCTCACTGCCTTGGGCTCACTGTCAATGGATCATTTATTTTAGCATCCCCTGGTTTGGACTTTGAGTCCACACTGGAGCTATCAGCTGCTTCACAGCAGCTTTTACCACCAGCCTCTCTCTGCTGAGGCTGCTCTGAGTGGTGCTGTGCTCATCCAAGAGGACCGAGAGCTGTTGCTGAATGCAACCCACTGGCATATTCTCAGTTCTTCTGGCCATCCCCCATGCTCATTACCATGTTGGATTGCTGGTTTTCCTATACATTGGTCTTGCCTTTTGCCCTGCCTAAGATGAGTATGGTCCAATAATCATATCCTGCTAGACGAAAATAAGTCAGGGCGTGATTCTGATGTCAAGAGGTGTGGACCTGTTTATGTCTATGTTATTCAGAACTCGGTAGGACCTGGGATTTCTTTGTTCAAAACATTTGTAGTACTGTGAGGTCAGTGATGAGATCACCTGCAGAGAAGTCAGAGGGCGCAAAGCACAGTCTGTGCTGCAGCTCTCAAGGAATCATTCAGGTTGGGAAAGGCATCCCAGATCAAGTCCAGGTGTTAACCCAGCACCACCATGGTGCCTGTGAGGGAAGAGCAGGCTGACTGAGGATGTCAGGCCTGCTACAACACCACCACAATATTTGTGTAATGGAAGAACTCAAACCTGATCTTGATCAATAAAACTTTCTCTCAGTCACTTAGAATAGATCCCACCTGGTTCAGCTCAGACGTATAAGGGCACTGATTGTGGTGCTGATGAGCGTCTCAGTTAAAAAAAGGCAGAGATACAGAAGACTGGAGATAGAATGAATCGTAGTTTGCCCACTGCTGAAAACTAAATGGTGTAATGACACAGCAGGAGCAAGCTGGTCCCGCTGACCACCCGGGATCGGTCAGCAGCCCGGCAGTGGCATCTGCTAGTGTTCCTGAAGTCCAGGTCCACTGCAGTCAGAGGTCAAGTCTCCTGGCCGCGGGCTGCGCCTTCCCAGAGGCAGCCATGCTGCATCTCCGCCAGAGTGCTGCTAAGAGAGAGGGTTCTCCGCCCGGACTAGAAAGCAGACACGGAGTCATGCGATGGTCAGCAGTTTTAGTCTGGGGCGAAAGACCCCTGGGCTCAGCCGGGCATCAGACTTTATTCAGAGGGTAACAACCAATCTCGGAACCGCACAGGGGAGGAACCAGGGAGGGACAAAGGGACTGGGACAAATCGGGAAGGAGGAAGGGAGGAGAGAGGGAGATACGAATACCATTATGAACTGAGGGACGGGGGGGAACCTTGACCCCTCTCTGGGGCAATCCACCTTCAACTCTACTCCAGGGGAGTTTTATTCTCTAGGTCTCCAGAGGTTTCTCAGGGGGGAAGAAACTCTCTGGGCTTGAACCAACGCTACACTGTTATACAGAACTGTAATGAAACTGAGAAGTTTTGAAGGGTGGGGAACTGTCATATGTGATCATTTAGTCTCATGGATCAAGCAATTATGCCTTTTCATTTATATTTCTCAGGATAAATCCAGTTTTATTCACTGTGCAGTATTACAATAAAATACTACCTTATAAAAATTACAGATCCTTGCGGCAGTCTGTCTCCTCTCATAATCATCTAATGGAAGAAAAAAAGTCCTTGTGTTCCTGGAAAATCCACCCTCAGAGTATGTGCTATACTGATATGATTGTTTGCTGAAGTGTGGAATGCAAGTACTTTCACATTTTCCCTCACTCACTAAACTGTTAAACATGTTTGCCAAGGCTGGATTTTTTTTGGTATCCTATATTAAATGAAACTAATCCTTCTCTCATTATTTCTTAAATTAGGTTTTAGAACAATTGCTCCGTAACTTTTAAACTATTGCAGGGCTAGGTACTGATGTAAAGGAGAGCAGTAATTAACAAATGGTCATCACTGACTACAATAATTCATTTAATATAATTCTCTTGACCACTGCACTTTAATGACTGCAGGTGACAATTTCTGCCTCAACCCCTCTGCTCTGCCAGGTCATTCATCTAATTGTTATCCAGTCTGACCCAGAGCTGGTGCCTATGATAGGGCACAACCTGTTTCACCACGATTTAAGGCAGACATTAGAGAAAAAAGATTCATTTGTGTTTCCATGTATGTTCATTACCTGATTCCCTGCATCTTGAAGATAAATCACTTCCTATTTTCTGCAGACTGTAGGGTCAGTCTCCACCAGGTGTGCTGGCACCTTAGGCATCCACAAGCAGGTATCTCAGCACAGGTGTCTTATCTGGATCCAATTTCCACCCTAAGAGCTTTCCTGCTTCAAAGCAGACAGAGCAAAGATCAAGGTATAAATAACTCTCAGGTGTTTTATAGTGCAATTTAAGATAAGTGGGCTTGGTTTTTCCCATGGGCCAGAAAACTCTAGGCCCTTCATGCCAGAAGAGAGATCACATCCAAAGGTCTACAACAGAGACAGACTCTGCAAGGTCACAGAGAGAGACATCTCACACCTTAGTTCAGTCACCTCCTGGGTTTTTATTTTCCCCTCTGGATTATGTAGGTGGCTTCTCCCTCCAGCAGTTTTGAGAGACCTCTCCATAGGGAACAAAGGCTGGGGATATCATCTCTATCCTCATGCCATTTGTGTTCTGTAATGCATTTTTCTGTGTCTGGGTCAGCCAACAAAAGTGAAAACCAAGCATTTTTTTTGTGAGACTTGTCACATTATCTAGGTATTTTAAAAAACTATAATCTAAAATGTCACCTCCTGGAGACCTTTGCCTCAATTTTCCTATAAGACCATTCAATGGACAGATGGTTCTTCAATACATGGTTAAGCTTGTCTCTTCCATGTTCCACAGCTTCTCTCGTGACAGAGATTCACAAATCCTCAGTGACTCATTGGAAGTTCCTCTCCAGGTACTTCTTTTTGCATATATTCAGAACTTCCCTGTATGTGATGCTGAATCCCTGATCAAGGAATATTAAAAGTACCTTTAGATGATTTTTCCGTAAAGATACAATTTTGCTACAAGGACAGCAGCAATCAGTTGCACACAAAAATGAAATTTAGGAAAATAACCTAATATTCACGTAAGAGTGTTCACAGCAAAGTGCAAATATGGTCTTATTTAATCTCATACTCTGGCTCAACATAGGTAAAGACAGCTTCTGCTCTCTCAAAAGACTGATTAAAACTTTACAATAAATGCAAAACAAGTATTTACTTCAGAGAAATTTTTATCTGTCGGAAATACCTGATGACACTGTAAGAATATCCAGCAGCTCACAACACCCTAGTGTCTGATAGAGAGCTGGTGTCTGTCATTCAATTTTAAAGGGCCCATAAGCATCACAAAATGGCATTGGTAGCACAAAAGTTTTTCAAAATTCCCTCTCTGTTCTCCATGGAAACTTAAGAAAATTGTGGGGAAGAAAAGATCTTCAAAATTAGCACTTTACTTTTTATATGTCCCTTGGGCAGCCTTGGGTGAGCATTGCTAGGATTTGATGTGACAAGCTGAGGAAAGCAGAAATTCTGCAAACAGGAGGCAGAGGGAGTCCCTCCTCACTACTCTCAACAACTCTAGGTGGCTACATTTTCTCTCAGAGCTATTTAAAAGAGCAGCGCAGACACCTCTGATTCTACTGCAATAGCTTCATTTAGAGCATCCTAAACTCTTAGATACGTTACATAAATCTGAATTTAGAAAAGCTTTTGCTATTACCCTACTTTATGTTTTCAGGGTAGAACAGTTATTTCTTTGCAATTTTTTAGAAGAACTTTTCCAACAAAAGTTAGAGAGTACCTGAGGCTGTGTTAACCTTGCCCCATACCACCAGGTCAATGAATAATTCAAGAAACCCAGTTTTTGAAGAAAGCTCTAATTAAACCATTTAACTTCCATCTAAAAGGAGTCTAGAAGAAAAATGGGACTCTTTTCTTCTGTTTGAGTTGAATCATTGGTGAGATGATACTGTATGAGGTGAAAATAGTACCGAATGTGGAATACAACCACCAGTGGCCAAATACAATATGAGCCTGGGTTTGATTTTTTTTTTTTCCTCAGACTCCTTTTGTGTATTTCATGGAACACCCCAAGGCATGGCTTTGACATAGAACTGAAATTGAGAAGATTTCCTTCTAGTGTTTGTGTAAGAGTGCACATTATGAGAAAAGGCACAGGAGGAACAGGTTCCCAGGGTCACTTGAATCCTGAGATTATCTTGCAGCCACTTGTCAGCCCAAGATTGCCACTCTTGTGCTTTCTGCTAATCCACTGCAAGAATGCTGTTTTGCTCTCTGGAAGAAAACAAGCCTGATTATGAGGATGATGCTCTTTATGAAGCACTGTACTTTATGTCTCCAAATTCAAAGGGCTACCCAGAACTGGAGCTGAAACCAATCTTTTTAGACTGGTTTTTTTTTTTCCTTTCATGTTGTGCCAGGCCAAAATCCCAAATCCTAATAAAAACTGTTTTAAACCTTGGAGGTGGAATATGAATTTTGTGCCTTGGATTGATCACTAAATTTTATGCCCTAAAAAGCATGTAGTTTTATGCTAGCATTCAGCAACTGCTTGCTCTCCAGAAATATTAGCTATTTCAGGGTTCTGCTGCTGGACTGTACCTCTTATTTATAGATCATGCCAGCATGCAGATTTTTATTCATTAGAAACTCCTCACTGCACTGAAAACAAGGCCATCTATACACCAGATGTAGGTCTAGGTAGATAAAATTATTATACAGCATTTCAGTAACAACAGGGAAAATTCAATTAGCCCTAATCGTCTCTCTGCTATTAAGATTTAGATGACACTGATCATGGAGTCTAAACTTCTCATTCATCTTTGCAGCAAAGCAGACGGAAATTTGCCACTTGCTCCACTTCCATATTCCAGGCACTTTTGCTTCCCTGCTAATTCCTGGATCCCGATTGCTGGGACTCCATTGAAACTTACTGATGTCCCTCTTTGGGAGAAAGGTGGGTATGTTGTTCCCAAGGGGCATTTCGAGTAGGACTGTGGAGGACACTCATCCATTACTGCAGTCCAGCAGTGAAGGCTGTGAAGGGCTTGGTGCCCCCCAACACCCACACCTCTGACACAGGGCCTCTTTTGGGCAGCCATAGATTAAGGACAAAGGGTCTTCCTACAGCGTGGGAATGCAGGGACCTGACACGGAGACTGGCAGGGATACAGGGAAGGGCAGGCCTCAACCAGATAATGGAAATAAGAAGAGGGGCACACCCTAAGGTACTTATTTCCCCTTCCCAATGCACCCTTAGTGGATTTTCTCCAATGGATGCTGGACCCACGTGTTTCCCTTCTCCCCCATTATATACTGAGGAAATTATACTGATATGTTCTTTTCAAGCCTTTGCATCCTGGCTTGCAATAAAATGTAGCTCTGAAAATTCATGCAATTTTGCAGTTGCTGATGTTAGCTGTGTATTGTGAGCAGCAAAGATATTTTTTATGTTCCTTGATGGAAACAAATCACCACTTATTTCTTTAACACAACTATATTTTTTCATGGCTAAGTTAAAGACTGAATTATTTGCAAATTACCCCTACTACTATATCATTAGTTCTTCACTACTGTTTAATCATTAGAGTTTCAGTGATGCAAGAATTATTGATTTTTGTTTCAGCTATTAAAACACGAGCAGGTGATAACTTTAAGTGGCTTTATATACACAGAGCTGAGTAAATATTCATAAAAAAGTAAAACAATCTGAGGAATGCTTAGCAGAAGAGACAACCAAAATCCTATTCAAATTTCACCGAAAACTTCAAATAAAACATTTTTGTTTCAAATGCAACATGACTATGATTTGCTAGAAATAAATTAAATTCTACATCTTAAAATTAACTCCCTTCCAACAGGATAAAATCGTAATTAAACAAAAGGGTTTACATTTGGCTTTTGTCAAAAATAATACAGAAAACATTTGAGATTTCTCATGCAAGTGCCTCCATTTTTCTTAAAGATATTTTTCTTTACTCCGTCTACAATAAAAGTATCAGGCGACTATAAATTTGCTCTGGATTTCATGCAACTTCAGCACCAGAACTGAGGCAGAACTGGAGGGTTGGAAACCCACCATTTTGGAGAGATGCACTTTAAGTGGTCACGCAGTCTGCATGCTGTATATATTGCTTTGTGTTTCGTGCATAGAAACTGTTCCTGCAAATAAGAAGCCTAAAAGATCATAACCCTTGTGATGTTTCCTTTTTCTCCATGTGTGAAATGTTCTGAATGGTGAGCTGCTGCCCAGCAGGGCCCCATTTTCATGTCGTGCAGCTGAGGACATACCAGTGTGACAGTGTTAAGGCAAATGGAAGTGTGTTGAGGATGCAGAGGCCTGGTAGGAAAACCTAGAAGACTGTCAGCAGAAAGGGAGTCAAACTTACTGCCCCCTTGCCCTGACTGTCTTTTGGGATTCCTGCTGGCATGGGTTATTCCCCAAAGTGTGCACAGGTACTGTCTGTAACCACCAGCCTTTACAAGTAAAATTCCTGCTGGCAGGGTGCTGCTTATTCAGCAAACTGAGATATGCAGAGCCTGTGCTCAGAGTGGCACCCCAGCCCTGTTTTCTCAACCAATATTGAGTGCTTCCAGGATTGGAGCAGGCAGTGCAGTTGTGGGGATCCGACTGCACGAGAAGGACAGTGTTGTGCATTTCATCAAAATGGAATCCAAATATTATATAGAGTCCAGGACAGGGACACTGCCTCCATTCAGGAAGGAAGCTTAGTCCCATTGCCACCCTTAGGCATGTGCTGAAAGCCCTGTTGAGCTCCCTGGCACTGCAGCACCTTTGCTGTCACCTCTTTCCCTGAGCCAAGGCCTCTGCGGCTGTCGAATGATTCCTGCGGTGAGCAGCACTTGCACCGCCTGTTCACAGAGTCCGGAACGGGGATCTGCAAGGCAGATCTGTGTCAAAATAGCCACACACATCAAACACCATCTTCAGGGCAGATGTTGTATGCTATTTTCCACTATTTCTGGATCTTCATGTGGGACTTGGCACATGTGTGATGCAGGGGGAAAAGAATTGGCTTTTTTGAAATTTTATTCGAGGGCACTATTTCCTCACAAAGATCATTAAGAAATTAACTGCCAGGCATCCAAAAGCTTCCTCCTACTTTTTTATTGCCTGTTTTTCAGGTAATGCTAGACATCATGCTATCAGTGTTCAAAAATACTTTAAAATTTTCCCTCTATCATGCAGGGAACAGCATGAAAAAATTCTCTCTGGATCCATACAGCAACAGAGCGGTCTACTAGTGTGCATTTTGTTGTTCAAACAAGATCAAGTCCTCATTATCTGACACTGTATAAACACATTAAAAAACAATCCCATACCTAAAGGGCTTTTAGTTTCAATAGAGCAAGCAGTCAGGCAAAGGATGCTTTTCTATCTTGTATCTATTCTACTGACGAGGAACTGAGGCACAGAGAAGTGATAAGGCAAAGAAAAGTCACACAGGAATTTTATCAGACACCCAGGAATCTAACTCAGGTTCCCAGAATATCAGCTCTATGTCTTAATGTCAAATCAGGCCTCTGTATGACGGGTGCATTGAAAATGCTTAAAGTCAAGAGACATGCCAAAAACAAACACATTCTGCCAACAGTGTAAACTAATTGCATTTTAATAATTACTTCAGTTTCAGACATTTGAACTGTTATTAACAGCTCAAACAGGGAATGTGTGGGCTGTGCTTTCAAATTAGGTTATTTAATCTTGTATTATTTCTTTTCACGTTGGACAGAAGTGACTTTATTTTGCTGTATTACTCCTGGCGTGTGATTAACGCCCACGTGCTGGCCTGTGAAGCACCACAGCAATTGAAATACAGCTGAATTTCCAAGGCAGAGAGTGGTGACTGGCAGAGATACTTGATAAAATCATATTGAGCTAATAAATACAACAAAAACACTTCAGTCTTGTTAACTGCATCCAGAGAGGAATTGCTCAGAAGCAGACTGTGCTCTTTGACTGAAATGAGGCAGCATTTGATGTTTCTCCATCCTTGGGAACTTGGCAGTTTCCTCAGCCCAGGGGAGTCCTGGATCCCCTTGGGCAATCTGTATTATTTGACCCATTTTCAGGATTTTTACCAGGCCAGCTTTTTTGCCTCTCCCTTATTACTGTTATCAGATGCAACATTTTAGGTTCAAAACTGGTTCATTAAGTCACTGATGATTTTTCATGTTTGTGATGTGGTGATTTGTTCACATAAATCAAACAGTAGAAAGGTTCACAATGAATGAAAGGGGTTGAGTAAATTCTTGTGTAATACCAAAGAGCAAAGTTGAAATGCTCTTAAAAACATAGTCCATGCAGAAGGAATGAAGTAAGAGCAACACAAAGGCTTGCCTGTCTTTATAAAGAAGATCCAAAAGTTGAAGTCATGGATGTCCCATCACTGGAAGTTTTCAAGGCCAGATGGGGCTTTGGGCAATCTGGTCTAGTGGAAGGTAGCCCAGTCCATGGCAGAGGAGTTGGAACGAGAGGACCTTTAAGGCCTCTCCCAACCCTAAACCACTTTATGATTCTATGAAATTCTATGAAAACACACCAGGAGCTGAGGACATAGTAAAATAGGCCCAGCTTGTTGGTCCGTGGATCCTCTAATTTGTGCTTGGCAGACATTCACAGAAAGGAAGGGAAACCCAGGGGTTGTGCTACAGCTGCATTTGTGCCAGGCAACCAGGACTCCTGCAAGGATGCTCACCGTGTGCAGCCTAAATCATCTTTCAGATGTTTTCCTTTTGAGGCGACAAGATGATTTTATTTCCTTCAGTAAAATTCATTTTAAAAGAACAGAGAAACAAATAATACAAAACACAAACAAAAAAGAAGCCCGGTCTGGCCTGACAGCTCAGCAGATGGTTACCTGGGATGAGTACAAACACCACCAGCCAAAGCTCCACTTTGCCAACTCCCTCCTAGTCTCCAGCTGATTTTGCTTTCCTATGCATGCAACAGCTTTTCCCCGTGTTTTAGCAGTGGTATCCTCAAATCTTAGGCACTTCACTGTTACTTTTCCACCTCCCCATGAGAGGCATCACCCTGATTTCTCTCTTCCTAGCACTTACAGGGTTCTAGCACAGGTACAGTTTTGCTTCAAGGTGGAATAGACTCGAGGCTGTCAGAAGAGTCCTGCAGGTACCAGAGGCAGTGCCAAAGCCCTCCCATGCTGCCTCTGGATCCAGACCAGGAGAATTTCACCTTTTCAATAACTCCTCACAAGTTTTCCTACTTCTTATATGTCCAGCCTGGTAATTTCTCACCCTCAGCAGCTTCCAGAGACCAGTTTTGAAAGCCCACAATGTGTTTTTTGGAAGGACAAGCCACCACCACACTCCTTCAGTCTTCAAAGGCTCAAGTGCAGGAACAAAGAACCTTCATCACTCTGAGCTTGTTTCACATTACATGTGGGAATAAACATATTCTAAAAGACCCCCATGAATGAGCTCTGTTGGACACTGCTATGCCTGTAGAGAGCACCAATGTATCTGTCCTGAGTGTTTTGGCTCCAAAGATGAAGGTGTTATTGAGGACAGCAGATTATGCAGGCATGGAAGGAACTGGGAGCCATCTTCACACAACCTAGCAGAGGTGCCTTGCTGATGCATTTCAGTTTCGTTCTTTCTTTCTTGACAGTAGGGACCGCAGCCTGGCAGCTCTGAGGGGCAAGACTGTGAATTTCATTGGTTCTTTGAGCTCAGAGGGGATTCTACACACAATTCAACTCTCTACAACCACAGCTCCAACTTCTATACAGACTCACACAACCACAACACATCAAAAATCTCAATGAGCACAAAACAGGGTGGCAGAGTTATGGCCAAGCTCACTCAAAAACGTTTTCAGAGTGTTGTGATCTGTTGCCAGTTTCTGTGTGCCCCCATTGAAGCATGTCTCTTTGACAGGGGAAGGCTCTTGCCCCAGGACAATTAAACAGTGGGGAGTATGCAGTTTGTTAAGCTACATCTGAGCTGTGAAATCTGCGATACTTTAAAAGTTTTTTAGTGCCCTTGTGAAACCCATTTGTAATCATAATATAATTCTAGAAGTCCTGCCAATAATGCAGACAGATATTGTGTATACCAGTCAGGAGTTCCTATTCCTAGATCCCTTACACCATCAATTCCAGCTGTGCTGTGTGAATCCTATTAAAATATTTTTTTCCCCTTGCACTGGAATTTCTGCTGAATTTGCCATATTAATGGTCACAGCTGGGATAATAAGATCTTAGTTTATCTCAAGGGGAGCCATACTGAAATTATTCAACCCAAAATGGCATTGTCTCAGTGCAGATTGCCACTTGATTCCAAGTGGTTTGGTTATTCTATCAAAACGCAGCCTACATCCCAGATTTGTGGGAGCACATAGGTGGGGCTGTGTCCTGCTGGCTTTTCAACCTCCTGAATTCCCCATTTTAGCCATCCATTTCATGCAGGTCAACAACACAAGGAATTTAAACTGACTAAAAGAATTTGGTCTAGAGGGCATATCTGTGAGGCTTTGTGCAGTGCAACACAGAGCTCATACTGCAGATGTGATAACAGCAGTGCAGTGCAGTGATCCACCCAAGCTCATCAGCTGGGCTAACGACCCAGGCCTGGCTTTGCACCAAGCTCAGTTCCAGTTTGACCATTGCTAGTTCATAGCACAGACCAGCCCTGCCCTGCAGAAACACATGCTCACTTGCAAGAGGATGGAGGCTTGTGAAGACAGCACCAGACTCACGGCTTGTCTGAATTCCCTGGAGCCAACAGAGCTCATGTCCGAGGGGGTCCCAGTCATCCCTTTCCACACGAGTACTTGTACTCTTTTGGGTGGCACAGCTTGATGACTGAGTTCATGGTATTGAAATTCATCTTTTTGGACTCCAGGACTAGCATGTACTTTCCCCTTCTGAAAGCACTCTGAAAATCCAGGGTTGAATTTTATTATGGTGTGGGGAGCACATCCCAGGCTCATCACTGGTGGTAATAGCAGTCCCTCTGGTCTCATGTACTGCAATTCAAGAACCCATTTTTAACAGTTGGTGGTGGTGATCTAGCCCATCTGATTCTTCACTTCTGAATGCAGCTAATTAGTTATGGTAATTAGCAGAATTATAGCTCTTCATTCCCCACTTGGGAGTACAATAGCCACAATCTTATAACCACCTACTTCACTCTCCATCCTGGCTTCCTGAGAAACAGAGTCCAACACCTCGATTAGAATTTGAGTGCAATGGGTATAAAAAGCAGAGCAAAACAGTAATTCAACAAGGCAGACTTTAACACAATTTCAGTCCCTTCTCCTCCTTACAGATACAGTGCTCTGTCCCAAGCCTGGGGCCCACACAGACCCCAATCCTGCAGGCTCTGTGGCAGCATTCACAGGGTCTGGCTCTAAAACAATAACCATTTCCAGTGAAAATCAAGTTCTGAATCCCTGCCAACACTGAGACAGAACCAGCTCCTCTCAGAAGCAAGAAAGGACAGCAAATCTTTGAACTTGCTTTTGATGTTTTCTGCTTAGCAGACACACACTGCCAAGGTGTGCCCTCTAAGATTAAGGTTTTAATTTCACTCTTCAAATTTATTAAATATGGGTTTTGACAGTGCCAGCCTTCTCACAGGCCTGTCCATATGACAGCTTTCATATCACGTACAGTGGTAGGCCTCTTTTCTAGGAAACCCCACTTCCAGTGCTGTTTTCTGCTTTAAATCCCCCTCCCTACCAAAGCAGACACAATCTTTTCACATTACTCACTGACAAAATCTTTTTGCATTGTTATACACAAAGAGCACCTACTCAGAACAACAAACCCCTTGTGTCAGCTGGGGACAGTTTTTACCAGCGCCAAGGATATTCCTCAGATATCAAAACCCACTCTTCCAAATCTATCATATGTGTAGGCAGTGAGTGAACTTTCCAGCTCCTTAACTTTACATCCCACTGATATCTTCATAAAACTTGAAAAATTATGTTTAACAACAATATATTCTTTGTGTCCGAAATTTCCTGAATTCTTTTCCCTCTCCAAGGACATGTGAATGACAAGCAATATTTTTTGAGTCTCTCTAGTTTATTTTTCTCTGCCTCTTTGTCTCTTGCTTGATGGCAGACTGTCCACCTCTACTGGGACACAGTTATTCCCCACTATAATCAATTCTAATATCACTGAGTATTATTATAAATTGAGGTGGAAACTGGGGAACGGGAGAAAATAAGTATGCACAACATAGGAAAAGGCAAAGCTCTGCAACTCATTCCCAGCAAACTCCTGTGAATTTACACATAAGAGGAAGGCCTGAGAAAGAATTCATCTCCTGGTTATGCTTTCAAAGCCTTGTAGAGAAAGTGTACATTTGCTTCTTCCAAAAGGACAGTCAGTCTCCTCTGCTCTATAACCTCTTTAGTGGAGGAGTTAAGGACCTCCCCAAATCGCAGTGTGTAACACCCAAGTGTAGAAGGTCCTGGGAAGTAGAGGAACACACCAAACCCACAGAGGTTATCAGGAAAGTTAATACAGCTTTTGCTGGGAATTCCTGTTTTACCTGCAACAGGTTCCTAATGGGTGTCTTTGTGGACAGACATCGTATAGGTCACTATAGATGCTCATGTGAGCTTGAGTAAAAGATCTAACTGAGGTGAGAGTAGCCACTGCCAGCACGAGGGCAAGGGAGACTTTCCTGATGACATCTGGTGTCAGAGAGCCTGGGGAGTGGGAAATGAGACTGATTAAGGACAACGGGATTTGGTCGTTGTCTCCAAGGGGTTCAGACTTGCTCAGACTGAGGAGATAGAGCTGTAATTTAAGTTCAGCAACACAGTGCACATTCCTAGAAACGCCTGTCAAGCCATAGACACTCAGCAGGGCTTGTAGGCTTCAAATATAAATAGCTATTCCCCAGTGACACACAGCATCTATTCCCCAATTCTCTGAAACAGAAACACCATAAATGGTAACAAATGACACTGCACATGAAGCTGCAAAATGTGTTATGCTATTTAACATCGACCGCTCCATATAATTAAGGGAGCACAATTACTTAAACATGCTTGTGATGTAAACAACCATGCAAATTGCATTTCTAACTACTATGACTGTACCCACAGGGTAATTAGAAGTAGCAATTTATTACTCAGTGTAATAATTAGAAGTAATTACCTACAAGAAGTAATTAGAAATAGTAATTCATTTCTTAATGCAATGAGCTGCTTTTGAAGCATATATGTGTGTGTGTGTATGTATATTCACACAGATAATTATCATAGAATTATAGAATAATTTGGGTTGGAAAGAACTTTCAAAGGTCATCTCATCCAACTTCCCTGCAATGAGAGAGTACATCTCCAACTAAATTAGTCTGCTGATCTAGGCCAACGTCCAACCTGACCTTGAATGTTTCCAGAGATGGGGCACCTACCTCATCTCTGGGCAACCTGTTTCAGTGTTTCACCCTGCTGCACATTTAGTGTGTTACTTCAAAAAATGCATTTATTCAGGGCTTCTGATTCTGTCTTGTATGGAAATTACCTAATGTATGGGGAAGATTGATTATAGCTCTATACTAAGTATCTCCAGACATTATTTGTCAAGAAGCAAATATCCTCCAGCCAATATGTAGGGTTTTTTCTTTCTAAGGTCAAGATGGACAGCCTCAATGAAAAAATCTATAACAATAACCAGATCCAAGACAATTTCATTTGCTCACAACTATTAATAGAATAGCAGGTACAGGTGAAGCTCTGGAATGGAGCCTAGGGTTTATTAACAGTGACACATAATAATATTAGAAAAATCATAAATTATTTGTATCCTGGCATAACTATTGTGTACTTACTTATTAGAATTTTGGAGTATTCTCTGGCCTAAATTAATGGGTAAAAGGAAAATAAGAAAGCTGCCCAAGTAGTCTAGTGAAAATGTGTTTTGTGTTTTGTAGACATTCAAAGGTTGAGGGAGCTGAGGGTGTTTAGCCTGGAGAAAATGGGCTCAGAGGGGATTGTACTCCTCTACAACTCCCTGAAAGGACATTATAGACAGGTGAGGGTTGGTCTCTTCTGCCAAGAAATAGGACAAGAGAAAATGGCCTCAAGTTTTGCCAGGAGAGGCTTAGACTGGATATTAGGAAACGTTTCTTCATGGAAAGGGTTGTCAAACATTGGAATAGGCTACCCAGGGAAGTGGTGGCATCATATCCTTGGAGGTATTTAAATTATGTGTAGATGTGGTGCCTGAGGTCATGGTTCAGTGGTGGCCCTGTCAGTGATGGTTGGCTCAATGATCTTTGAAGTATTTTCCATCACCAGTGATTCTATGATTCTGTGAAAAGCTCTTCGTATCAAGCACCCCACTTCCTACCTCCAGGAGGTTGCAAACTTTAGGGGAACACAGCAAGGAGAACCAGTCAGCATTCCAGGAAGCAAACAGTTGGCCCACGGTCGTTTATAGAGAAACCAGATGAAAGACAAACACCACGTCAAAAGCAGAAAACACTGGGCCAGTCCCAGTACAAGGAACAGTGAGACTAGAAATGAACAATAACGTTTGCCATATCTATTACTGTTTCAGTATACTGCCTCCCTGAAAATCATTTTGTCTCAATAAGTGACATTTCAAACAAAAAAAAAAAAAAGTCCTGTCTGTTGTCCAGGGTGGTCTGGTTGAAAAACATATTTTCAAAACCTCTCCTTTCTCTCCTCCTTCTTTTGGTGTAGGAATGCTAGCTGCAATGAGCCGGGCCTGGGAATCCTGCAGGAATCTGCAGCCATGGCCAGGCAGTGGAGACTTCCTAGAATTTCTATAGTCTGTTCACAAATTACACAACTGCCACCTAATCCAAAACCCTCCCATTCTTCACCAAAATGCTGATGAATGTTCCTATTTTGCCAAAGATTCATCAGTTATCTTCTTTCTTGAACAAGTTAACCCACAATCCAAATGTTACCAGAAGTGTCCAAAGTCTCAGCTATTGTCTTGTCTGTTGTTCCAGCTCTATTTTTCACCCAACGAATTTTCTATTCTCACCTTTCCAACAAATTTTCTAAAACAGATTACACACAGAATTAAGTTGGAAAAGGTTGGAAAAGACCTCTGAGATTATGAAGTCCAACCTGTGACTTAACACCACTTTCTCAACTAGACCATGTCAGTGAGTGTCACATCCAGCCTTTTCTTAAACACCTCCAGGGACAGTGGCTCCACTACCTCCCTGGGCAGCCTGTTCCAATGCCTGATCACCCTTTTCGTAAAGAAATTCTTCCTAATGTCCAACCTAAACCTCCCCTGGTGCAGTTTCATACTATGTCATCTCATCCCGTTGCTGGTTTCTTGGGAGAACAGCCCATCTCCTACCTGGCTACCACCTCATTTCAGGGAGTTGTAGAGAGCAAGGTCTCCCATGAGCCTCCTTTTCTCCAAGCTAAACACCCCCAGCTCCCTCAGCCACTCCTCATCAGACTTATGCTCCTCACTCTTCCCCAGCTCCATTGGCCTTCTTTGGACTCGTTCTAGTACCTCAACGTCCTTGCTGAACAGAGACGCCCAGAACTGAGCACAGGACTCGAGGCGTGGCCTCACCAGTGCCAAGTACAAGGGAAGAATCACTTCCCCGGTGCCGCTGGCCATGCTGTTTCTGATAGAAGCCAGGATGCCATTCCTGGTCACCAGGGCACACACTGGCTCACATTCAGCCAGCTGTCAATCAGCACTCCCAGGTCCTTCTGCCCATTGATTTCTCACTGGCTAGAGCTGGCTGACAATATTGAAGATAGGGCTGGAAAAAGAACAAAGCCATTCCACTAGTTTTCTACAGAGAATGCACCCAAGGTAGGTGATTATGACTTTCCCCTAGAGCTTCATAGCTTTGGAACCACACAAAACCTATAAATTATGTTCAAAGGTATAAAACTGGAAGGTGTCACAAAACAGTGAGGAAGCGTTTAACTGCAGGATTGCAGCTGCTTGGAGTGTCAATAGCTTAAAGCTTAAGGGATCCTGAGAGGAGAACTCACTGTCATTCTCTTGTTAAAATCACTCTCCTCCGCATCTCTTTCTGATGCAACATTTTCCCCAATAATTAATTCTTAGAGTTTCACCCCCAATGAAAACATTTTAAAATAACTTAGCATTCATTCCACCACATCAGTTAATCCAGCTTAGTGAGTTGTGAAGTTAGGGAACCAGCCATTAGGTAAATTACAACTGTGAAAGGCAAAAGAGAAATGTATCAAATTAAGAAAACAGAACCAATTCATCTTTACATTTAAAAAACAAATTAAAATTCCCATAGTAGAATTAGAGATCAATTTCCTGATTGCCAAGTCATTGCCTTCAGTCCAATGTTTAGGCACCTGTGCTAAAACAATCTTCTTGACTGGAATTCCCTAGAGAGGAAGAAAAAGCAGTCAGAAGATACTTCTTCAACATGCTGATAACTATAACCATGGTCATTATTGCTGAGGTGTGGTGAAGCACAAGGAAGTGAAAGGAGATTCCAGTGTTGTTCATTGATTTTGTTATCATCATTATCCTTTATTTCATTTTCAGCTATTGCATTTTCACTGTAATTATTGATAACTGGAGAAAATCAACAGCTCTGCCAAAGATGTCCTGGATCAGGGAACTGTCCCAGACAGGGATAGAACAGGGTTATTCACAGAAACATCATCCTGAACTGAAGCTGTAGCTATGGCTGTCCCTGAAATGAAAAGTTTCAGTCTGTTGCCAGTGCCCTGCCCATATCAGAGACATTGGAAGTAGATGACCTTTAAGGTCACTTCCAACTCAGTCCATTCTGTTTCTATGATAACAGGTTTGTAACTGTGGGAAAGAGTCATTGCTCATGTCCTGGTGAGCACTGACAGTTTCCAAGAATCAAGCACCATTTTCCTAAATGCACTATTAATGGATAATTAATTTCCTACATACAGAAACCCCATGGCAGGGGCGTTGGAACTAGATGATCTTTAAGGTCTCTCCTAATCCAAATCATTCTATGATTCTATATTTCTATGAACTTGCCAGAGTTGCCTTCTGGGGAATTTTTGCTTCTCCTAAGATTCATTTATTCCAATCCCAGGGTTATAAGGGCACTCTATAAACAGCCTCAGCTAGATTTCAACTTGTAGGCCTCTTATGTGCTCTAATAAAAGCAAGAGAGAAATTTCATCCCCAGCTCAACAATTTCTAGTCCTCAGGCTACAGCTGATGTGGTAGGAATGGAGGGTAGAGCGGCAGTTAATCATTGCCTTCACCTGCACTCATAAATAGGAATCTGAAATTTCAACAGGGGCTTCAGTCTATGTCAGTGAGATTGTCAGTTCCACAGACAGGATTTTTCTTTTGTTTCTGGAAGAGTGAGGTCAAAAGAAGATGGACTTTGGCCAAAGGCTTTAGTCAGCATGAGTTGTGAAATTGCCTTTTTATGCCGTAAGCATGACACACTACAATCATGCTGAGAAACAGACGGTTCACCCCACTTGTTATCTTAGTGGCAAAGTGCAAGAAAGCTCAAAGGACAACTAAAGTCTACACTTTTCTTGAATCTTACTGGTACTGTTCGAGCAAAGAACAAGCAGCATTTCTGTGTGAAACGGTTTCCAAGTACTCAGGGCCCTGGATCCCCAAAGCAAGACAGGAAGAGCTGGGCAAATCTCCTTTGTGCACTTGAATCATAAAATGGCTTGGGTTGGAGGGACCTGAAAGACCATCATGTTCCATCCCCCTGCCATGGGCAGGAGCACCTTCTACTGGACCAGGTTGCTCAAAGCCTGATCCAGCCTGGCCTTGAGCACTTCCAGGGATGGAAGTGGGAACTTATGGGAACAACTGTCCTTGCCATGGTGGAGGTGTCAATCCAGACACAGCTTCAGGCTGTGGACACAGCCCAGGAAGTCTCCGGCTGCAGGAAGTGCAGGAATGACTGGGGAAGAAGGTGTTTCCTGTGAGGGAGAGAGGGATACTGCTGACAAATAAAGGAGGTGGGGTGATATGAACAAAAGAGAAAATAAAAATCAACAAACAGGACTTAAGTAGGAGTACCTAAAATATTTGCATGTAAGCAAGGAAGAGCCTGCAAGGCATGATTATGGAAAAAACCCCAGAGTCTTTTGGGGGAAAAGGGAGTTCTCCTCTGCACAACAGCAAATATTTTCATACTGTGAGGGTAATGAAGCACTCTAAAACGTTGTCCACAGAGGTAGTAGAGTGTTCCCGCTTGGAGATATTCAAAATCCACCTGGATAAAGCCATGGGCAACCAGCTCTGTTAGGTCCTGCTTGAGCAGGAAATGTTAGGCCAGGTGACCTCCAGAGGTGCCTTCCAATCTCAACTGCTCTGTAGTTGGGTGAGTCATAATATAATCAGTTTTGAAAGCTGTGAACTACTTTCAGTGTTTGAATACAAAATATTACTTGGACTGAGTTATTTCTCTTTAATGAATAATGAAGAGCACATAACTAGGAGGTTTCTCTGTCATATTGAAAGACAAAGCTTTCAGACCTGTTCAGCTTTCATTTAGTAAACACTCTGTCTCTCTCTCTAGAACTGAGTTTTATACTTGCTGCTTACATATAAGAAGACTCAACTCAGAGACTTCTCAAATTTCAAAAGCTTTGGTTTGGGAAAGTGCTGTTTGTCACACACCCACAAACACAGGCATGTTCACATAAACACATTCAAATATTTATATAGAGTGACATTTAAAGAGCCATTACTGTTGTTGGCTAGATCTTCTACTTCAGTTTTTAAATAGCTCACTACATCATATACACCATTTTCATATTTAATATTTCATTTATGAAAATGTTTTTCTAATAGTACAATTGGCTTCTTTTTTCCTTCATAAAGGAGCAAAGAGAACTCTTTTGTTTTGTCTTTTGTTAACACCAGGTTAAGATTAAAACAGTAATGGTAGCATTGCTGCTCTGATATGAGCACAATTTAGCTACATGAAACAGAAACTCCTTCCTAATGAGGATTTTATTTCTGCCACTTCAAGCAAAGAATCATTTTGTTAACAATCCACCAAGACCACTATTTTGATATTAACAAGTCTAAAACCCATTATCTGGCTAGCAAACTAAGGGACACCAAACCCTGCATTGATTTTACAATCTCAGATTTTTTTTAATCACAATTTTATTATCTCATCTGAGAATCCGGAAGGAAAGGTATCTGAAATGTTTTCATGAAAATCGTGATATAAAGTGCCCTCATTGTCACCTTGTTCTAACTAATTGGCACAGTGGGCTGTGTGAGGGTTTTACTCCTACTTGTGCCTATTGCTGGGAGCTCATTACACTCTAGATAAAGGTGGCTCCTGGGGAAAGAAAACAGCAAAATTTTAAAGCATCACAGCTTTCAGTTCTATTCCTGTTAGGTACAGCACACACAAGTGTTCTGTCTTGGTTGCCATGTCCCTGTAACTCCCCTGAAATCACCACTGTTAAGTCCTGAACCAAGCACATCTTCACTGGCCACACCTTGGGGGCTCGCAGGGGCTCACTGTCCCACCACCCCACCGCTCTCCCCACTACCCAGAGCAGCCTCATGACCTGAACACACACCAGGAGACAGGCACTGCAGCACCCCTGCCTCCTCCGTGCTGTGGAAAGAGCTATCCAATGTTCCAGGCACAGCAGGATTGGCCATACAGGCGCACCTCCACCACAGTCTGCACAAGCACAGTGCACAGAGAGAGCCAAAGCCATGAGCCTTCACCCAGCCTCCCTCTTCCTTCTCCATGCTTTCTATAAACTCATAACTGGTAATTGTTTCAGAGAGCAAAGTGGATGCAGAGCTGCTACAGCACTTTTTTTTTTTTTTTTTTATTTTGCTGGCTTTTAAATTAAAATATACCCTTTTTTTCATTTATGTGTCCAGGGTTTTATCAAAACCCACTCTATTTTGCTGAAAGCTAAAATGTCCAAAGTTCTCTGTTGTCAACAGCAACAAAAGCAGGAGAAAGTGTACTTTTTGTCTCAGTGGCACTAGGTTTTGCTGGGAAAAAAAACATATGCACAGACACAAACTGCCAGAGTTTACAGCTAACTCCAGCAGGACTTTTTTTCCATTAAAAGGAGAATCCAACCTACCTGCAGGCATCTGATGAGGGAAATATTCAATCAAAAAGCAAATGAAACATCAAGGGAGCCAGTAGAGCTTAAGAAATCCCTAATGCTTCGCTTCACTAACACTTCTCAGAAATCACTGATCTTGGACCTAACAGGATCTTAACCACAGGAGCCAGATAAGCTCAATATTATGATGTCAATTTGTACTCTAGCTAAGGATTTAGTGAGGTCTCAAGCTCTATGAAAGCTTTTCCCATTCAGCCCCTGAAACTGTGGCTTTGTACAGCTGACCAGCTTTTCCACCAGTTCTGACCACTAAAACAAACTTCAGGATTACTTGGCAGAGACTGATGTGAAGATATAGCAGGAGCAAGTACCACACAGAATAGGCACCATTGCCTTTGGGAGAAGTCATTTATTTTGTTGGAAGCCTGATTTTGTTTCTTATCCTTTAGAAAAATTGATAGAACAAAAGTTCTAGTACCTCCAGCCGTGAATCATTATTTTCTTGCAACCCATGGTGCTTTAATGGTGCCTAGTTCTGTCCCTTCACCGGAAGTGCTGTGTGGGGATTACTTGCAATCTAAAATAATATTAGCAACACATAAATTACATACCTGCTGCTCTATGAAAAGAAGCCTCAGGAGGAAAGCTTAGCAACCAAAATTTTTTCTGCATCACTTGCCTGTGAGCTATTATTCTTGTTATTAAGAAGGAATGCCATTTACCAAGCTTGACTATCAGAAAGAGCTGGAAGTTATCCATCAGTCAATGTCAAGTCAATGTCCATCAGTGCTTTGGCTGGCACCTTCGTGGTGACTGTGAAGTGAGTGAATGTAAATTGAGAGGCCTTTACTGGTTGTTCATGACGAGGGGAAGACAGGGAGTGCTAACAGTGCACCTAGGACATACCACACATTAGGTAAGTGAAGGGTACTCAGTGAATTCTCTCCCAAGGTTTTAGTGGGTCACAGGAGTTTTTGTTATTGTCTTTCTGTTCCTCGTTCTTGTGCTGTGCACAGTCCAGCAGCAGCTGGGCTTGACTCCAGCAACCTCAGGGTTTCAGGGCAGAATAAGGAAGGGCATGTGTTGTCAGTGAAACCTAAGATTTCCCATAACTCGTTCAGAGAATGGGTTGGGTTGGGTTGGGTTGGAAGAGGGTTTCAAGATCATCCAGTTCTAAGCTCCCTGCCATGGACAGGGCTGCCACCACCATCAGGCTGCACTTCTTAAAGAAAGTGCAATTAGTTTTCACGCATTTCAACCTCTGTCAAGAACTACAAATTAAATTTATGAAAATAGAGATCATCACACAAGACCAGTCTTGAAGGCAAGGACCTAGAAAAGTAGAAATGGTGGTAATGAAAAAGAGAAGTCTGAGGCTGGAGGAAGGCATCCCATAAAAGCAGAGTTCTTCAGGAATGAATTCATGCCACCAGTTATAAAGGATGAAAAGAGGAGCCATCGACAACATGAAAATGGAGGAGACTGTCAACAAGACAACAGGAAAACCTTGAGAACTAATTAAAAGATTAAAGGATCAAAAAAGGTAGATGAGCAATGTACGGGAAAATGCATTAACAGTGAGTTATAAGCTGTTGTAAAAGCAGCTGCTGCCGAAGAAGTCATGGTGCCCACACAGGAAAGCAAAAGCAGTCATAGGATTCATTAACTGAAGTATTTCCAATGCATATGAGCAAATATTAACAGCATTGTACGGGATTTTAGAAAGTTAGATTTGGAGTAATACATACTGTTTTGGTAATTCAGTCTCAGGTCAATTAATTCAGACTGACGAAGCGCAGGAGGGTGAGGCGAGTGAAAAGTTTGTCTTGCGTGAGAAGCCTGGGAGAACTTGGTTTGTTTAACTTTCCAGATGAAAGCTGAGATGGATTGGTTTGCTTTCTACAGACATTTCTAGGAAATAAGTACCAGAAGAGGTATTTAAGCCCTAGGAAAAAAAAAAAAAAAGGCAGCAGAACAAAAGGATTTAAACAGGTCATGAATAAATTTAAGCTACAAATTAGGAGTTTTCTAACAAATGGAAAGTAGAGATTCTGGAACAGTCTTGCCACAGGAACAACAGAAGTAAAGCATTAATTGATTCTGAAACAAGAGTATATTTTTCTGAGAAGGGTAGATATGTCATGGCTGAGTGCAATAACAGAGGCCAGCGGTCAGAGATTCCAGCACTCCTTCCCTATCCTGTGTTCTCATGAATCCTCAGTTAGTTATATCTATTGTACTGTGGCTGGGGTCCCATCAAAAGCCTGTGTTCTCCAGACCACGTAAAATGCTGATGAAAAATAAGAAGTCACAGTGTCTCTTCCATGATTTCCCAGTTCCCTCATGCTGGGGCTAGAATCCAAAAAGGGTTTTGGCAAAAGACAAAAACTACAAAGGTTTTAAAAGTATAAAATAGGGAACATTCAAACTAAAAGCATACACATTTTCTTACGTCTGAAATTAAATTTGATAAAACTCCACATTCACTTAAGTATATAAGATAGGAGAAGAAATAAAGAACTCAAAACATCCCATGTCACAGCAGGTGTAGACCACACTACACTGTCCAGCCTCGGTTCTCTTCATTAGAATTCAGCAACTTCTGGTTTAAATATTTCAGCTGTTCCTTCGCCTGTTACACCTACAGAAACACTGCCAGCCTTGAAGCAGTGTCAAACATTAGAGGTAGTTTATGGGGACAGCAACTGGAAATTTGGAACCCAGAAGTGAGACCAACTTGAGCTATTCTCTTTCTCCCCTCTCTAAAGGCTACAGATGCTTCTTCCAGGGACAGCAGGGCTTTGGTGAACATTGCAGCTGTGGCACAGAGATTGCCATCTGCACAGCCACAGGTGGCTGCACAATTAGCCAAGCAGATTTCCACAGTTACACAGAACCACATTCCCACTGCCTCCTTTTCCAATGTACATCTGCTTACTGCTACAATTAACTAGAAACAATTCTGTTTCTTAGATAACTATGTCCATTTACTTGCGCCTGTCCCATCATGCAAATACTTGTAGGATATTACCAATGGTGATGCTTCACAAATCCTGAATTACAAACCAGTGTTGCTCCAGAACAATCCTTCCTTCTGAAGGTTGAAGTCTAGGAAGTATTTCTGTTAGTAATCCTTATTATAAATGGTTTGCAGTGGAAAGATTAAAAAACTGACATCAAAAAAGCCAAAATACTAACCAGCATGCAAAACGATCCAGAGCAGAGCTTTTCTATACTGAAGATCAACACAGTTGATGTTTCTTGAGTTTTTTTAAAACATTAGACTTGGAAGACAAGGATAAGCCACATAACCAAATCTCTCTGTAGCAGCCAAATTTTCTGCCTTCCCAGCATTCCTGACATCTGATCCCACTCCAGTTACAAGAACAGATGAAAGCAAGAGAGTGAAACAAATCTTTTTGTTTATCCTACTTTTTTCCTCTCAGTCTCCTTCAAAGCACACTTACAGGATGTAGAAATCACAAATTGTCTTGGCATGGCATTGTATTTGAAGGAATAGAATTGATTATCAGGATTAAAGCACCAGTGCTCTCAAGTAAATCATGTTCTGCATGCAGAGATTTAGTATGAACTATGCTTTCAGACAGGATAAAAGAAAAAAAAAAGTGCAACACAGTCATGTGACAAAGGATGTTACAGAGAGGCTGAAGGCTCCAGACTTACAGGGACATAGTCTGTTCTGGGAAAGACATACTTTTAGATGAATTTAGCTGTAGAAAATATCAAGATAACTGAAATGTTACTTCAGTGGGGTTCTGGGGGGAAAAAAACAACCAAAGAACCAATCAACCAAACAACAAACCCACCAACTCAGACCAGTAATGAGTATGTCAACGTGGAGGTTCAAAGAAACAGGAATTATTCTATCCAACCCCAAGACTAACCTTGGTCTCCGTTCTCCTCCCTATAGCTGCAGTAACTTCACCTCTTAAATCGGTCACATCATGTGGACACAGAGGGGAGAATGGAGCCCCAGGCACAGCCATGATCTCTCCCTCCGTCTCTTCAATGGGACACCTCAGCTTCTCCTGTTCCCAGGGACCTAGATCTGAGTGTTATGCAATTGTACTCACCTTGTATGTAGGGAAATCTTGTAAGAATACACTCATGAAGGACTGGAAGTATTCCATTCCTCCAAAAACCAGCATGCAAGCCAAGGAGACAGGTGGGTAGAATAAAGAACAGAGCAAACCCCATTTCCCTGGTCTGCAATGTCAAGAGGCAAATCTCCCCACAGACGTGGGGAGGAAATTATGCAGTTCTCAGCCCCAGTCTTTTGCAATATGTCCATAAATCCCTCAAAACTTGCAGAGCCATCCAAGGAGTTCTGAGAAGAAGGTTGAGATCTCTGTGGCTGCAGAAAATGAGACTGCATGTGAGTTCTCTCTGCATGCAGGTCTCATAAATGTGATAAAACACCCCCTTTGATATGAGAGCACCAACCGCTTCAGAAGAAATCAAAACTTTTTTGCAGCATTACTGTTCTTGCTGTGTTCTAGACATACTTGGCCTGAAGACGTGTTGTTTTTTAATATAAACCGTTGCTCAAAAAACTTGTTTACTGTGCAGTTCAGTTGTCAACAAATGAAGCAAGACAGAGGTAACTCTAAAGAACATGTGTTCAAATATTTACAATTACATTAGCTAGAGCTCCAACTGACAATGCAATATTCTTCTGCTTCATTTACAGGGCTCAGTAGTCTACTGTATAACAGTAGCATTTAACTGTGTTGAGAATCTTTTGTGAGACCTCAGAGGGCAAAACTCAGACAATAAAACAAATATCCCACATTGCAAGCTTAGCTGCTAAAACCAAGTCTAAACCCAAATATATTACTAACAGTGAAAAACATTCTTCCAGGCTCTAGGACAAATTGCAGAACAGCAGTCTCTCATGGTGTGCTATTTAACTATGAAGGCTCTGCAGGTGTCTCCTTCCTCTGCCCCATAAAATCACGCTGGCTCCATCAGTGCACCTGCAGGTGAGAAATGACAAAGGTAAAGGAGGAGGCAAAGCTGCACTTAGCGTCTGCCATCTCTCACAGTCTGGAAATATGGAAACCAGAGGGGTGAATATTCCCAAAGGAGTAGCTGGTGCCTGTCTTGTCCTTTTTCCTCCTAGAAGCTGCATGCAGTATTTTGTGAACTAAATCAGAGAAAATTCTCACCATAACAGCTTCTTCCAGGGAAATTAGTAGCCCTGGGAGTGTCATTCTGCAAGCAACACGAAGGCCAAGAATATGAGGACAACATCATCCCAGACTCAAAAGCATGCTGTTCTTATTGTAATAATGGGCTCCCCCAGAAAACACTGTCTGCCTACACGTACTGGCTGCTCATGGTCAGACCAAGAGGAATTAAATACATGATTAGAAGGACCGAGCACTTCCAAGTCAATACCTGAACTGATCGGATTGGTGAACCAACCAAAAGTCTAAATCAATTCTCAGTTTCCCCATAATGATGGGAGACAAACACCACAAAAAAATATTTTGTGGATAAAGACCAGGAAGACCAGTACTTAGCCAAAAATCTAAATAATTAATTTACTGACTAAGAGAAATTATCATTATTCCTGATAGGGAAGGAAGGGAAGGAAAAAGTCTGAGTATTTGTGCTGCCATGTAGAATCAGCTGTTCAAGTAATACAGGGCAGACCCACACCTTCTGCACTGTCTGATGAAGGTTACATGGAAATTCACAGAATTTGGAGAATGGAAATCCCTGTTCTTGAAAGAAGTTTGCAACCTGCTTGATGCTGCAATTTCCTGCATTTCAAGAGAGAAGTCTGTTGTTTTTTTCTTGGTAGCTTTTGCAAATACCCCTGGCATACTTGTTGTGAGGGAAGGAAATGATCAAATTGAAGAGCTGAAGAACAACTACATTTTTCCACAGAGGGGAATGTGAACGGGGCATGCAGAGATTAACAAATCCTTAGAATTCTTGGGAAAAAAAAACTTAACAGCCTGGCCCAGGTGCAGAGACAGAGATGCCCTGCAAGCCTTGACATCCGCCTAGAAAAAGGGATGAACACCAGGATCAAGGAGTGTTAAACACTTTGCAAGAAGTGAGAGAAACCTGTCTCTAACACTGTTCAGCTCCCTAAAAACAAAAGAGCACATGGCAGACGCAGCCACCCCAGCTGAACTCACCTCTGCACCAAAGCTGCAATAGCCTTTTGAGTGAGGGCAAGACAAGAAAAGCATTGGGGGTTTCGTGACAGCTCATCCTGAGCACCAGATCAGATTTTTTCAGAGCAAGCTCCACCACGTAAAAGATGCTCCTTGGCATAGTTTCTGCAGCATGCACTGTCGCTTGAGTGACAAAGACAGCATACTGTGTGTTACCCCATACCATTCTGTGGGTGATAAGCTTCCCCTGGAATTCCATTCTGAATGTTAAATGGTGGCTTTTCTCTGGAGTCTGAGTGATTTCGTTTCACACCTTGTGCCTCCTCCTTCTGCTGGTGTTTGCCTGAGCTACAAAAACACATACAGCAATACCATGTGTACAAAGAAATTCCTCTGGTAACTTACTAGCAGCCAATCTATGGCTGTTCAGCCAAGCACTGCCTTCACTTAACTCTCACAGCTTTCAGTCTTGGAGCCTGGCTGGGTCTAACTTCCTGGGCAAAATTACTGTCTGCTAGTAAATATAGCTCACAGGCTGCTGGGCCTCCAGGGGAGGGGAGATGAGCCCACCAGGCACCTTTGCTCAGGTGTAGCTGGCTGATCGCACAGGCAGTGCCAGCCCACATCTGTGAGCAGCAGATACAAACAGGAGAGGGTAAAACAACTCTGCTCTCACCGGGGCTGTGGCCATTTGAAACCCTTTCCATTGGCCTTCTGGGGCTTCCTCTAAAACTGGGTATGAGGTGCTGTAAAATCAGAATCTCCAGTGTCAGATAAGAAATCGTAAGGTAAATCATTGAGCCAAAGGGAAAATGGCTGTTCCTTATGCTTACCTATGGCAGTTCCTCTTCCTAATCCCCTCCTCCTCCCCAAAAAAAGCCCTACAGCTGTTGAAACTGCTGTTTGCTTTAAAGTGGGCATCACAAGCAGGCTGGGTTGACTGTTTTGTCCTTTTTTCCTGTTTTCCAGGCTGTTTTCCCAAGGGTGGGCCACACCAGCGCCCCTCACTATTGCAGTAGCCTGAGTAAACCTAACCAGAACCAGCCCTGGCTCACACTTGCTTTGCATCATTGCAAAATACCCATTCACCTGTGAACAGACACAGCAGCAGATTGAGCAGATGCTCAGTCAGAGCCCTCAAATATCTAAATAAATGTTTTTCTTGTCTGCAATGTTCTTTCAGAAGCAGTACAAATAAACATTCAAGGATGATAGCTAAACATCTTTTCCTCAGGTGACTTAGCACTTGTTCTAAATTGAATTTTATGTGTTTGTGTTATACACAATTGAGGCAGGGAAAAAAAAGGAAGTCATCAGCAGAAAAATCTTTCTTAACTAAATTCTACTTTTTTTTCTAACTGTAAGTGAAGCTATTCACTTCTGTGGAACACTGACAACAGTCAATTTGCACTAGTTCATAGGCAGATTGAAATCCTCATGAACTGGAGAAGAATATGAAAAAAAAATGTTACTTACCAGTGTGATCAAATTCTTCATTAAATCAGAGCCAAGTGTGAAGTGAAAGAAACTGCAATGGAACTGTGTCACAGCCATGAGGTTTAAGTAACTCCTGTGTTCCTCAGCAGAACACAGCAAGTGGAGGCTTAGTGATTGCCACAAAAGGTGGGCTTGAAACAGATGTGAGTGGTTGGCAGTTCATGGCCTGTGAAATGCAAGAGGTCATGCTAGATAATCAGAAAGGACTCTCTGGCATGGGAATATATTAATTTGTGATAACATTGCTCTGGGATTAGCCACAAGGCACATCAGGTCGCAGAATATGCTGATAAACTTGACAAGTAATCAGAATATATGATTATTGGAAAATGTTCACAGTTGTTAGAAATGAAGCAAAGATGTTCATACATGGTAATTGAAGACTTGGCTTTATGACACCAGATAATTAAAGCATTACCCATTTACCCTTTATGGCCAGTATATTACCATTTATTTTTCAAATGCTTCAAGCTACTAAATATGATGAGGAATTAATAATAAAAGAAATAAAGCAGTAAGACAATTCTACTGAGCCAAGTTTCACATATATAATTGATGTTCATTCCATTACCAGGGGCCAAACATTCCTTGTTTCAGTGACATGAATAGCCCCATTGATATAGTGCAAGTACAAAGTAAGATCCAGCCTCCAGTGAGATGTTTATGTGGTACTCCAAGCTTGAAAAATATTGTACCATTTTAAATGGAAGATAAATTCTCAGGGATTGAAAAATACTGATGTGGCCCTGTTACTTTGTATAATTAAAAAATTAAACATGGTCCAATAATTTGAATGCAGGCACTTTAAAGCAACAGCCATTACTAGAAATCTTTACCAGCATTTCTTAAAGAGTTTGTTAAGAACACTTGGAATGTAAAGTATTCACAGATAACTCTCATTTTTCTTTGGCTGAAAAGAAGCATTGTAAAGTAAGATCACTCCTGGAAGTTTTTAAATGGCACTAAGTATGGTAACCAGTGCCCTTTTTGCAGAGCAGAGTAGAGGTCTGCAGCTGTCGTTGCTTTTGTTAAAATTTGATCCAGTTTTCTTGAGGATAAAACAAGACAAATTACATAAAAGCAAGGAAAAAAAGATTGATGCAGCGTCTGTCTCAGATAATGGCTCTTTTCTTGTAGCTCACTTCTTTTTTTTTTTCCTTAGCTGGAACACAGCACTCAGTTTTACAGCCCAATCTGAGACTTTGCAGAATTGTTGTTGTATCAGTCTTGACAAAGTGTTGCTTGTCCAGACTCAGAGTGATAGTCCTGGCTGGCAGAGTCAGGCTTAAAAAAGAAATAGAAGGAATTAACAGAAGTGATGAAACAACATGAGCAAGAAGGTGACAAGGGGAAATTCAAATCCTGTGTTCTGGATGATATATGTTAACAGAAGTTTAAAGTCTGTAAACACGGCATATGAGGCTCACACTGAGCATCCTGGCGAATGCCAGGGCTGTGTGATCCCCACTGCTGTACAGAAATTTCCCAAGGGAACATATTAACTCCATGCTGAAAAGGAGAACTGAAATCAAATCAACCATCCAGGGCCACACCACAGAGACATTCTTCTTCTCTAAATTTAGTGAAGAGCGTGAGATTATGAGTTACTTCATCCATCTGTATCTTGCAATACCCTGTACTTCAAACCATGTATCCCAGATCACTGGAAAGCTAGCCTGAAGGACGATCCGTGTATCTTATGGCACCATTCTGAAAAATTTAATAATTACCTTTTCCTAAGGGTGTTCTCTGAAGCTATAAATATCAGTGACTGAAAGAAACTGTAAAGTGTTCAGACTTGCAGGCACCTTCCCGAAATATCACAAGCCATGTTTTTATGTCTGATTAAGAAGAAATCTTTTTGTGCTTCTTTCCTAATTCTAGTAGTAGAATCAAAATGCACTATTCAAATAGGCAGCTCTTATACTTGAAAAGGGATGCAGAAAAGCAGGAGTCTTAAACATGTCATGCATGTAGGTGAACTGAGGAAAACTTACATTTTCAGTACCGGTTCTTTTTGACACCTAAACTATCTGATAAAAATCAATCTGGTTTCAGAAATTCTGAGTTCTCACCACTGTCCTTACATTTCAGTGGTAGCTTCCAAGATGAAGATCCGAATAAAAAAGAAAAATCAAAGGTTAATTCTGTAGTATCTGCTCACGGCTGGTCTCAATGCCAGGAGCAGGCAGGTCTCAACCAGCTCTTTAATAGCCAGAGCTTTGCACTCTCAGTCACAGCTCCATGTTTACGCTGAACACTATAACCATATCCCCAGAATTCTTGGTGTTAAATTCTGAGTTAAAATGGAAAGAGGTGTTTTCCCTGCTGAGCACAGAAATAAATCAAAATGAAGCAATAAAATGAAAGCTTCATTGCTGTCTAGCAAAGCTATTTTGTATTAAGAATTTAGTGTACAAAACTGTAGTCATGTTGAGCAAAATGTTTGGTATACTTCGATAAGAAGCCAGTGGTAATGGCTTTCTCAGACAAATTAATTTATTTTATACCGATTGCAGGACCTAACAAAACCACAAATTCTTGGCTATGCATGCATAAAAGAAAACATAATGAAAACTGCAAAAGGCCCTGTGAGTTTGCACAAAAAAGTCCAGCAACAGAATGAAGGAAAATACGAGTAGCCATAAGGAAGCCAAGTATGTGGATAGCAACAACATTGAAACTGAGCTAAACTTTACATTTGCACAGGAGCAGCTGCCACTTGCAGCACTTCTTTAAGAAATTTATGAAACGGTTTTGCCTTAGTGATGGGCTATACTCTTTCTATGATGATAAACAACAGGGTAATGGACTTACAGCAATGAGTCTAGCTGACCTCCCCATCTTTTCCAAAAAACAATAAACTACTAGTGTCAGGCAATGAATACAAAGGATGCCCTCACAATAGTTACTTTTATTACACTGACACCAAATAATAACAATTAGAAACCAAAGCAGGAAGGAATTCTTACCCCAGAGGGCTCATACCCCAAGGGTCTCAGTTCTGCAAAAATTCATGTAGAAATAATTCTTTGAATTTTTTAAGAAGTAACATTGGCTAGCATGAGCAGAACCTGATGTTTGAGGAGGACTTTCCACCTCAAATCTCTCTCTCTCTCTCCAGTAGATAACAACTTTGACACTGCCACACACACAGAGGTTGCTCATCCAGCTGCAGATCCAAGGTTTCAGGTGACCTGTGACCTAAACTGAAGTTCTGGGATTTTTACATTTCTATGCAGATTTTTAAAAAACTTCACTGCTGAGATTTTCTGCAGGAAAAGTCAAGAGACCTGCAGCAGGTCTGGTTTACTTTTTATTTATATAGTCATAAACCAGGAGTAACAGCACAGAAATAGCTGAGAACACAGGAGGGAGTGGGATCAGGATTCCTTCAGTACTTTCCATTTTATTTGTTATATTTATCTTTGTCATTTTGACATCAGAAAACACAAGAGGAATAATCTGAAGTAGCAAGGGACTTTCGTCTCCATGATTTGAGGAATTTAGTAGTTAGGAAAGGACCTTTATTCCTTTGGCTTATAAACACAGTACCCAGAGCAGTTTAGGAACCTGTTACCCCCTGCCGTAGATTTGTCCTTCACTCTGAACTCTGACAGAGTGCAGCCAGTCCGACCTTCAGACCTGCCCATCAGGAAAGGCCATTTGCCCCTCATGAACCCATGGACTAAATCACCTAAATTCTGATGTCATGATGTTTTCAGAGATTTAACTCAAGCCTGTGCTCCAGACAACAGCCTTCCCTCGCTTTCCTACAGGCCCAGTGTCCCAGTAAGCTTCAAAGCAGACCTACCTTTGGGAACACGTAGCACAGAAAGCCTATTCCATTTTCCCTGGTAGCTTAGAGGTCTGAACTATAGCAACGAGACACCCATAAACAAGTCTTTGCTACGCTCCAGCTGGAGCAAAACATTGGACCCAAAGGGCTCTCTTATCACCAGTCTATTAAGCATTCCCAGTTAAGGATTTCTAAAGCTCTGCTGAAGCTGTTAAACTTCACCGGAAAATTATTCTCTGAGCCAAAAAGGAAGGAAAACTAAATGGTTGAGAAAGGATGATTCAAGACCGTGCTCCACGGGGTAATGAATTCTTTACGAGAAGTAAAACAGGTTCACCAGCAAAATTTGTCATTTCTTCTCCAAGAGCAGCAAGACCCAGTGTTGAGTTTCTGAGCACAGCCTCAAAACTGAGTCTCTTAAAACCCTTCAGGCCTGTATAGCAAAACACTTAACAGTCCACCCTCCAAAGGTTTTGGGTTTGTTCCTGATCACTTTAGATGTAAAGATTAATCCAATAACAACTAAATCAGGCTACAGAAGACCACAGAGGAGAGAAACAAAGGGGACAGCTGATCAGAAAGCCCAAAGAGGCCATAGCTGAGTGATTTTGGGTACCACCAATGGGACCATGGATGTCTTGGAATGTAAAAGCACAATTTGTAGCTGCAGGAGCTTTGAGACTTTCAACAATGCCAAAGCATTAAATTTAGGTATTCAGAGTGGCTTTTAGGATTCTAATGTCATTTATTATTCAAACCCAAAGAGTTTTTGCTGAAATCCTGCAGCTCCTGCACCTTCCAGACCTCTCTCCTTTATTTTCCATCCAGAAATTACCTGTTAGAATGAATGGACCAAAGATCTGACACTACAAATTCAGTCTGAATGAAAGCCACCCTACAAATTCAGAATATGTTTATTCAGATAACTTATTGGCCTATATCTAGACCTACTTTTGATTGTTAAATGTTAATGAAAACCATTGAAGCACTCTTTTATAAACAGAATTTTTATAGCAGTTAAAGAACATTTTTAATAACTGGACTAAATGGGATAAACTTTTCTCTAGTAGTTCAGTTACGAGTGTCAAGGAGCAGCCAATAACTAGGGGACAGACAGGGATATAGCTCTGCATGTCAGAACATCCAAACTCTGCTTCTCTCTCCTCAAGCAGAAGCTTACCCAGAAACTGTTAAATCTGTGTACAAAGCTGCCATGGAGCTTCCACTGTCCTTCACATCCTTCCCTCTCTTTCCCACAGGTGTGGGATTAGCAGCATAGCTGATTTCTGATTCCACCCTCTACAGAGAAGAATCTTCTAAAATGCTGTATATCTGCCTCTCCCCTTCTGGGGAAAAAGTCATATCAGCTGCATACGCTGATGTCTCCAGCCTCTAAAGGAAAGGGCAGCAGGTGCAGGTCTAATTAATTGTCTGATAATGTTCCTATTTCTCTCAAAAAAGTGCTAACAGTAAAACTGCTATAAATAGACTTTCAGAGCAGAAATCCTTCAGGTTTACTGTAGAGACATCCAAACCACAAATCAGCAAGGCTTGGAAGGGACACCAAAACCTGTACACAAGTATGGACTCTTTGAGGTCAACAGGCTTCTAGGAGCTCCAGGCTGTATCCCCCAGTGCACTGGGATCCATAATGGCTGAGTACAGTTCACTCCTACAGGAGCTGTCCATTTCCTCTTAAGGAAGGCCCTAGCTTTAAGCAGCAAATTAGAATGAAGAATGCAACAAAGAGACCAAGGTATGGCTCCAAAGAGATCTGAGGAAGTGTCAGAATTTTTACCTTAAAATAAGCAACTTACATCTTACAGCCCTGCACTCCAGGGTCTGCCCCAAGCACCACTTTGAGGTGCTTGGCCTTCCAGAATAAGACTATGGAAGGAGTTAGGCACTTTCCACAAGGAAGCACAGTCCCAATACACTGAGCAGAGACCCAATTCAGGGCACCTTGGAGACAACAAGGCGTACAAGGTGCATCAGGCCTCATTCACAAACATTCCCATGCTTCAGCCCCCACCAAAGCTGGCAGTGGGTGCTTACTGCTTTCTTGCGGAAAAGAAGACCACATCATCAGTGGTGCTAGGTGGTCACTATTTAAGTGGCTACAAGCCAAGGATCACTTGCCCAGCTAGCAGAACACCAGGGTTTATTTCCTGGTTTCTCTGCCTCCTCTGAAGCTGGGCTTCTCAATCTGTTCCCTGTAACTGTGTTTAGGCAGTGCCCCCATCCATGGGAAATGTGGATTTGAATTTGCTAAGGGGGTTCCCCTATGGGTTAGAGTGCTCTGACTTCTCTGCTAGCAAACAAACACAGGAGTGGTGCTTACCCCACAATATGACCCTCTGTGTTCTGTGGTGCAGTTTTTAAGAATGTATTCCCGGGGTGAAGTCCTCCAACTAACATTGAGAAATAAGAAAAGAGTTTATGACTTCACATTAGGATGGGAGATCAGCACTCAGCTCTTCAGCTCTGACAAGTCAAGACATTCCTGAGCAAGATCCATCAATTGGTAGTTGGATGGATGGATGGATGGATGGATGGATGGATGGATGGATGGATGGATGGATGGATCAATGGATCAATGGATCAATGGATCAATGAATGGATCAATCAATCATAAAGGAAGAAGCCTATCAATTTAGGCAATAGCTGTAGTTTTGAGGACCACCTTTTCAAATTAAGGCCTTCCAGCCCCACCCAGCTTCATGACATTGGGTGGCTTGGCTGTCTGTAATGACACCAGGAGTTTGGGAGAGAAAATAAATCTAAATAACATCACTGTTCAGAGAAATCTCCTGATCTCTGGACCAGCTTTCCTTGCCTGGGTCAGATAAAAATCTGTAATCTTCTGGGTCACAGCCTGAGCAATAGTTTTCTGAATTCCATGCCCAAATAGAAGATGTTGGGGGGAGGAAGCAACCTTCATTAGGGTGGAGTATTTTTGGCTTTACTATAGTCCTGGCAACAAATAACCCACTGGCCACTCTGTTAGCAAAGTGCAGTTCCCCAGGCATCCTTGAAACTGTTAAAATGACATATTTTGTAAAGTCTCCAATCCACATCAAAATTTTAAAAAGTTTAAATGCCACAGTTCATTCTGTTGTCAGGAGACAAATGCTGTAGCCCACAGTCCTTCAGACTAAACAGCAAAAAAAAAAAAAAAAAACAGCTATCCTAGTTTAGAGACAATGATTTGCTGCTCTATTTCTGTTTTCCTCTCCTCTTCATTAATCTATAGAAAGGTAGGGAGCAACTCCTCTGCCTTCAGTATCAACACAGAAAAAGAGAGAGTTGAGAAGACAATGTATCTTGCCTTGTTCCTCAAAACCAAACCCACTTTCGTTTCTTCTTAAAATAAAGTAGGGACTACATCTTCCCTTTAGGGCACTTTCACTGCTATTGGCAGTTGTGATTTCTTTTCTAAGTTACCTTGCCCATCTGTTTAGAGAAAATTTCCTTGGTTCTCCCTGTTTCTAACCTCAAGCTACAAGAAACTAGTGGAGTTTAAGAACAAAGACTGTTAAACTTTTACTCTGTGGCCCTTAACAGTTCGTGTGAAGCTGAGTTCCCACTGTCAAAAGAGCCTGAATTGCCAGCCTACATTGGCTGTCTCATGTTCCCAGCACAGCAGGCACTGGACTAATCAGTGCAGACCCTCACATAGAATTTGAGTCCGTTTATTTTTTAGAAAGTATCTTTGTGTTGCTGCAAATCTTCAAATTACAGATAAGAAAACCACAATCCACCTTTCTCATGGAGTCTGAAAGGTCTGACTTATCTACCGGTTATTTCACCAAAAGCCAAATTCCATGCTATGGGAGCCTATTTCCCTCTCCTCTTTGCTTGCATAAATCCCAGACTATACAAATTCAGTTCAAGATCGCTTTTTGTTGGATGCTGGCTTCACTCCCAATTTCTCCAAGTTTGTGCAAACCTGAGAGGCAGGTTTGGCCTATGGGAACTCTCATGCAGCCCTGCATGAGCATATACTTCAAGGGATGGTTTGAAAACATATTTTCAGTGACAACCCGGCCAGAACTTTGGAAGATAATGCTAGACAGGTTCAGTTCTCTTTTCAACCCAACCCAAATGCATCTTGAAAGAGACTACATAGCCCTCTATGAAAATATCACCCAGTTTATTGTTAGAGATTCCTATTAAAAATGTCAAGGCATGCATGAGAATTTTAGGTGGTCTGTTGAGGGGGGGAAGTTTGTCCATTTTTCAAGTTTTCCATGATCACTTTCCACATACCTGCAAAAAGTGCAAGATACTGAGTTCTGTGTTTGCAGTCATTAAGGAACCAGAAGTCACCACCAAAAGGGTTTTAGCTGGGCTACCAGAAAAATGCAAGATACTGGTCCTGGTAGCAGACATTCTCTGCTGAGCACTTCTTTCTTGCTCACACAGCTGCTGGAAAATCCAGTGGAGGCAAGTGCAACTCTCTCACAAAGTCGTATTTAACAAATCCAGTTTCAATAAAGAAAATAATGTTGCACTAGTGGAACTGGAAACAGAAATAGAATGTCATCTTTGCCTTCTATTAAGTGTTGATTGTTAACAGCTGAGACCAAGGCCCTCCCAGTTCTGCCCTTTCTTGCCTGTGGGCCCTGCATCATTCCTGACATAGGTTTGTTTGTACACTGCCATTCAGGCTAGAGAGTCTACTTCTGCTCACAAGACTTTTTGCAGAAAGGTGGAGCTGCACTTGTCTCTGGGACACAAGTCTTCAGCTCCCTCATCAAAGAATTCAATATTTCTGTTGTATTTTTCAGTTCTGAAAGCCATTTCTTGGTTCTGAGGGATTTCCACTGAGGATAAAAAACAAAACATCCATATTTCAATGTGTTATCTTTTAAGGAACCTTCATATAGGAGCAACTTAAAGGGTCTTTAACATTTTCCACTACTATGAGTGAAGGACAGTTGGGAGAAGTGAAGGAGTGGGAGCAGAAAACCATCCTCAAAGCAGCTGTTCCAAGACAGAATCACAAAGAAGAGCTCTTGTGGTTTTTGAGGGTTGGGGCCAGCTGGTTTCCAAAGATCATTATCTTTCATTTTGTCGACGTTGCACTTAATGGGTTAAATCTGAATCCCTGGAAGAATCTGGACTCTGTGCCTTATAGGCTTCTGGGTTGCAGAATCAGGAAAAAAGTTTTTTAAAAAATAAAAAACAAATTCAAATAGAATCCCTGCACCCAGTTCCAAAAGATGCCTTTTAGTTAATTTCTAAAAAATAATTGATGCAAAATCCCTAGATAAATGCTGAAATGCCAAATTCATCTGCTGCTGTCATTGGGCTAATTATAGTGGTTTCTGAACCTCTGCAGTTAAGCAAATGACAGGGTTTCTATTATAAACCTAATTTTTAAAATGCATCCGTGAAAAAAGAGCCCTGCTACAAACTAAAACTTGCAAGTTAAAAAAAGTACATGATTTTTCAGACATAAAAAGCTTGTTTTATAGCAGGAGAAGTAAAAATGTAGCTAATAATTTTGATTAGTAACTAGTTTCAAAATATCTCCTGCAGTGGATTTACATCTAGTATTTTTGTGATATATTTTGCTACAAAACCTAAACATTTATATTTCAATAGGTAAGACTGAATACATTTTAAATGGTTTGAATATAATAGCTAGAGAAAAAAAACCAACAAACAACACACAATTCATTCTAGTAGAAATAAACAGATCATATTTCAAATAAATGTTTACACTTACACAATGGACCTCTAAGGCATCCACTATTATTTTTCAGATTTTGCATTTAGACCATTTGAAAATATCTCCCTAAGTGTTATTCCCTGCATATTTACAAATAATTTCTATATAAACTATATGTATTTTCCACAAGGCCATGTAATACAGATATGATAAATGTTCCTATCTGGCCATGCCTTTCAATATTGGCGTAATCTTCTGGAGTCAAAGAGTGGCAGTCTAAAACATCAATATCTAAATATATGCTGATGGCAGGGCTCTCTCAACAGCAAGGCCCAGTCTCATGGAAATGCAGTGAAGCACAAACCCACTGCTTCTAAAAAGACATTTTCTGCCTAATGATCCCTTACTGAGCTCAGTCCTTTTCCTGTGCCATGATCAACCAACAAACAACATATTTAGGATCATCTTTTGCTGATCCCTTGTTCCATCTTGAGCTGAAATTCAATTTTCATGGTGATGGGCACTAAATCAATGCACAGAATAATTTCTGCAAAAGCATCAAGCACTAACACATTTTCGACAAGCAATTCCAGAAAGCAGCACAGGACTGCTTTTTAATAAGGGTGTATCTTTTAGTAAGAGTGTATCTTTGAAGGACCAGGACTGCACAGTCAGTGTTCAACGGTCTACAACATTTGACCACCCTAAAAATGCAAAGAGTAAAAATGGATCTTTTATTTCCTTGCTGTTCTTTTGTTGTACTTTACACTGATTTTTTAATTCATTGTGGAAAAAACTTCAAAGTGACTCCTCAAAAAAATACTCCTTCACTCCATCAATCAGCCTGCTTCTGAAATTCAAATATTTGTAAACCCCAGTAATGACATGGCCCTAAAACATTCCCCTAGTAGCCTCCACCCGATGAGCTGATAGCCCTTGCAAAGAGACCAGCATTCTTAGAAGAGGTTACTAAAGTCTCAATAAGCTAAAACAACATTTTAAGTACCAGGAATTCACCTGAATACAAATATATTTTTGATTTTTAAAGATCTATCTGTATGTTTATCAAAATTGTTTTGTGAAGGAAGATACACTGAGCTTGGTGAGACTTCAATGATTTTACTTTATATACCTCTACAAATCTGTGGTTATCAGTCCCAACAGTACAATGTAGTGCTTATTTTTTCAAAATAACTGCATGAAGAGAAAACAGGACAAAAATAAGGCACTGGAGTAACAGGTCATTAATCACAAAATTAAATATTCTGAAAATCAGGGTCTACTTTTAATTGCAACACCAAGCCAGTATGTTTATGAGTGTTATTTGTGCACTAAATTATTTAATAATTATGCAAAAAGCCCTGAAATTATGCAAGTTCGAAGCTATTTCTCTTTAACCTTTGTCCAGTATGTAAAGTAAAAAAAATACTTGCCTTTGTGCAGTTTTTCATTCTCTGAAGACTGTAGGGTCACTTTTTCATGCTAACATTAAATTACCAAACATGAACAGATGTTAGAAGTATTCATGTACTAAGTCAGGTTTTTGCCTTTTCTTGGTGCCCAGTTGCCACTGGTTATTCCTTTCTGTTGTTTTTTGGGTTTTTTTTTTTTTTTAGTACTCTTAGGATTTGCTCTGCATCATAAGCTGAAGAGCCAAATCCTAAGTAACAGGTGGTCTGTCCCACACTGAAGCAGATTGTGATGGGATAAAAAGGTTTCTGCTTTTTTTTAAGTTGTACTGAAAAAAATCTGTTTTGTTTGATCTATTTCCTCTTTGACAAGCTCTCTGTGCATGTCCTCAGATTGTTTGTGAATTGCTGGAGTGGGGATGTTTTGGCCAACAGCAGATCCATTTACCAGACCTGCAGAGAAACCAGGAACCTCAGAGGTCCTCTGGCTGTCAAAGGTCCTCTGCACAAAGCTCACTGGTCAAAGCTCCCTGCATAACTGCAGCTCAGGGAAGTTTCTGATCAGGTATAAATTTTTGGGATTTGGTACAACTCATCCATCCTCAAGCCAAGCTGAAATAAAAACCACATGGGTGAATGTGGTAAATATATTCTTGGCTGGAAGGCAATAGCAGGGGGTGGAACAAACTGCATTTGAGATAGTTCATTGCTGTCATCCTTGCTTTTGGAGGTGATAATATGCTCCTGCTCTACACCACAAACGGGGCAGTAAGGGTGCTTGCGACATGATGGAGTGAAAAGTCAGAGTTACAACCTAACTCAGGAGGTTAAAGTTTTCCCCAGAGGTCAGTCTTGTACTGAAATACACCATTTTTTATAGTCCTGAGCTTTCTGTGTGAAAATCCTGATTTCTATAAAACCTGAGTTATAAGAAAGTACAATAAACAAGTGAAACCTCAAATTGAAATACTTATATTTAACTCAATACTTATATCTAACTCTATTTTCTTCTTGAGATCTTTGCATAAATCTTGAATTCTTTGTAAAAATAGAATGTTGTTACTTTACAACATTCAAGTAAAAATTAAAAGGCATTTATTTTGTTGAAACAGAACTCCTCAAGAAATCCAGCACTAATGTATAAAACTTCCACTCCACTAGAAATTTCAGATTTGCTCGTTTTCTTGTTACTTTGTAACAAGTTTTGAAACTGCACCCTTTCCCACAATGTAGGAATTCTCATTTTTGCTCTGATTTACAATCTCTTAATTGACATAAATAATACACACATACTCTTTCATACAACTAATGAACATGGCTGGAATGTCAAAATGAATAGACTATTTTATAAGTGCCATCATTGTGTTCAGTGTTGGCAGCCAAGACATCCAGGGAGTACACAAACAGTTGAGCAGCATGAGTGGAGCAGTGGAGCACAGACCAGTACCCAGCTGGTCATGGTCCAGTTACATTTGCTAGGATGGTGATGGGCAGTGGGAAAATATTTACTCCTGAATTGAAGCATGAAGAGATTAGTATCCCCCAATGTAACACAGCCCTACCCTAACTGAGCCACAGGCCCAAAGGGTCCAATCTCTACGACTCTTTCTGTACCTTGTCCTTTCAAGTCCTTTGACAATGATATAGCCAAATATGAAGATACAGCCAAATATGAAAATATAGCCAAATATACTGGAGCTAAATATGAGGATCTGTCTCATGGGAGCCATTTTTTAGACATAAAATGGATCCTCTTTCCTCTTCAGTGGTGGTTACATTCTTGCTTACCAAATACATTAATTAGAAACCACAGATTTTGACTCATTTTAATTTATGTGACTGACTAACAGATTGAACACAAGATGGGTGATGCCAATTCCAGCATGTGAATATTTGCCACCTGGATCCACTCCATTTCTGATTTAAGTAGATTTTTCAGTGATAAGAAATGAAGCTGCAACTTCTGTATCTTTGACTCTGTAACCACGGAAACCAGCATTAATTATATGTATCACTAAGTTTTAAATGTATTCAAATTTAACACATAACTCTGAAAATATTGAGGTTGTTTTTCTTTTTCTCTCTCACCTTAATATGTTACAGTTTGCCTTCTGGCTTATTTGGCTTATAAGCAGTTTTACTCATAGAAAGATAAAAGTATGTAGGTGAAAATTACACTCATTTTCTTTTATGTAACCAAGAGGTAGAGCCATGTAAATGTTTGATCACTCACTTCCTACCACTGCTGTAATCACATGTGTGGTGTTACATTTCATGTTAAGAAGGTACCATTTCCAACAGCGAGAAAGCAGCGCTGTTCTGCTTCTGACTGCATGGAATAGCAACATCTCTAAGGAGGACTGAAGTGATGGCTCATGGAAACGGGAATACGAAGGAAAGAAAACAAGAAGGAAAGAACCCCATGATTTTCTCATTCTTCCTACTGCTGTACCATAACCCCAATAATAAATGCCAGAGGAAAAGTTGAAATAAACCTCTGAGGAAATCTACATTCCCAGACTTGCAACTGACATTTTGGTTTAGTGAACTGCCAAATTCCTAACCATGTTTGTTCTGTTTTATCAAATTCCATTACTGATGCCTGAAGGATCCTGAACCTGCACATTCATCATTTAGGTTGTGTAATTATCAGAGACACGTTCAACCACTTCATACCTTTTTCCACAGCTAAATGGGCATCTGCTATCATCAAAATGTGATGTGGAAGCACCAGAGCACTGAAAGTCAAAGGCTTTTAGACCAAAAGCCTTTCAGTTATCATCCCCTTTTTAATCCATACCAAAAGCAAAGTATGGAAATGCAACTCTAGTGCCAGAACCCAGGTGGATGACAATGATCCAGGCTTGGACCAGAGCTTCTGGGTATGACCACACAAATGAGGTGAGCAGTATCTGGGACTAATCCCTGCAATCAGAATTCAATCATAGCAGTGTTAAATCGTGAGGCATATCCTCTGCATTGTTCTGACCAGAACCAGTTAACAGTTTCCAAACAAGCCCCAGACATAGTTCAAGAGCTCACAGAGATCCAGGGCTTTTTCCAATGTGTAGTTTGGGTGTAGCTACTCTATTTCAGAGACCAAAGGCATCTATTAGCATGGACACAGCCCATAAGTGCCAAAAACCAGACCCAAATATGATATATCAGTATGGAAGGCACCACTGAGGCAGAAGTTTAATGTGAAGCACACATAGGCTCAGGCATGCAGAGCCGCAGGTTCAGTTCTCCATACCATCTGGCTGCTGGTCTTCACCTACATCTCACAAAACTTTCTCACATTGATATCAATCAAACTGAACTGAAGGAACTGCACAGGAGCCTGAGAAGGCTTCATCATCCTCCAGGGCTGTGTGTTCTCTGACCAATTTAGTGTTTATAACCAGCCTCCTCAGGGAAAAAAACTACCCTAGAGTCAACGAGGGACAAGGGTTGTTTGGGTATTTAAGGAAAGGTCACTAGTTTTCCTAGGCACTTTATGTAGTCAATGCAGAGACAAATCCCTCCAGAAGGTGATTCAAATGAATTCTTGAAATTCAGCTTCAGTAGAGGGCAGTTCAGGGCTGTGAGCCTCCTAAGACAGGCTAATTTCAGGTGCCTACCACCGCACTTGAATTCCTTGGAAGATTTTAAGATAGTCTTTGATCATTTATTAACCTAAATCAAACATTTTGCATTTCGTAACCAAACTTCAACAAGCAACTGCTTCTTTAGAATGTCACCTCTAGTAGATAAGACAGAGAAAAAAGAGGAATGCCAAGTGAAAGTCTTCTGTTAAATGGCCACAGGCAAATCAGCTTTAACAAAATCTGATATCCATAGAGAGTTTGATTCTCTGTGTTTAATAACACCCGAGAAATCCAGGCAGGAAGAAATACCTGAGGCTATCAACTGAAAAGAAAAAAAAAAGCCAAAGTAATACTGAAAGGGCTGCCTCATTTTATCCTGTCCTGTTTCACAGAAGTGACTTTACATCCGGGTGCTGTTTTCTACCAGGTCTTATTGTCCCAATGTGGTAAATTACAGATCATGTTTATCCAACAACAAAGTACCAAAAGTATCACTTCTCATTTCAGGAAAATAACAAATTTGAGGAGCAGAAGTAGACACCCTGAACCAAACACACTAGTCAAAAAATATTCCTTTTCCTTCTTATGCTACTGATTCCCTCACTGGTGTTGAGATGCAACATTTATCTTTGGTTTACTTACTTTTAATGGTAGCTTTCAAGACACTAAAATGTGGGCACTATAATTAATCCTGTGAAGCCTATGGGAGCAATTCAGTAACCTCTGGGAACGACATATTAGGACTGCATAGACCTTCTATTTTATATTGTAATATTGCTAGTGGGCATTTTGGAGACAATTTGGTTCAGTCCCTGTGCCAGTATAGGCCAGTGATGATTTGTCCTTGCTGAGAGTCAGGGCACTGCACTATGTCAATGGGCTAATTAATTCCGGAAAATACAAGCTGCCCTAATTAAAGACCTGTAAAAACTCAACACAATTTGAAATAACTTGAGTTCCTCATGGGGTAGCAGTAGTTGACACCACTGAATTTTCTCCCCATTTTGAGGGGCCAAATGAAGTTAATGGTGTGATGGTTCCCACTCAGCAGCCACAGAATCTGATTTGCTCTCAGTCTGTATCTCCATGCAAAAATCAATTCGACTCATTCGACTCAGATTCCTCAGCTTAAGAAAAAAATCAGCTGGAAAGAAAGTAGAATACACATCTATACTGTCACAGTAGGTGTGAGGGGGAGAAACAAGGAATGACTACCAACTGTTTCTTGCTATACAAAATTTAGAATCAACTAATGAAGTTACCAGGCAATAAGATGAGAATAAGTGGAAAGAAGTTGCTTACCCCCAAGAAACACACACAAAGCAATAATTAAATTACACAACTCATCGCCACAGGATACAGTGGTTTATAATCAAGTTCAAATAGGGATGAGATAAATTTAGAGAGAATCCACCAAACACAAATGATTCAGATGCAGGATCTCCTTGAACACAGTTGTTTTACTTATACGCTTGTTGCAAGCATTTGTGTGTTGGTTTTGCTTAGCCCAAGTTTTGCTAGTGAGTAGGGTGGGGTACAAAGATGGCTCCTGTGTGTCCTGTGTGAAGGTTCTGGAAGTTTTTCACCATGTCCGGCAGAGCCAATCTCTGATGGCTCTGAAGATGATGGACATGCTGTTGGCCAAGCCTGGGCCAATTAAAGATGTTAGTTACGCCTCTGTGAAAACATATATAAGAAGAAATCAAAACAATGTGAGCATGCACTTCTTTTTAGCTAGAGGAGGAGGAGAAGGTAAAAATATGTGAGGGAAAAGAACATGGAGGCACCAAGGCCAGTGTAGAAGATGGGGGAGGAGATGCTCCAGGCGCCGGAGCTGAAAACCCTCTGCCGGCCATGGTGAAGACCATGGGGGAGCAGGTGGTCCCCCTGCAGCCCATGGGGTCCAGGGGGTACAGAGAACCCCCACAGCCTGTGGGGAGGTGCCAGCGCCAGAGGAGCAGGTGATGCCTGCAGGAAGCTGTGATCCAGTGGGAGTCCCAGAGACTGAGAGTTGCAAAGGCCTTGCAGGAGAGAGAAAGGCCTTGCTCCCGGGATGGAAACAGCCTGGCCTCAGCTAGGCCTCGGCTCAGAAGTCTGCACCCTATGGACAAGAACTGTCCTGCAGCAGATTTGGGTGGATGCTGCTTGTGAGGTTGGACCCACACCAAAGAAGTTCCCCCCTCTCTCGTGGGAGGGACCCCCATGGCTAAGTAGAGGACACTTTTCCCTAACGAACTGACCAAAGGAAACCCCCATACCCTGCCCCCATCCCGGAGCTGTTGGTTGGAAGGAGGGAGGGGGGTGAGTGGAGAAACAGTGCCTTAAGAGGGAAGGGGACTGAGTGAAGAAGTGGTGTCTTAAGAGCTTATTTTTACTTCTGATTTATCCTCTGACTCTGTTAGGTTAATAAATCACTTTGCAACTTTAAGTTTTCGTCCTCTTTGTCTTTTCCACTATGCATTCTCCCACCAGTGGCTTATCTCAACTCGTGAGTCCTGTGTGTTTGTGTTAGTTTTCTTCCCTCTCCTCTGCACAGCTGCGGCACGAGAGAGTAAAGAGAGCAGACATTGTCGTAGGTGCCTGGCATTTAGCCAGGGTCAAACCTCAGCAATTTGTTACCAGCCAATGACCAAGACAGGAGGCAGGACTTGTACCTGTGTAGTTGTGCCTATGGTTCTCTTCGTTTGTCTTGGTCACATCCTCAGGGCTTAAGGATATGAACTAATTGTACTTGGTACTGACACTAAGAGGATTGCAAGGCAGTTTAGAGACACAGTTCCCTCACCCAGTGGAGCAAGGACTTGATTATGCAAACCTATTCCTAAAATACTCCCAGATGACCACACACTCTCTGGCAAACACACTGCAAATGCTTTTATGTTATATCACCATGCAAAGCTTGCTTATTGCATTTAAGAATTTTAAAAATCTCCATTGGTGGTTATTTTTTGCTATGTTTATTAAATTTTTTCTTCTATTCTACTAAGTAATTGAAATACTAAACTCACCCCTTTATTATCTTTCAAAGATAAAAAGCTGAGGAGAGAGGGGGCAGAGAAGGGGGAGACAGTGAAGAATAATGGAGTTTGTCTCCTCTTTACTTAATCAAGAGGGCTATCTCTTTAAAAACCAACCTCTTTGTTACTACAAGCTATTCTGTACACAAAGTCACTGCTCTATTGTTCCTGGAAAATAACACTGACTTTAATGAACTCTTCTAAGGCACAGGACTTTTCAAATCTTTTCAGATTTTTAGATTTTTTTTTTTTCCAGATTTTTAACAAATTAAATACTTTACATTCAGCTATACTTATACAGCAAAATTACTCAAATTAGAGATTTAATGAGACTAAACAATAATGGTGTCTGAATCTGAGATTGCTGAGAAGGCTAACTCAGAAGGGTTTACCTTCTGAGTTCCAGTTCCATTATTTCCTATTCACTGCAGGCTGCCAAGACTCAGATATTAACCCAACTTCTGAACTCACCCCTAATTATCTCCAGAATATCTGACAGCCAAGTGAGTGCAAAACTCATTGGTATTTCATCCTATTACAGAAGAAAGAAGTGGGCCCATTGAAATGGCTTCTTTGTCTACGCACAGCACTAAGCATCTGCATGAATTCCTATTCCCTTCCTCACAAAGCAAACATTGCTTTTGCAGAGCCCTACTCTGCAGTGCAGCTCAGTACTTCATGCCATTGTCTGCAATACATTCTCCCATAAAAGCAAGCTAGAGCCCACCCCTGCCCAAAACTCAATTTAGATAGTGGAATCTTAACAATCCATCCAGAAAACTGCCAGAATCCATTGTAATACAAGACTGCTTCAAGGAGGATTTACAGGTAGAATGCCTGTGGTAGATGATGGTGTTACACATCTGTGAATTCCCATTGCTGTGCATAATTAGGAGTAGTTTCATATGCTACTGCTTTTCACTGTTCTGAGGCACTCAGAGGATGCCAAGCTACTGTATCATAAATCACACTGTTGAAGCAGATGGAGCTCCTTGCTCAGTTAAAACTTAGAGTTAGGCTTAATTAGAAAAGCCTGTGCAGAATATTCTTTATTTCTTTAACAACTTATCAAGTTCTTTATATTGCAGAGCAATTCAGATGAGAGGTCTTTTGAAATGTGTTGCTAATAAGCGTTTTTACACTGTATCTTGCAGACGGCTCAATCACTACACACCAAATGATTATTTCCCACCCTTGTCCAGGCACAGTTACACTGAAATTTTCTTCTCTTTCCCTCTTCCACAAAAATTACACACGTGGCTGTTTCTCTAGTATTGACCACGTAAGGATCTAAGAACTCTGCCCCTGTGAATTATCATAACATTTCTTCAGGTTACTAATCTCATTAGCTTTTGAAGAAATTGAGTGTAAAGAGATTAACATGAAGATTCTTTAAAAGTTGCTGAAGGTTTGGTTGTTTTTCTTTCTTAGCTCACACTAGCCTCATTTGCAGAAGCACAGGTCAGCCACAAACCTGAGCAGCAAAAATTGTGAATGTTTCAAATCTTAGTTAATTTTGCAAAACTCAAGTTGGGTCTGTGCTGGTATCCTGACTAAGCTGGTGTTGCAATTCAAACCTATACAACATCATTTTGTAATTTTTGGTCCAGGGATGGGCTGGAGAATCCTACATAGTAGGAAACTTATTTGGTATTTCAAAATAATTTAGGGAATTTAGTAAGGCCTCCACTTTGGTTCAGTTTTGCAAGGCTTCATCACTTGGTCCTGTGGTTGTGTTTGGGAGGTTAGAACCTCTCCACATGCTCAGCTGGGTGGGCCATGGTGCAGCCCAAAAAATCACTCCTTGCTTGTAGCAGCAGCACACAGCAACCAAGAGGCTCTCCAAGCCAAGTGCTGTGGAGCAGCTGCAGAGGCACAGCTTCTGGGGGAAATCACCTCAGATCCTGCACAGCTAGTGGTTATAAAACCCAGCTAAAATCAGCACTAAATGCAGTGGTCATGGCTGCACTTGTGTTCTAGAAATATGATGCAGAGAGACCTGAATCAGATCCAAAGGGATCTGATTTGTTCATTATCCTTGGTGATGTGTTGGAAGCTGAGTTAGATAAACAAACAGCATGTCTGGATGCTGAAGCAATGCACCTCAGTTGAGCAGCCCTGCCAGATCCATGCAAACTCTTCCTTTGTGGCGCTGACAATCCACTGCTTGGGTACAGGGCAGGGCAACTGAGAGTCAATGCAGTGTTGGTGCTGCACATAAAGCCTTCTCCATCCTCCCTTCTGTTCACTACATCTGGATAAGGAACCTTCCCTCCAAACTGGGATCTGTGGTCCACCTGTCTCTCCCCCTCAGGCTTCTCTGAAATTTAACACACTTCCACCCTCACAGCAGTCTGGAGATGCAATCTCTTTAGAAGCACGAAGCTGATAAAAGTGACAGTAGCAATGTCCTCCTTCCCCCACCCAATAACACCAAACATGACATTTTAAAACAAAACTGGGTCAGTGTTAGGAGCAAGATGATAGGATACAGGCTGCTTCTCTTTCCATTTAAACAAAAAGAGAGATTTTTGTACAGGAGACTTTGTACAGGGATTCTGAGCATGTAGTTGTACTTTCCTTAGCAGAACAAGTATTTTGAGACTTCTGCTCTATTCAGCCCTTGAGGATCCATTTGCATTCAAGACAAAATTTCTTTCCTCCATTTCATGCTTCTGTATGTCTTTATATGGCTGCAGCAAGGCCAGCATCCCCTTAGGTGTATTAGACCAAGTCAAAAGCAAAAGAACAGTAAGAACAATAAGAAGGTAAAGCCCAGTCAAGCAATGAAAATGGACTTTGCATTCTGGCATTTCCCAATTTGCACTCTACCCAAAAAAAATTAGCAAGCTATGTAAAACATTCTAAGAACTGCTGGGAAAAGCAAGCAAATGAAACAGGCAAGTGCACACAAGCTATCACCACAACCCATCATAATCAGGCTCTTCTCATGTTCCTGCTGTGACCACCTGCAACTTATAGTTACTCTCTTGGCATGGGAGAAATGCCAGTCTCTAGTCTCCCATTTTTGCTTCTTCTGATGTAACTTAGTCAGGAAATTTTGTCACATACTACCATAGCCTTTAAATGCACGTACTGTATCTGACTCACCACTCCTGACCCTTCCAAAAAAGGGTTATGGCTTTCAATTTGGGGATCTGCTTAGCAGCAAAATTAGCTGCTGACAGAATATCATGGATTCAACAGTCCTGAAGCCTAAGGGAACAAAACAAAGGTAAGTGGCTAGGCAAAACTCACAGAGGTAATAAAGAAACAAAATTATTTACACTGGAAGAAACTATAGCAACTTCTCAAAAACAGATCTGTGAACACATTAACTTCTCATTAATCACAGTAAGGAGACTGAGAGGTCATGTACCTGCTACTACTTCAAATGTCACCCTTCCATAATTCACTCAAGCCACAGGCAACCTGTGTTCCAGAGTCTCCAGAGACTCACACCATGGATGTAGCACCACCAGCTGTGAAAGGCAAATTATCTGCCTTTCCAGTTCATCCTCCTGCGCAATGGTTCTTCCACATTCAGAGATTGTATACAGCAACTTCTTTCTTCCATTGTCCTGTTATCTTCCAAAGATCCTCATTGCTCCTCTTCAGGCTAATATGTCTGTGAAGAGATCTATGCTGTGAGTTCTGAGCACCCTGGTCTCTGTAATATTGTTAGTGACTATTGTCTTTTCATCTTTATAGCCTTTTCTTTCTATGGCACATTCAGAGGCCTTGTCACAGCCTGATTTGTCTCTCTGGTCATACAGCTTCCTCCTCTTCCAGTTTCAAAAGCTAACTACAAAGATTTCCCACACGTCACCCTTCTTTTCTGGTAAAATATCTTTCCCTCCCATTGGTTTCTCCACCTGCTCTAAACTTCTTCCTTCCCTTCACACTGTGCAATTATCTTTCACAAGCTGCTTTAAGCTCTGCAGCAAACCCAAGTGCTGAAAATCCCAGCAAACATCACTGAACAACTGCTTCCTCCAGTGTGAAAAGCTCATAAATGCCGGATATGCCACTACGTGCAGTGTTACCTGCACATAGCCCTCCAGTCTCCACCTCCGAAATAATCCCCCCACCTCTGGAACAGGAGAAGATATTTAACTTCTAGAGCCAGAAGCTGCTTGCCACAAGTGTCAAATTAGCAGTAGAGACTGAATCCTGCTGAGCTTTTACAACTTTCAAAAGCTGCATCCCACTGTATCTTCTGGCTTTTGAAATGAAATCTCACCATTCACCCCATTGTCCTACCTCATCAATTCTTTTTAATGAGTTAAAGCTGTTCTTGTTTCTCCTGTATTCCCTCACAGCAAAGCTCCTTGCCCAAAATCTATGGACACATTTTCTCCTTATATGTTATGATTTCAAGGACTTTAGAAGGGCAATTTTAAATTTTCCTTGCTCTATACTGCACCAAACACAGCAGGTCCTAACTTTGTGCATCACTAAGCACTGCACAGTGTAAGCCAAATAATGAATAGAGCTGTCAATATTTAACTTACTGAGCATTTCCCTGAGGCCCTCAACACACCTCTTGGAAACCTCTGCTTAGAGGTTCTTTCACAATGAAGAAAACCCATCCATTTCTTCAACTCATTTTTTTGACTTTTCTGTGATGTGACCTGCAAAACACCAAAATGATACTTCCATATCAGGTTCATCATCTCTGAACACGAGACCCTCTGCCTTTTCACTCCCTCTTAGATCAAGGCAGCTCATTGAAGTGTGAGACTCCCTAATCTAATATCTTCAGCCCTTTCTCACCACACATGTCAAATTCAATTAGTGAGAGTGGAGAGGGGACAGTACTGACGTGCAGGACAGGCTTGAACAGGCTTTTTCCCTTTTTCCCCCTGTTGTGGTTTAACCCCAGCCTCCAACCAAGCCCCAGGCAGTCCCTTGCTCACTCCCCACCAGTGAGATCAGGGAGAGATTCAAAAGGGTAAAAGCCTGAAAACTCGTGGGTTGAGATAAAGACAGTTTACTAGGGAAAGAAAAAGCTGTGCATACAAGCAAAGCAAAACAAAGAATTAATTCAGCACTTCCCGTGGGCAGGCAGGTGTTCAGCCATCTCCAGGAGAGCAGGCTGGAGTGACCTGGGATAACAGTGACTAGGGAAGACAAACACCCTCACTTCAAATGTCCCCTCCTTCCTCCTTCTTCCCCCCACTTTATATACTGAGCCTGATGCCACACGGTTTGGAATCTCCCTTTGGTCAGTTTGGGTCACCTGTCCTGGCTGCGTCTCCTCCCAACCTCCCATGTACCCACAGCTTCCTCAACAATGTGGCCATCTGAAAAGGAGAAAAGGCCTTGGCTCTGTGTAAGTCCTGCTCAGCAAAAACAAAATCATCACTACATTATCAACCCTGTGTTCAACACAAATCCAAAACACAGACCCACACCTGTCACTGTGAAACAAATTAACTACCCCAGCTGAAACCACCACACCCCACAGAGTCTGTTCTCAAGAAAAAGTAGGCAAGAGAGAGACTTTAATGAAAAAGTCCCTTTTCACACTTACAATTACATCCATGTAATCCTTAAGGAGGTCTGAACATTCCAAGGACACCCAGACTAGTCTAACGGGCAGGAGAAATTACCTGCCAACAGGCTGATTCAGAAAGATCTATTCTTTCAATGAAAATGAAAATTTCTTCAAGCTAGAGCAGTAGTCAGATTTTAAAAAGCAGACCTCATGAGCAGAACAAGGCATAGGAAAATAATAAACAGGGGGAGAGAGAAACTTTCTTAAGAGTGTGTTTAGCAACTATGCTTCAAGGTCTTACTGAGCAGTGTATAAAATATAACACAACAGGACTTTTCAGCTTGAGGCAACAGGGAAGGCAGGGAGGGCTGATTCTGCAGGTCCTACTGCTCATTGATGCAGTGCCAACATTCAAACAGGGAAAAAGCATGAAAAATAATCTCCCTTCAGACTGGAGCTTAAAGTCCATATATAAGGCAACTTCAAAATATATTAAAGCTCCCCACATAATTGCCAACATAAAGAAAATTAAGAAAGTCAGGCTTTGTCTTAAAGAATCACTTTCTTCAAATTGAAAAAGTGCTTGAAGTTGAAAGAGTTGTGAGCTAGATTCACAGTGGATACAGACATAAACAGAAGGTTTGAAGTGAATTGCACTGAGTTTTCCTTTATGAATATCTACCTCTGTTGTCCTGGTTGCAAAATCACCAATTTCAAGGACAGATCAACTTTTTGGTACCCAAAAATACATTCATCTTTATATGTTCTTTGTTGTAGCTTCAAAGTAGACTTACATAGTCACTGATAAATACAGGAACTTTTTTTGCCATATCTGGATGTCTGATCCTGCATAAATAGATTTTTGTTTAACATACCCTTTGTTTCCTGCCGCTTTGTTGCCCAGGGGTTAATTTTGGCATGCCACATGCTAAGGGACATATTGCTTTGAGTCAGAAAACAGCAGGCATGCTGTTTGTCTGGAATGCAAAGAGAATGGAGCCAATCACTTTCTTATTTACAGAAAATAAACACTGGGCCCTATGCTTTGCCACTGCTCTGGTTCTGAAGATGGCACTTGGGCTGCCTGATCACAAAAAACACTGACATTGCTAATGCTGTGACTCAGCTCAGGTGTGTTTGCTGCAGAGTGATACACCCCTGTGGAGCACTGAAACACAATATCCAGAGGGAGGTTCTGTCCCATTGGATGGAACAGTTAGTGACATTTTGCAAACACAGCTCTATCCTGAAAGAAGTCTGGCTTGCCAGGGTACCATGGGAAACTAGCACAGGGTTAGAAAATACTTCAATCATTAAGACACAGTGGATGGTCCCAAGTGCCCACGCACAGGGTGAGACCATCATGAGTTAGGGCACAAAAAGGGCATGCAAAAAGGCAAATATTAGTGGCAAAGGAAATCCTAAGACTAGCCCCGTGACTCAGGAGCTGCTAGTGGATTTGGTCTGCCAGCATTCCAGGTTGCTGCACATCAGCCTGGTTCAGGTTGTCAGAGCCAAGTAGGTCTGAGCTGGTCATGCCCACTTGTCTTATTTCCACGTAGCTCTTAAGAGACCCCATCATCTGTGACACTTTAACAGGAGAGGGGTCTAACAATAAGAAAGGGAAATCTCATCCTGTGTTCTCATATTGAGAGATTGCAGAGACGGTTCTTTGGAGAAAAAACAGGAGTCCATCATTTCTGTAGTAGGTAGCAAAATATTCTGCCTAGTACAAGGGCAAAGTGGCATCAGAATATTTGGAAATGCCACATAAAAAGAGGAACATTAAGATGTCCAGGGTGTGGCCCTCCAGGCTTTGTTTTGTGATGAACAGATTGAAAGTTTTGTGGCACTGGTTTTGTAAAAAGGTGTGAGATGGGACCAGGTGACCTCACCATTCAGGGAAAAATGGTTTTGTCCTTCAACTAACAGCTTCTTAAGCCAAAAGTCAGTTTGGTTGCAGTGGGGAATGAGAAGTGGCCACTGAAGAACGCCCCACATGAGGAATCCAGGCAGAGCAGATCAACCTAAAGCTCCATCACTCCCCTGCTCATGCCAGGTCAGAAGCCCTGTAGGTGTTCCAGTCTGCCAATTCTGCTGCCATCAGCTGTGCCCACAGAAGAGCAGCCTTTGGGACAAAGGGGCAGGAAGGTTCCAGCATCACACACATTCCAGCACAGGATGGAGAAAAGGGGAGGCTTTACCCACCACCTCCTTCTCTGCCTCAAGTACCTCATGGAGGTGAACCCTCCAGTCTCACACAACTCTGACCAGACCCCTGGATCCCTGTTCATAAGAGAACAGTGGTGGAGGCAGTCCAGGAAAGCTCCATGTCTCATTTTGCCCCAAGGAGAGGGCAAGAAATGGCTTCAAATACTTCCAGGGTCATTCTATGTCATTCCATTTCTTCCCATCTCCATCCCTGTAGCTTACAGCTACAGAAAGGAGCCTGTCCTGCTTTCTTGCTTCATGCAGATTTTCATCCTTCCTTTCTCAGAAGCCCTTAGCCTCTTTCTGTTTGAAAATAGCTTTCAGACTTTCTGGACTTCCCCACAAAATACAATCCAAATAAAAAAATTCCTGTTTCCCCCTCCTAGATTTCTGCCCAGGCTGGCTTTGAGTCCACACCAGCAATGCTAGCATAGACAGAGACTGCAGGTGTCCTCTCAGTTCATGCAAGAGCAGCCAGGCTACAAATCCTTTAGGATTTTCCTCCAGAGCACGGCAGAGTCTCAGCTCTGAACATTTAACCCAAAGGTCTGGTGCTCAAGCACATAAAGAGGAAAGAATCAAAGAGGTGGAGATGATTCCCTTTCTTTGTCTTTTGGGGCAGGGAACAAGTATACAGAGAATGAAAGCGTAACAAAGGGAAAAAAGAAGGCTATATCTCAGGATCTCCTTGCTTGAGTGACTCTAAAATGAGAGAATATGGTTATACAGCCCCCTGCAAGTCTTGAAAAAGTAGGTAAGTTTTGGACCATGCAGGCAATCAGACCTCAGGAGACAAGAAGGTGTCTGCAACAGAGCTCAGAGCCTGGGTGGGTTGTACATGGTGTATATATTAGGTTCACAATAGCCTCCAGGCTCATCCCTCTTTCCCGTCTATGTGCTTTTTCTCAGGTGTTTGTAGAGCCTGGAGCAAGTCTTGCACCTTGGCCCATCTTACAGCATGTAGCCTGCCAATTCCTCATGCTCTCTCCTGACTAGCATTGTCCGGAGAGTGAGATCAAGAAACAGGAGTGAGGTCTCTGTGTTTGACCAGTGAGGTTCCTATCACCCACAACTGCCCAGCTCCAGCTCTAGTTCCATTCCCCAGTGCAAGTACAGTGCCAAAAGTCTCATGCTTTTTGTCATGGCCAAGCATGGGCCCTCCCGACTGCCCTGATTCAGTCTCAGCCCCTGGGAAATGCACAGGAAGGACTCACACCTGCAGGGCCATGGAACCATGTCCCCCAGCTGCCTGCCCTCTCTGTCATCTTGATACAAGGCATTCCCAAGCAGTGAGCAAATCCATACTGCCCGCTCACCTTTCATTACCAGCAGTTCGCTTATGAGAAATATCCACCAACGCATTGCCATGACAGCAGACACATCCAATACCACTTCTGCATCCTCCTTCCCCCCTCCAGTCTATCCCTGCAATTCCCAAGCTCCTTCACAACCCCATCTGAAGCAACCACAGCCTCGAGACGTGCCAGGAAAGCTGACACTACAAAACCAACTACTTGACTTTCAAAGCCATCCTGCCTGTGGGGAGCTATCAAACACAGCTGTTCTGGGCATGCCAGCAAAAGCAGAGTGAAGCAACAGCATTACTGGGAGTTTAAATCCACCTGATATTGTTTTCAAACAGCCATTTTCCTGGTTGATCTTTTAAACATTTCTGAAGGTTTCTACGCTGCCTGAATAGAAACAGTAACAGCTCCCAGTCCTGAGCAGCAGGAAATCTAAGCCTGCTCTGAAATCTAAGCCTGCTGTGTGCTCAATCTTGAAGGACTGGCCCAGCATCTATGACCCAAACTCTGCTCACAACTTCATTTTATATAAAATGCCATAGTTTTTCATATTTCTTGAAGCTTCTGGGTTCTCTTTGCTGCCTGCTGTACACATACAGTACTGAACAGCACTGTGGGGTATGTTTACCCTGTAGGGTAAACCCAATAGGACAATTCAGTCACTAGGAAGCAAAAGGGTTTTACCATGGGGCAAACCTATCTGAGTGACAGTGACTGATGCCCAAATGGTACAAAGGGTTTAGTCCAACTCTCATTAATTTCAGGGACAGCTTCTTGGCTAAGTTACACACACTCCTTTGAACCATATCTTAAGGCCTTCATCCCCAAAGAAAAACAGCTCTTCAGGCAAAAATTAATGCAATGAATAAAACATTTAAGCAAGATTCTTGAGACTTTATTTTCCCTGTGTGTTTGCCCAGTGGGAGCCTGGCATAAACATGCAGGTCAGAGACAAAGCTGCAGAACAAATAATTGGTTGTTACTTCTGCCAACCTTAGGACTAATCACTACATGGATATATGTACCACTCTTTCTGCCTTCTGCTTCTGACCTCTGCTTTAGCATGCTCTTTAAACAGAGGATTTGGAAAAAGAGCTTATATAGCTTGTCACTCCACTCTTCCGCGGCTTTACAGAGAGCTCAGCAACGAAGTTCTTTAGGTACCTTCAAAACTGCCAGCCCTGAATATTAACCCATTTCCCATTTTACCCTCATACTTCAGAGTTCTTCAGCACTAGAAAAGAACATCAGGAGAGTTTTAATTCCCTTTTATAATGGAAAAACTTATTCCTCTTTTCTGCTGCTATGAAAAGTAAAGGATGCAAGAAACAAAGGTTAAGTGTTTAGTTTCAGCAGTCTTAGATGTCCAGCCAGTTATCAGTACCTCTTTCTTCATGTTCTTTTTATTTCTCACATCTTTTTTTTTATCTCCCTTTCACCTCCCCTGCCAACACAGGCCCTCTCCTACAGCACTGCTCCCTGGCTTAGTGAAGGAAACATTTTGCTGACTACTGAAGAAGAAATTCCAACTCTGTTTTTTCACAGAATACTCTCCCGAGGAAAGTGCTAGAAGGCCAATTGATTGAAACAGTTAAAACAAGGCATCATGTTTTTCAGGAGCAAGTGGGGAACACTCTGCAGAGAACAGTCCTTAACTGGCAAAAAGTAAGTGTTAGAACTAAATGCGCACAAAGTGCTTGATGATAGTGGGATGATAGGGCTTCCACAGGGATTTTCTGCCAGGGAGGGGGAGAATAGCTGCGACACAAAGAGAGATGTTTGCGTCCCCGCATTAGCACTGCCAGTGCACAGGGTTGAGGAGATGACACAAAGCAGATGCACCCCAGCAGGTCTCTTCCCTCCCCTTTGCAGCATTCAGACCCTCTGGATGCCTTTTTCCCCCCTGCTCTCCTTCATTTGTCTCTAGAACATGTGTGCTATACTGACACATCAGCAATCCTGACTTTTCTGCTGCTGACACCATCAAATTTTGTAATTAAAGGGGGAAAAAAAAAGAGGAAAAAAAGAGGGGAAAAAAGAAAAAGAAAGAAAGAAAATTTAGCTTGTCTACCACAATTTGTTCCTTGCAAGCCCATTCCAGTTCCTGTATTTTTGGTGCACTTTTTGGAAAGAATTATTCTGGATTGGGACAAATAACAAGTTCTGTCATGGAAATCCCCTAAAAAGAGAAAGACAAGTGAAAAGAGGTAAAAACTTGTAGATAGTGCTGTGGAGTCAATCTGATGCAAAGTGTTCATTAGGATATAGAAGAGGCTTATTGAAACCAACATTAGCAGGGGAGGTGGTGGTTTTGCAAAGGAATTACAGGACAGAGGAGAAGAATCAAAGCACAGTTCTGCCAAAATCTCACTCACCAGGCATGGAGATCCCCAGAACTCACTCCTGACAGATTCTTACCTCATACATGAACAGGACAGTGCTGTGGCTTCTCTGCAGCACCATGGCCCTGTCACAGGAGACTCTGCTGGTGACTCAGGTTCACCAAGCACCTGCACTGGGGACACAGCCTCAGTGCAGGAGGGAGGAGGACCTGGAATATGACATCTACTTGAGTCTTACTGCACATATGAAACCTGTGTTTCATGCTACTCCCACCTCCAGCCCATTTTATGACCAGACACAAGATATCTTACCCACCGGGGGAGCAAAAACATGCCAAAAATGTGATCATGGAGCTGTCCCAGAGATAACACTGGATCCCAGACTCAGTATTTCTAAGCAGTGAGTGATCTAACACAGGTATAGCACAGGAGAGCATCCACAAAACACATGAAGATCAGTCAGACTCAGTATCAAAACCAAAACTGTAATTAAAGTGAATGCCTGAAGAACATAAGTTCTGTACCACAGCACTGACCTTACAGAAAGTCTCCCTATAATTAAATCAAACTCTACAGCAAATGTTTATGCCATACTGTAATTGGACCAGCTGCAAGTTCTGCAATGATGGAAACCCTTTGAAAAGGTTAGAATTATAATTCTATAATATGAGCCTATTAATGGACATTTTATCATTTAAACAGTGAGTCAGGAAAAATACTTTTCTTTCTTTCTTTCTTTCTTTCTTTCTTTCTTTCTTTCTTTCTTTCTTTCTTTCTTTCTTTCTTTCTTTCTTTCTTTCTTTCTCCCTCACTTTCTCCCTTTCTCCCTTTCTCCCTTTCTCCCTTTCTCCCTTTCTCCCTTTCTTTCTCCCTTTCTCTTTCTTCCTTTTCCTGAATTTTGCTGTTGATGCAGACATTGTGAGCAACAGTCCATCATACATTTTTTAATTTGCAAATGTTCCTATGGGAATAGCAATCATGAGACCATTTGAAAAGAGGGCTTTAAGGCTTAAAAAGTAGTGGTATCTTGCACAAAAAAGAAAGCTTTGGAAAAAAGCTCAAAAGCAGTAGGGTTTTATACTGAATAAAAGCTAGGAATAATAATACTTTTTCTTTTCCTTTTTTTCTATATGCCACTTTGCAACTTCAGAATTTAGAATTCAAAAATCTACTTTATTCCTAGCTAAATATAGCCCTGCATTCAGCCCTAGCTGAGGTTAAGGTGTTTCTACAGGGAACTCCTATTAGTCTGCCATATTCTCGAACCCCAGCAGCAGACAGGTTTTTGTCATTATTAACACGTGAAGCTGCATTTCCCAACGTTCTTGTCGGAATATGAATCACACTGACATTCAGCAGGATTTGTGCTCCTAGATAATATTTGAAAATTCTACCCATAAATATTTATATATAAAATATTGCCTGGAATGTGTCTCAATAAGGCCACTGTCCCAGTTGCACAGAGTAATGACAGAGTAACATAAATAACAACAGCAAAACCCAGGCATTGCATGGTGAGCCATGAGAGTGGGTCTCACTGAGGAGGAAGGATGTACATGGTCCAGTGTGGGATGACAGTGGATCACCTCACCACACCCCTGACAGACAAGAGCAGAGCAGAAATGCCCAGCAACAGCTGTTATTTCAGTGGCATTTCAGCCTGGCACTTAGTGTACTAATTACAGCAAATGGCAATATCCTATTGCAATAGGGCAAGGGGTAATGGTTTTAAGCTGATGGAAGGTGGAGCTAGATTAGATATAAGAAGTTTTTATATTGAAGGTGGCAAAGCAGTGGAACAGGTTGCCCAGAGAGGTGGTAGATTACACATTCCTGGAAATATTCAAGGCCAGTTTGGATGGGGTTTGAGCAATCTGGTCTGGTGGAAGACATCCCTGCCCATGGAGGGGGATGGACTAGATGACCTTTAAAGGTGCCTTCTAACCCAAAGGATTCCATGGTTATATGGTTGTATGATTCTACGAAATAACACAACCCTTCCCTGTAAAGCTCAATCAAGGCTCAGAGAAATGGTAAGCCAGAAAACCCAGATTTCCGTTTCCAAAGGTGGAGTTGGGGGGGAAAGAGCAATTTTGCAAGGATTCAGGGATGCACCTGAAGTGCTGCATGCTGGGATGGAGGTGAGAAAATAGGATAGCTGGGAGATGGCAGCAGCAGAGGATGGGATAAAGACCAGTTCAATGTCCCTCCTGATGGCCTTTGGATATCAAAGTGGAGTTTCTGCAGTGAAACAAACACTGCTGCAGGAAAGCTTCCCTATCAGAAAAGGAGTCAGGAGGAGAGGTAAGTAAATCTATGTCAAATAAGTACAAAAGCTGTGGAACTGCAAATAGCAAAGCTCTGGGTGAATTAGCATCAAGGGATCAGATAGCCATCTGGCAATACTTGTCTAAGATTTATACAGCCTTCAAAGTAAAGTGAGAAAGACAGGAAGTAGGTGCTGCACAAGTATTTCTCACAGGTGGTCAGGGTGAAAACCCTTAAGAAAAAACTCTGGAGAGACCCAAAGAGACCCAGAAGGTAAAAGCAATCATGTATAGCCAAGAGAAGGCTTTGATAAGCAACTTTCCTATGTCAGAAAAGAGCCTGCACACACAACACACATCTTCCCACAGAAAGTGCTTCCGGAGTCCCATCATCTCTCCTGCCAGGGCATTGCTGCCTTGTGAGGGAAATGCACCTGCATGGACCACTCTAGCAGGGAAGAGAGAGCAGAAAAGCCAATTCCATGGAAAGATATTTTAAAAAATGGAAGTTTCCTCTGTAAGACAGGTATTCACAAATTCAGCTTTGCCCCCAAAACAAAGACACGAATCTCTTTGCACAAAGCAAACATCCCAGATGTTTGTGCAGATGTAAGTGCAGAGCAGTGGCACTGGTCAGTTATAAGATCATCTCTTTGGCTCAAGGGCCACACTCCCCTCAGCACTTATTTATGTTCTGGATACCCAAGAGTGGTCTGGATCAGCTTAGCCACAGAGGCAGAGTTGCAGCAGCTTATGCAGCCCACAGTAAGAGCCATGGGAAATTCACCTGAGCTGGGATCTGCTATGACTACTCTACAGCTGATCCAAAAGTGAGCAAGTGAAAAGCCACTGACTATCTGCATGACACTGCTGTGGTGTCCTGGCAAAATTCACACAGAAAAGTAGTGGATGCCGAACAACATAACATCCATTTGTTAAAAAGCAATAATTTATGTTTCTAAGTGTTGCATTGTTCTTCTATTCACCATCAAGCAAGAGAGACAGGATTCAAATTTACACATGACTGACTAGATTACCTGAGTGGTCCAGTGATTTTCCTTGGCAAAAGAAATGAACAGAAATGTTAATGCTGCACAAGAACTGTGTCTGGTATAGCACATCCTTCTCATCTGGCCATTGCCTGTATCACATACAGCAGAAAATGGGTTTATTTTCATAAAAGTTCCAACTTCAATAAATCTGTTGCTCCAGCAAGAGCTGCTCTGTGCAAGTTGGTTTGAAAAAAATTAATTTTTTTTTTTTTTATTCTAGCTGGCAGCTCTTCCCAACCCAAGTGACTCCCACAGTTTACAGAGCCCTTTCCCTGAACACCACAGTGCTAGAGCATTTTCCAGCATTAAAACACCTTTGTCTCACACCTACCACTATTATTAGGGGACAAGGTTTTTATATGAGTTCACCAAGCCAAGATGTCAAGCAGACCAGCCATGATCTCTAGCCATGCGTAATGCACTACATTTGATGCAGTGATTCTAAAACAGCTCCTGAGTGAAAACTGGACCAATGCCCACATGTTAGCACAATTGCCAGGGTGATGTGACCCAGCTGGGTTACACATTATTTGGATACACACTGTAACCGCATCACCCTGTTACAGTAGAAATAAATTTTCTCAACTGCTATTTGATAGGGGAAGGAGTGTGGTGAAAGGGCTGGGTGGGACAGAGTTAAGATTACAGTAAATGGGCTGTAATGTCACAGGCAGCAATAGCAGCCATGAGATCACTTATGTGTCATTAAGAGTGGTAACTCCTCATTTCCTTGTTTTTTCTGGGTCTGCGTCTAGCATGTAGCTGCCTGAACAAATCAGCTTAATGGTGTTTCTCCATCTGTTGGGATATAGTGTGATAAGCTTGTATAATTTGTAAGTTAATTATTTACATATGTTCCTGAAACTGGAGGAAAAGAGAAAACTGTATGCAGAGAATGAGCAAGGATGGAGGAGAAGCAGGGGGATGCAATGACTGCGTTCACCTCTGGTCTCAGTGCGGCTCAGGGACAGTTTGGTGGTTCCTAAGGATTTTCAGGAAAATAACATGAGTGAAAGAAAGGAATCCAAAATGCAGTCATTTGGTTTTCAGCTAAGCACAGCCAGTGCTGAAGGAACTTAAGGACTGTTACCAAGTCCAAAGCTACCCTGCTGAAGCACCAGGCTTCCACATCTGGAAGAGAGCTGGGAGCCATTGCCATCCCATGCTCCTACTCCCCACCACAGCTCACCACCCTGGGGATCCTGCTCAGGTATGTCCATAGGCCAAACAGTTCCTCTGATAAAGGTGCTCGAAGCAAGAAAGTGCTTCTCACTGGCAGTGTGTATGATGAAATACCTATCCATTTCATTTTCCATCATTTCCACATGCAGCATGTTCCCAAGTCTGGTGGAGCAGACAGCCTGATTTGGGCCACAGCTGCTGTCCCCTGCAAACACCGGAAGGTTAAGAGCCTCACATGTCCAATCTGCTTTTAGTCATGGACTTTGGTTACGTTTAGCAACAGCTTATGTCCCAAGTCAGGGAGAAGCAGAAACTTATTTTCCAGTTTTCTCCTTAACATCACTTGCCAGTAGACTCCAGAGGGATGACAAAACTGGCTTGCTAGTTCCTCACTCCACAGATTGCATCCAATGTGAAGTGGAATTGTAACAATTTACAAAAGCTGTTATAATTTCAGAGTTTACCAAAAACAGTTTCTGTGAAAGCAACATATTCCCACCAAAAGAAAATATTTTCCCTAAATCTTCTACAACTTGTTGTTAACTAATTTGACATCACCCCACCCTACGCTGTAAGTACCAGCCTTCAAGACCACATTGTGGTCAAGAGGAGATGCATCTGGGCCAGGTTACCCTGAGATGGTGTTGTCCCTTGCCACAGCATATTATAGAAAACACATTCCCATAAGAATTCTGGCCCGTGAGAAACAAAGAGAAAATTATATTGAAGTAAAATTTCCACTACAATGGGATGTCCCTGTTTAAATTTTATTCTTAATGCAGATTTTCCACCAAAACCAGTGAAACTCATCTTAAACCAATCAGAAGAGACAGATTACAATATTTGCTCTAATTCACTTTTCATTTCTGGGAATGAGGATCCTGGCTAGTTTTGACAAACAGATGATGCTGAGGAGACAATGCCACAATACTAGAGAGATTTTCTGCAGTTCTTGCTCAGAGAAGAAATTTTTAACAAGACAAGTAGCACCATCCTCTGGACATCAGTGGGAATCCAACACAAAGCAAACCAGCTTGGCTCCTCAGGTAGTGCCAGATTCAGATCTCACCATCTGTGGAGTTCCTGGTCTCTGCAGCACTTGCTGTAATCCAGCGTGAGGTCTCCATCCACCCTGTGCTCCACAGTCTCACAAATTTAATTCAGTATAAAAGTATACTGATTCAGTATAAAAGATTAAAGTTATAAGGAAGAAGAAATCAGCTGAAGAGATAAAGCCAAGAAAAAGCAATATATATCAGGCTGTAAGCAGAGGTCTTCTGAGAGCTATTTACTTTAGAGTTTTACAACCTGTAGATCCCTACCACAGTCTCCAGATTAAAACAGAGTCATTGAGTCAAAGCATAAAACAGAATTTATTCTGAGGCTTACATTAAGAAAGGTTTTGACTTTGCCTTAATATAAAAGAAAATCTTGGGGTTTTTTTTTCATATTTAATTCAAGAATGTAAGGACCTTGCAGAGAAAGAAATCTAAATGCTGGAAAGACTTATAGTTCAAAATAAATTCTCTGCCAATAGACGTTTGGAGATCCCAATTTCTTTATCAGTTATTTTGATATTTCTCTTTATTTCTAATCTGTTTGCATGCACCTGTGTAAGAACAAAGTAAAAACCTAACAGTTTCTTTTAAAAAGCACCACTAAAAAAAGGTAAATTTATTCTTCAACAGAGATATCTGGATTTTTAATTGTCATGGGACAAAAGAAAAGATTCAAATCATCACCCCAGCTGGAAAAATCAATGGAAAGGTCCTGGCAGTAGTTTATCAGAGAGCATCAATAATTCCTTCCTGTCCCAATGATGTCTCTAACAGCATTTTAAATGAAGTAACCTGCTTAAATGACAGACTTTGAAGCCTGATATTGCTTGTGCAAGATACAGAAGCAGAATTAATGGAAGAGGCAAAATTCACAGCTCTTCAACATACAAGCAGAATTCTAGATAATACAAAGGCATTGCATTTGGGAATTTCCACAAACCTCTGTTTGCGAAATCTCAGTGCTTATTATATAACTGCTATGAAACAAAGCACCTATTGAATAACCAGGGATAATGACAAACCTAGGTCAGATGGGACTGTAAGGTCATTCCATTAGGTTTTCAGTGTCCTGAAAGGAGAATCATTTAGAGTTTTAGGAAAAAAAACCAAACAAAAGATCTTGTGACTTGCAATATAGAGCAGAAAGGAGATTTAGCCTTTTATTTCCCTTACTAC